>CM056586.1:38285678-38590678 GCA_029721435.1 Gymnothorax reevesii | reverse complement strand
TGTCGACTGGAGCCGAACGCTTTTTATAGCCTATTGAACTGCCGAGTGCCACTTTTTTCTATCAACCTGCACAGTACAAAAAAAAGTGAAAGTCCGCGTTCCATTAGAATTTGGACCAGTTCAATCAACGCGAAGCATTGGCCTATTAATAAGTAAATTATTTTGCTGCACTGAATTTAGCCCATGATTTCATCATTGTTAGATCGCATATGGAGAGAAACCGTGTCTTCAGTTGCCAATTGCGATAATTGGAAAATGCGTCAATAAAGGAAAATGATTGAGAACTAGCCAGGGCTAATTGCTGTCATAAAGGGACGTGTCTTGGCACAACTGCTGGCTACGCCATTGCTTTGCAGAATGAATTCTGTTCATCTTAAAATCCAGTAAATGGTCATGAAGTTCAATAGTGACATAACAGCCAATTGTGGAAAGACAATGGTTATGCCTGCAGACTTGAGTATAACAGAAAAGTGGACTATTGGGCCATGGCGGAGGTTTGCTAT
This sequence comes from Gymnothorax reevesii, assembly GCA_029721435.1. Taxonomy (NCBI): domain Eukaryota; kingdom Metazoa; phylum Chordata; class Actinopteri; order Anguilliformes; family Muraenidae; genus Gymnothorax; species Gymnothorax reevesii. The sequence continues at coordinate 38,590,175 of CM056586.1, read as the reverse complement.
AGTGCCACACTGGTTTCAAATCCAATGAACTGCATGGAGAATGTGATGCAAAACAGATCCAAATGTATAAAAGACTGTATCACTAACTGTATACAAACTCAGTAGGTCGAGCTGGCTTTGAATCGCACAGTGATGCAGTTGAGAGTGCTTTGGCCTCACAGCGAGACGGTTGCGGGTTTGCATCATGTGTGGAATTTGCCTGTCCACCATATTTGCGCAGGCATATTCTATTGGTGCTCCAGCTTCCTCTAACAGCCCACAATATGAAAGTTATGCTGAATAAAAACGCCACATTTCAGAAAGGTAAGAGTATGTGAGTCAATGCTGTGTGAGAGAGTGTCAATTGTCACCTTGTTTGCTCTCTGATACATTAGTGAACTATCCCAGATGGGTTCCCGCCTGTCCATTGCATGACGGGATAGGCTCCAAGCCCATCTGTGACCCCGCTGGACGTACAGAGGATGTGAGGGATACATTCCCTGTAGCTTTGAGAGGACAGCGAAGCCCCCCCCCCCACACACACACACACACACGCGCGCACACACACACACACACAAACACACACAAGCTTTTAATAAGGAAAAAAAACACTACAGGCTACGGTATGTAAAACTTCAGATGAACAGCATCACATCCCTACAAACCAATGTTATGGAAAGAGATGATACAACCTCACATTTGTTCAGTTACACATGTAAAATGTTTGAGTATTTTGCTATCTGGGCTTTAGCTCACAATATGCCCCCCCCCCCCCCCCACGTCAAAAATTTCTCTCGTGCCCCCCTCTTGTCCAGGAAAAAGTGCATTCAATAATGAATGGATGGCTCTGTCTGACTAACAGATGCAGGTAACCCAACCGCAGGCAGCATATGCGACTGTATTCTCCCAGTTTTCATCCTGTACGTCGAAAAGATTTCATTTGCTTTCCTTATTGATGCAAGAGAAGGTGTTTTAAAATGGAAAACAAGTCACACTTTCTGCTGGGAATGAAATCTGGGAGCACATCTCCGAGAGAGAAGTATAATCAGACTCTAACAGCAGGAAAATAGCACTTGGGTTTAACAACTGTTGTTGCTTGACACATTGATGGATGCATTTATTACTAAGCTGTGCGAGAAGCTGTTTAAAATTATAGGGGCAGTCTGAGGCCGCCTTCGCATTGGCAGGCTGCTGTTCCCTCTTCAATACAGCCTCAACAAAGCCTCATCTCTCACAATACGGCTACAGCCGGTCCGTAATTCTTCGTCTTAATTCTTCCATCAAAATCGATTAACGAGAAACTCACAGTCTTTGAAGCCAAAGTCTTAGGTTGTTTCTTATTCTTCCGTAAATGTCAAATTTCCGCAAGTGGCCAAAGAACATGTGGATTGCTCAACAACACACTTATGGAAAAATATCTATAGTTCCAAGCTATAGTTATACCATAGTAAATGGATGGTATTTTTGCCACCATAGTGTAGTATTACTGTAGTGATACTATAGTTATACAAACTACAGCAATACAGTTGTGTGGACCATAGTAATATCATGGTTCTGTTGACTGTGGTAATACTATAGTTATAATGTGATGGCAATATTAATTCTCTAATTATATTATGCAAACTATGTAAATACTATAGTTATGCGGTAAATACTGTAGTATTATGAAGAAATAACTATTGAATATTTTCATCAGGGCATTCACATATAAATTATACAAATTGTTTTTATATTACTCTGGATGAAAGATGTAAAAATATAAGTGATCATTATGCAAATGTATGAGCTCTCATGTTGCACTTGACCGTGATCGTTTTAATGACATCATTATTTGAATTAATTTACAACGGTTTGTTAAGTGGCTTTCGAGGAGGTGGTCAGGATATGGGAATGTATAGACAACATCATACCAAAGACCAAAACCATAGACAGAAGGAAAGCTCTGAACTTCAAATACTTCCATTTTTAATCTATATCAAGGGCCAGTTACTGAGTTCACATTTTTTCCTTTCTTTTTTTTTTTACTAACAGCATAAACAGGTTTCCCCCCTCCTGTTTGTTGTATGTTCTGTATTGGTAGTTAATGGTAGTTAAAATTAATTTCATTCAGATGTTTTCACCTCTAGTAGCCAATTATTATGCACGTTTTTGCTATAACAGTTATATAACGTAATATAATGGTGTTCTAATATAATGGTGTTCTTTTTTAGAAGGAAGACGTTAAAAGGTAGAAAAAGGTTGTTTTTTCCCCATGGGGGTTACTTTTTTTTGCCTAAGATCATTCAGGGTTATGCAAGCATGATTCAGAGAAATAATCTTTAAATCCAACCAAATAATCTTCAAACAGCCCCAGCCGAAGGGATTTATTTTTGTACTCGTCATAATCATGAGCCGCACTTCTAGGGCAGACAAATATTCTACAAAACACAGAAGAATGAATAATTTTATCAGGTCAGACCTTTCAAGACCTTGCTCTCTTCCTATCCAGAAAAAAATATATACATTTTGAGTAACTATCAATCACATATTTGATCGATGTCACCAAGTTTGAGTTAATTTCAGACGTAGGGGAGGTTGGCTGATTTTGTGGACTGTTTCACATGTTAAAGATGCTTATCACCTCACCTTTTTCACATGAAATCCTCACTCACCAAACATCACCTTCAGGTGTCAAACAGATCCTGCTTATCACACGCTCTTTAAAATACTAATTTATTCTTCTGGTGAGAAGAAACTCCCTCGGTGTGAACAGCTAAAGACAGTCAAGGAAAAAGCAATTGTCGAAAAACCTGACTGCTGCTTTTAAGTTTTTGTTTCTTTTGAACGGTGTCAATATTGTATTAATCCAGGCTTCAAAGCTGGCATTACTTTGTCAAAGAAAGTAAGTATGGCTTTCAAAGAAGTCTTAGAGGAGGAACGCTAAAGTACATTAACAATCAAACATTTATGGGGAGAGTCGTGAAAGTTTTATCTGGGAACTGTTGTAGGCGCTGTTGAAGATAAATGTTTTACCGCACGAAGTACTCAGAGGGGACATTTACTTTAAATGAAGAATCAGAATTCCCTGCTATTTTTAAAGCAGATGTCTCTTACAGTCACACATGTGGTTTATTCATTGCATAAGCACATTATCTTTCAGCATTCATAGGGTTTCCTGAATTATTGACAAAACGCACTGAAGAAGACTTTGACGTCTTTAAAAGAGCGGGGGTGGTTGGTACGAATGGCGGTGACCTTCATTGGCTAAGATGGCTCTGGTTGCTGGTGTGTCTCAGCAACACTTCTATAGTGACGTCAGCATGGAAATATCAGGAATTGAACATCCTTAGAAAAGGGTAACGGTGGGCGGAAACACCTAAAATGGTGTCAGGGGATTCATTACATTGAATGCAAAAGAAGAGAGTATTACATTGCAGATGATCAGTGTTACACTGTTATAAACTGACTGAATTTAACATATAAATTAACACATTGTTTCCTGGTTATTTTAACTGTAAGTGGAGTACTGTGCGCATTTAACTGTGGTTTACACTTAACATTACACTGAACTCTGTGGTTAACTGATTGTAAAATTGAAATCGATGAGGTGAGCCAAGGTCAAAGCCAGGAAAACGGTCCGAGGGAAGCTGGGGCGGGCGAGGAGGGCAAAGGTCAGGACTGAGGTGATGAACACAGGTAACAGGGAGATGAAAAAAACAGGGCAGTAAAGCACAGGAACCAGGAACAAGGAGCGAAGAGAATCAAACAGCAGAGAGCAGAGTTCAGCTCGAGGTGGCGCAGTGACAATCCGACAAAGAAACACAGACAACAGTGGAACTAAAATACGCAGAGATAATGAGGGGAAATGAGAAACAGGTGCAGGAGGGGACGAGAGGAAAGCACTGGAGGATTGATGCGGTGATGAGACACTTATCTAATCAATGAGACAATGAGGTAAACGTTCATGAAGCACAGAGGCAGTACAGAGTAGAGAGAACTAATCAACATGGAGACGGAGCTCGATTTGATTATCAACCCTAGCCAAGAGCAGTTGATTCTCATAAACAAAGAGTGAATGGTTTCTATTTTGTTAATTGCAGGTTTTGTACAGTTAAACACAAAGTCTGTGAAGATGATGCGGCTGAATTAATGCAGTGTTTGCACGTGCGATAAGCAGTGCTTACACCTCAGCACAAACATTGCTTTCAATGGACTCAGTAGATAGGTTAACCCAAAGGTTAGCCTCAGGATCACTGAAGAACATTAGTGCTTGTTTTTTTAAGGGGATTTCTCCAGCTAAAGTTAGTCAAAAAGGTGTATTTAAAAGAGCTGTGTCGCAATTACTGCTCACCAAATTACTCACAAAATACACTTTATATACCATAAAAGGTGAAATAACCAGTGCTTGATGATTGTTTTAATTAACCGAGGAAAACAAAAATTTTAAACAGCTTCACAGAATTTTGAATAATGCTGATTGAAATGCACAAAATTGTGCGTCCAAATGAAATTTTTTATTTCTTGTCTTACCTTAACGAGGAGCACTTGGAACACAAAATGATGTGGAGTGTTTTCAGCATGAACATTCTATTAATGAATAAAAATAATTGAGAACAAATGAGGACTAATAATTGGTTGAAAGCTTAGACTGCATAAAACAATGGATGCAGCACCCGGGTCTGAAAAGTGAAGCCAATGAAGAAATCTCTTAAAATTGCATTCTATTTAATTGCCAGCAGATGGCGATCCCAGTAGTTGCAGAGAGACGATCAATGCTGTGGAGATAATGACCCTCTTTTACCATCTGAATTATTTTATCAATAATGATTTTCCACATTATTTTATTGTATCTATCACAAGTTTCAAGTCTCCTTTCAATATATCATGATGTTCATTTTTGTAAATCATGGTCCCAAATTGACAAGAATGAAGGGTAAAGCCAGAATATGCTTAAGGGCGTGGTTATCCTCTGGTCCTAGTCAGATACGGTCAGAGCCACCGGTACATCCACCCCTTGCTCCTACCTGGTTCTTCAATTCACACTCTTGTCTAATAGGAATCATATCCGGTTTCGAAGTGACAAAATGGCACTGTTCAAGTTGCCAGAATCGAGGCTTCCTAAACGGTATGCTGAAACCAATGGGTGACGTCACGGTTGTTTCGTCCATCTTTTTATGCATTTTAGGGTTGAAAGGTATGTTATGTGCCCACCCCCAATTTCACGTACCTGAACGTGCTTAGGCTCTGCTTAGGCCAGGGTTTCTCAATGGGGGCGGTACCATCCCCCAGGGGGCGTTCTAAACAATGTGGGGGGCACTAGGAGCGTGAGGGCTGGGGGGGTGGGGGCCCCCCCAGGAACACACCATTGCTAAGGACGCCGTTCTGATCAGAGGACAGAAAAGAGAAACTAAGCAGGATATTTACCGTATGTTTCATTTTTACCTTCATTAAACAACTCCAGACTAATTGTGATGTTTACTACAAGAACACGTCAAACACCAGTACATATAGTAGATTTGCCTCTCCTTTTTTTGGTCGGGGGGGGGGGAGATCATGGTATGGTCAGGGGGGAGTTTGTTCAAAAAAGGTTGAGAACCACTGGCTTAGGTCCTTTACCCCAGAGCAGCTCCGGCAGCTTTACTCCGTTCTCTCTTCCCTCTCCATTGATTGTTTTCTCAGGCAATTTTCTCAGCATGTGCTTGACTGAAGAGAATTGTGTCCTCAGTGGACCTCCCCCTGGTGTGTGTGTGTGTGTGTGTGTCTGCGTGGGTGCGTGTGTGCGTGTGTTTGAGCCGGCATGCACGCATGTGTGAGCGTGAATGTGCATACGCATGCGTGTGTATGAGCATGTGTGCACGTATGTATGTATATGTGTGCGTGTGTATGTGTGTGGATGGGTTTGTGTGTGTGTGTGTGTGTGTGTGCGTGTGTTTCTGTGTGTATCTGTGCGTGCGTGCGAGTGTTTGTGTGTATGAACGTGTGTGTCTGTGTATGCATGCGTGAGTGTGACCGTCTATGCGTGTGAGCGTGCGTGTCTGTGTGTGTGTGCGTGCATGCGTGTGTGTGTGTTTGAGCGTGTACGTGTACATGCACCCGAGCGTGTGATCGTGTGTGTATTTATGTACCTGTATGTATTACCCAGTAACACCCTGGTTGAGGCGCTGCCCCCCGGACTGCATGCTGGCACAGTGGCAGTCCATTAACCGCATCTGCCCTAACGTTGCTTGGCAACCACGTAAACCAATACAGCACCCGACCCAATCTGAAAGAGCTCCCACGAGACCCATAATCCTCCCTCCCACCTCCTTCCCCAAACAAAACGCTAGAGGCTGAGCCAAATTTGACAAGGAGCATATCTTATATTTAGAGTTTTTATTTTTATTTATTTTGAATGGGTCACTTTAATCAGCTGATGCAATGTTCTGGAAACAGCTGTTTCTTCGTAAAGATACGTCAGTTGGCACTCTTGTAAAAAGAGATTTGCAATCTCAGTAAGGTTTCTCGGATCTGTTTTGTCTCTCCGGCTTTATGTAATTTGTTATGTAATTTTTTTTCACCACAATCACTGCCTCCAGCCTCTACATGCTGCACTTGGGCCAAAAACACCATTAAACAGCTGCTGGAGTTTAGTGACAGGAGAACCTTTCAAACAAGCTTTTAAAGGCTCTTTATTATGAAAATCACATTGATGGATGGAGATCTTTTTTGGAAATATTGCATGTCAGTATTTCTGCACTTAATTAGAGGGTAGATTAGTTGTATACTAGTTGCGTTTATAAAAGTCTGGCCCCTTATACAAAAGTTCTTTAATGGGAGAAACTTGCATGTCATAACACAGCTCGGTATGAGCTGCATAAGGCAGCATTGTGCCCAAAACAAGACAGAGGAGCAGTCGGAGATGTAGATATGGGCGATGTGGGCAGCCGCCCTGGGCCGCATCTTGACAGGGGGCGCTGGCAGGAGCGTTAAAAAATAAAAATTAAAAAATTAAAAAATAAACAGTAATTTGCAACTAGATTTAAAATATGTGCCTATTAGTGGAGCGCATTAATGAAAAATCGTTCACTTTGTGGTACAAGCGCCAAATTTGGTACACAAGTGCTTTTGGACCTACTATCTCATAAAAGTACGTTGCCCACTTGAACAAACAAAGTGGCCACCATTTTTCAAGATGGCCGCCATTCGAAGTGGTTTGAAACAGCGTTTGAACTATATTTTGATTGAATAGTCCTATTCTGATGGTTTATACATTGAAATATGTGTTTTTGCACATGAGAAATACAACTCTGCATTTAGAAAATCAAAATTATTGAATATTATGATGATACAATGCGAATTAAATGAAAAAAACACTCACAAACAAAGACATTAGTTTCACTTAAAGCTTTTGGACCTGTAAGCTACTTGTAGGGGAGGCCACGTAGAGGCTGTCTTTGTCTCCCCCATTTTTTTTTTTAATTTTTTTAAATTTTTAGATAACGGTATAAAAACACAGAAAAGGTGTCAAAGCATAGGCTGCATGTTTTACGATCCAGAACTTGAATCAACATAACTTAAAAAATAATAATACAAATATCCAACTCAAACATTCAACTTAAACTTGGTTGTTCTATTTTCTTTGCCCTCACATGCACAGGCACACAACTGCGTGCACTTCAGGCCGAAGCGATAGCATTTGCATCGTCCTTGGCATTCAGTCTTGCAGCCACATTTTGTCAACTGCTCACAAGTCTGAGCAATGGGTGGAAGGGTTGTCCAGAGAACTTGCCAGATCTGACCATCTTTTTGCCAGCCCCAGTTGGCAGGACTTTCAGTTTGCATTTTGCACACTATTGCTTGGCCCCATATGCAGGCAGCTTGGAAAGCAGACCGTTTCACATGCTGAACGAGGGATGCGCTTGTTGGTGGAATGGCATCATAAGACCTTTTGCTTCCTAGCAAACAAGTCCAGTCTTGCCTCATCAACCTTGCATGTAGTACTTTGCTTGTCATACATGGTGATGAAAAACTTCTCAAGGATGTTGAGGTCTGCATCTTCTAGGATAGCTGGGTACTGGCTGAGTTTTTTGAAGACAGGACTAACTTCAGGGCAAACCTCCCATGCTTGCCATGCACTTTTCTTGCTTTTACCACGAAAAGCTGACACAACATCGCAGCCAGTGAAGGCATGGAAGAACAGCATGCCACTGGATTTCTCTGGGCCAAGATTCACCACCATATCATGAATTGGCAACCACCTAATGGACTGACCCTGGCCAAATTCTATCCAGATCTTTTCCAAGCCTGCATCCTGAAGAGTCGCAAAAACATTGACTGCAACCACAAGAATATCTGTGTCGCGTGCCTTAATCAACACAGACTTTATCTGTTGCTTGGCTGCATGAAGAGCATGTGTGAAGATTCTGGAGTCAGCTTCTTCGTGGTTGCAAGGACTTAAACCTTCAAGGCTGATGGGTTTGTTTGAAAGAGCCTGCTCTCCTTTGGTCACAACTACGACATTGTCAGGACACAAGGTCACTATCTTCTCTGCTAGGGACCCAAAGAGTTCAGTCTTGTTTTCATTGTCTCGCAAGAAGCTTTTCCAGTTGGGCGGTAGTTTGGTTTTGTCGGTCACTCTACGTCGACCTCCCTTACCTCTGTTTGACCTTGTTTCAGCCTTCAGGCTTGAAGTCCAGTAGACATCAAAAATTATGTCTGTTCGCTCATACTTTGAAGAGTATGCCTGGATCTTTGGAACTACATCTTGGACAGCATATTCCTCAAAGGTCTTTGATGTCTTTGGAGACAATGAATACACAAGAGAGGAACCATCAATGATAATAGCACCACATTCTGGTTGTTTGTCAGGAGGAGAAATGGTAGCTTCCAAAATGTTTGCAAGCTGAGACTTCTGGCTGTAGTAGAGTTTCCCTGTGTCACTCAGTGCTGCAGGGAAAGACTGATTCTCATGCTTAAAGAACTCAAGCAGGTCACACTCTCGTGATTGGCAGGATATAAAGAGCTGTGAGAACAGGCGACAGTCATCTTTGAGTACCTGCTTCTTCATGTCACTGCAAGCTGAAGCTGCTTCTTGGCGAAAGAAGTCAACTTTGTTCTTTTTAATCGGCCTATAGAAGGAAGTCTCATCACCCAGACCATTGAAAAAGTCTCTGAAGGCAACTTGACCTTTCTCAAAGTGAGTTCTTACAAGCTCAGCAGCACTGGGATGTGCAATGTTTTTTGTGTCCAATGTGAGCAGATCTTTGGACTCTTCCTGAAAAGGATTACCCAGATCCTTCATCACAGCAAACAACCTCTGGACCTTGTCAGTGAAGGACTTCTGAGACTGACGAGTCTGCTCATGATGCCTGATATCTTCAGTTGCTTCATTGACCTCAGATGCCAACTCATACTGGTTGACTAACTGGCTAACTTCTGGTCCAGACACCATCCACCGCCTCAGTGCAGATGGATCCTCAGTAACTCCAATGGCACCACCATCACCTTTAACAACTGCATTAGCCTGCTCGTGAGCTTGGTCAATGGCTATGCCTGAGAACTCCCTGTGAGTCTTGTGGACCACAAACTTTCCCAGCTGAAATTCATTGAAAATCTGAGGGTGAGTTTGCTCCAAAGAAACCATGTCTCTGAGGTGAATGGGGAGCCATCGAGCATAGTTCACATTGTTGTTTGCAAAGAAGAAGGGGATTAGAGCAGATAGTGCTTGACAATACAAGTTGAAGTTAGCCTCTCTGAAAGACCTGACCTGCGAGAAAATCACCAATTCCATTGACAACACAAGCTCCCAGAATTGAAACTGAGGACTCTCCTTCCTGCACTTCTCACACCAGTCATTGAAATTCAGCGCTCCATCATTCTGTTCTGCACAATGGTACTCATATGCTTCCTTTCGGAGCATGTACAGACAGCATGCTGTAACTTGGTGCATGTGGCGTGTTCTTGTGACACTTGAGGCAGAAAGAAAGGAGTCAGCTGTTCCTGAAGAGGCCACCCCAGCCTCCACAAGAGCACCTGTCCACCCACTACTCTGAAGCAGGGTCCCAAGTGATCTGAATGCAGCCATCTCTATGTGGAGACCGCCAAACATTACAACAAATTTTTCCTCACCATACAGGTCAGGCCAGTGCCACTGGACTTGTTTGGCAATAGAATAAATAGGCTGGTCTGCAGTTATCACAGGGACCTGACCAGGGTTGAGGTGTGCAATAGCATCCCTGACTTTGTTCATGGTATGCCTCACTGTGGCAATAGAATGGGCCTCATCGCGAAGAAGGGGGAAGAGTGAGGTAATGCTCACATCAAATGCAAGACCTCGCTTCTTCTCTGCATGGTGAGCTGACCAAGTGATGTTAACCTCATCATGCAGAGATCTTGTGTTAGGCTAACCTTCTGCAGCCATTCATATTCATTTGTCAGGAGGAGAGTTGGCAGAGATGCATATGTGACATTGCCCTTTGGAGGAGATGGCTTCTTTTTTGTGAAGAAAGCAGGGTGGACATTTGTATAGGAATCAGGAAGTTCCGGGACTTTCTTTACACTGCTGTTCTTAATAAGAATTGGTTCTCGAACTTCGCCTTGATTTTCTGATGATGTATGTTGGAAGATGGAGATGCTGGTTCCATGAAATGATGAAGTCGCAGTTGTAGATGAAGGATTGTGATCGATGTTATCCATTGCACTTGTGCAGAAGAGGCCTTTTCTTAGTTTGGGGGGACAAACCAGACCTTCTTCAATGTATCTGTTTACAACTGCATCTCCCAACTGAGCTGATATGTCAAGTACTCGATTATATGGAATACTAAGACCATGGTCATGCAGCATTTCCACAAGGTGTCTCTTTCTGGTCTTAGCATAAATAGACATCCCTATATAGACCGGAAATGGGGTTTCCCTGTCTCTGGAATGCCTTTGTGTGGCAGCACCTTCTTTGCACTTGGCAAAGCAGTTGTATTGAAGGAGCTGAGCCATTGCCAGATCATTTGTAGTCGCTCCAAATTTCAGCTGAGATTTTATATCTGCCCCATGTTCAATCATACAGACAAACTGAAGTAGAGCTGGAGGAAAGGAATCGTGCACTGAACTCTCATAGAGATTGCCCTCAAACTTAGACTTGTGATTCACCATGTGCCTGCGCAATATCTGGGCAGCTTTGGCGAGAATAATGGCATCAGCATCGGATGACGCTTCTGACAAGACTGGACCAACATCTTTTTCAAATGCCAGAAGTATATCTCGCCCTTTCTTGTAGGCTACAAGTCCAGGTATCTCTGCCAAAAGCCTTTCTTTCAGTCGGGTCGCATTCACATCAGGTAGGTCTGTCCCAAACTGCTTAAGTCTCTCCCTGTAAAGACTAACTAATTCAGCAAGTCGGAACACAGAAGGCCCATCACTGTTTGTTTTTTTTGCCTCAATGACATAGGTCAGAAGTTCAGAGAACACCAAATGAAAGGCTTCCTTTTCTTGAGACGACTGGATTTTTTCTTGTTTTTCCGCTTTAATGTGTGCCCTCTCTCTGTGATACAGGTCCGTTAAGCAAGACCAGTGGTATTTAAGTTCTAGGGCCACCACATCTCCGCCACTCAATAATGCCAGAAGCTTTCCGTCATTAAGGTTACGAGCACAATCATTGAGCCTCTCATTCAGCTGCATGGTCATGGCTTGTCGCATCTCTGATGTTGGTTCCATCTTTTCGCATAAGAAACACTGCTGTACTTCAGTGCTAGCCCTTCGAATTTTTTGATGTCCTTCACCAGGATCATTTTGAGTTTCAACTGCTCTTTTAGTGGCACGCTTGAGTTTGTAGTTGCTAAACATTTTGCGACAATTTTGGTGATACATTGCACTGTTTCGCCTCAATGTATCCTCAATGCCACCTCCATCATCCAATCTGGATGTGTCTAACCTGATGGGCAACAGGTTGATTGCCTGAAATAGAGGTATGTTTTTGGCTATCATGGAATAGCCGTCAGAACTACACTCATAACGGGTAGGGGGAGACTTCAACGCTGCTTTTGTATCTGTCTGACAGAGGCAACACTTGCTCCAGTCAATTTTAGTAGCACAACTCAATGGATTATCGGCAGACATCTTATACAGTTGAAGGTCGAGGGATTATCCTTTTACCACCCAAACATACAAAATATCATAGCACATTGGAATATAGGATGCAACTAGGTTCAAGTATCTGGTGCCCTACACCTAGCCCGATCGTTCATCCAGTGCCATAAATCCCGTGCGATCTGTACACCATCCAGGTAACTAAAGCCCCATTACCCTTGGCTCGGCTATCCCGCGCTGGCACATCCTGTCAATTCAGGTGCGGCTATCTAACTACAATACTACAACTAACTAAACTTCTAGTTGAGTCTATACAGGGGCTTATTAGATAGCATTTGGGACACTAAAGTATACTACAACTACAGTGAGTACACCACTACAACAGTTAGTAAACTACAACTACAGTTAGTACACTACAAGCTGACACTGAACCCCATGCTGAGTCTCACAGCAGTGATGTCACCAGTGTGCCCTGGTTGTGCTTTGACATCACTCTTATAAAAAATTACTAACCAATAAATGTTGACCACAGCATTTTAATGAATTATCATTTATATTGCTAAATTAGTACTTTTATTTCAGTAAAGAACGCTTGTGTTGCTGTATGTGTGTGTGTGTGCGTGTGTGTGTGTGTGTGGTGAGTGACAGTCAAAAGTTTGGACACATTTTCACAAATGATTCACACAAAAAACACATGCCTCAGAATTCTGCAGATTTTCACTTAAGATCATTGCAGAAAACTGAAGAAAAAACGCGAAAACGCTACTTTTTAGTCATTTAATAGCCATTATCTTGAAAATTGGTGGCCATATTGGAATTCAATTGACACCATCGAGTTATTCCAGTCATAATACATTCATTTTGATGCTTGTATCATTAACATTCTTCTGTTAATTCAAGTTCTACCTCGAAAACCTTTTTTTGGCGTTTGACGAGGCGGCCATCTTGAAAACTGGCGGCCCTCTTGGATTTTCAGCTGGGCAATGTACTTTTATTATAAGGTATGTCCTGGACATCATTTGTACCAAATTTGGTGCTTGTACCATGAAGTGAACAATTCGGCTCAAAAATGGACTTAAGCAGCCCCACTATATATGAGACCCCTCTTGTCAACTCAGTAGGCTGCTGGCTGCCTATGCTCTGGCAAAGACACGCCTCTTCGGAGAGAGAGGGGAGGGGTCAAGCCACAGACATATGCGTAGACGTTGCCCCAATGTGTCAGAGTGTAAGCCATATCAGAGGGCAGGGTCTGCATGCAAACAAGTGTGAGTAAATGGTGGAGATTTTCTAAAGGAAGTGGCTATTCGCTCCGCAGCGGGGTGAATTAGGGTAAAGAAATTGGCTATCTGCCCTGCAGCTGGGCGGATAAGAGAAGCACCTCTGCTATTTGCCTCCCAGCTGGGCCAATAAGAGATTTCACTGTATAATCTGCCGCACTTTTAGGACCATGTGCACTCATATTAATCATTTCAAGAAATAAAAAGATGGGTGCACCAGATTTAGCAGGTAGCTAATTTCCACCTGCAGTCCTTACTTTTAACTTTCACACTAAATAACGTTTACACTTCTCACCGATTTCAACAACCCATATATATAGGGTTTACGATCTACACGGAGTACAAAGAAAACCTAACGTTATCTATCTTCAGCAACTTTTAATCTCGGTAAGTTAGTTAAGCTACGATTGCTGTTAGATGCTCGAGAAGATTATGGTATCAATGTTAGACTCGTTAATGAACTGAATTCGTTACGCGGTCGAAAATAATTCACTGTTGTAAGGAATTGTAAAAACTTGTTCAAGCATTGATCTGGCCTCTGAAGGCTGGAGAGTGCGAATAAAATAGTAACAGTGGTAACGCTACCTGCGACTAATATCCGCAATACACCATTTTAATGCCAGAAAAAAGTCAAAACTCTACATTTTCTTGACTGGATGTACACCTGGCGTTTTTATACGTTACACCCGAATGTTTCTCGTGGTACCCAAACCTCAAGGTAAGCCGAAAAAGCACTGATTTTATTCGATATTGGTCGAGGTTGATTTTGGATTTTTTTCCGCTTGTCTCTTAGCCTATGTTGCTATTCTCACGTATAAAACAGGCAAAAATAATCTATTGCTACCGTCAGTTGGACTAGAACATAACATTGGATTGATATAATTTCTAATAAGGAAGGATGACGAAGTGCAGTTCCTGGCTGGGCCTGGCCTGGGCCTGGCTGAAAAAATAAAAACGGTAGAACCAATTTAATTTGACCTGTCACTTTATTGATAATTTTGTTAACCTTCATTAGCAGACAATGGAAAGCCTATCAATTGTGCTTACTAGGTTTAGATAATGTCATTTTCAATGCTGTAGACTTAAATAAAAGATGCATCTCATGTCAATATACTGATTGTGGTATTTTTGTGGGATGTCTATTGGTGGAAGTTTTATGGTTCTGGTTCCTATACCGAAAGCATGATAGGCTTATCATATACAAGATAAAATGTAAGTTATAATTAATTAACAGATTTATACTGTGTCAGAGACTTACTTATTGTATTTCATTGCAAATTAAGGGGCACAACACTCTCTAGCACTGTCTATTTAATGTCTTTTTTTAATTCATTATTATTTTTATTTTGAACGCACATATTGGGTGCATATTGCCAAATTTGTGTACTCATTAATCTCACTGCAGGGCACCAAAGGGGGGGTTTGCCCAGGGCGCCATGGTAGCTAGAACCGCCACTGCAGATGACACAGGTATATTCAACTGCTTGCAGATACTGTATTTACGGTCTAACATTATGAAAAGCATATTTTCCTTGCACTTAGACACGTAATTTAATCCTTGCTCTACTTGACCTCTGATAAAATGTGAACCTGCATTGTCTTAGCATTTGTACTGTAGCGCCCTTCCTAAGACATCACGTTCTTGACCAACCCATTTTGATTCTGCGCCCCTTTTGATGTCATAAAGGGGTTACCTTGCATTGTGCATCCCAGTATAGACAGGTTTCATTTGCGTCAGTCATTGTTCTTTTTGCTCCATTGCGAGCCAGCCAATCAGAGGAGAGCCTCATTTTAACTGAGACACCGCCCACTTAAAACAGCACTTCGTTCCTGTGAGGAGAGGACTACCAACTGGCTTCGAATACTGAATTTGAGTTTTTCTTCCACAGCCTTTAAACCCTGTTGTCAAGCACCTATATATTGTCAAAAATTGTTTAAAAATAATGTATAATAGGGTTTTTATGTCTTGCAGTCCATGTGTGATCAACTGGGGTTACTAGGTACTGACCAAATGAACCTTGGACTGACTAAACTATGCCATTTCCTGAGTGACACAATCTGCAACAACATTACCCTATGCAGTCGATGGCCACATTTTTTACTGGAAAGTTCTGCTTCAAAACACAGTGCCGCAACCAAACAAGCCATATTGTGCCCAATTAAAGACTCTTTTAATGAATTAAATGTGGGTGTTGGTACTCAGGAGCATCTGTAAAGGGTACATTTGCACATACTCTGATTGGTGCATGTCAGAGTGACACGTAACATTTGTGACATCATTCAAGCCACAGCTCAAAGGCCAAAATCGAAATATAAGGTCTGTATGAATGCAGTTTCATCCATCGCACTGGCAGAGAGTCTGACTTCTTCCTCCGGAACCGGCCTACGTAAACGCCTGCGAAGTGTGATTCACCCTCAGCCTCGACTGAAGCCTGGCAGGAGAGGGGCATGTGTGATAACATTCATCTCTCTGTGTTCAGCTATGCAATATCACTGTGCTTCTGGTCTTTTTGTGGCCGTTAAGCCCTTTCTGTTCTGTTTGCATACAGGGACATCAACAGACCAACTAGCTTTCGTAACATAAGCCAACAAATTTAAGGCATGAACAAAGAAATTTTTCCTACGGGAAGAAAATGGCCTCGGTGGTCTGTGCATTGCAAATAATGGCCACCTCCACAGCCACTCACTATCCCTCACTCACTCACTCACTCACGAACATTCACTTGCTCACTCGTTTATTCATTCACTAAATCACTCCCGCACTCACCCACAACCTCTCATTCACACACTCACTTATTCACTCATTCCCCTACTCTCATTCATCACTCACTCACAAAATCACTCACTCACTCATCTCTCACTCACTCACTGACTCTCTCGTAGACTTTCAGCAAAGAGGCTTAGAGGGGACGTTTATTGGGATGCATGTGCATCATGCACTGTTAGTCCGTGAGGTTTTGTGCTGAGTTATAACAGGGAGGGTGCAGTGAAACAGCTGAACTGAAATAGAGGTGCGCAGGTATATTTTTCACCAGGGGTAGTGTGGGAAGGTACAATGGCCTCTGATGTAATTATCTGTATGAGTTTTTCCTTTCATGCCATGCAGACATTCTAAATCTAAACTTTCAATATTCGCCCTCAGTGGCAGTAAAATCATGAGCCTGTCAGCCAAACCTGTTTGTGTAATTGAGTCCAGGAAAACACACCCAGTGCAGCTCAAACTCCTCAGCTCTCTCCACGTTACACTTGGCGGAGAAGTTCTCAGTGCTTTTCCAGCTATGCAGGTGACTGCTCTGGACCCTTGCTGAACTCATTCTGCTGGACTGGGCTAGAATCTTACACGGTAGCATTGGAAGCATTTTTTAAACAATTGTTTTGACTTTTTGTTCAACAATCAAGTCGTTCAAGTGTTCTAGACTGTGTTGGCCAATGCTCCCCAAATCTGGCAATCGAATCCAAATATATTTTCTTTTTTCCTGCCCAATTAATTGAATTATTGAGTTTCCAAAGGGTCAGACTCTAATGCATTAGAGTTCTGCATATCTTATGACAAAAAGGGAAACTTTCTTTCATTTCAGCCAAATGTATCCCAATGACACTCTCTAGTAAAGAAATAAACTGAAAATATATGGGTGAAAATATATGGGCAAAATAATAAATCAATTTTTCCCTTTCTTGAAAAAGAGTGTTCCTTGGAGTTGGGCCCTTTGGAAACTCAAGGATTCAATGGAACCATTAGTGCTTCTCATTGGCCAGGCAGTCATCACACCTGACTCCCAGGTAAAGGGAGGATAGAGACCCAGCAGGTCTCAGACCTCGAGGATCATGACTTGGAAAGCCCTGGTGTCACCTAAAAGTGTGACATCCTCTTCCTGTTGGCCATCTTAGACAGGAAGGGAGGCACTCATTACTGCACTGCACCACTTCCTGATCATACTGTATCTTCATCCATTTTATTTATTTGACTTGAAAGGCAATGAAAGCATAAAGCGGGAAATGGTCTATTTTGTCATGTAGGGCAAAACTATTCGCTTCAGATCACAGAACAAAGGGCCGTGTCTGTTTTACATGGAGTTTTTTTTTTAAACCACAGAAAAGCAAGGCTGCTTGGCTCCCGACCTCCTGCACTCGCCATCTGGGAGTATCGGTGCCATGCGGCTCTCCGAGCTGTCTGCAGCGAGCGCGCTCTCTGGGGGTCGCTGTCGTAACCAGTCATCCATTATTCATCCACAGCGCTAGCCTCTCCGCAAACCTCCCATTCCCGCATTTTTACAGGCTTGCATAAATTAGCGGCTGTTTTTCAGTATCCGCTTCTGAAATCGTCATGTTGATGCACGTGCAGTTGAAAAGAAATAACCTGAAAATAATTTTATTTAGCTTTTTAGGGCCAGGTCACGCAAATTTGTAATTCTGTTACCAATCAAGCTTTTTTTAATTTTTTTTTTAATTGTTTTCCCCCAATATAAATCAAATGAACAAAACGGGCTATTTTGTTATTTGAAGCACTTGGAAAGAAAAAGCCATTTAAATTGTTATTCTATCTATCTTAGTTTTGGAGCTATGATATAACATACAACAATTTTGTAACTCCATTACCGGGTGACCTAGCCCTTAATTTCTTGGCCAACATGAATGTCAACTACGGGCATCACATGTAATGTGTTTAGCAGTCCAGTAGTTCAGAGCTCCCATAAAGGTTTAGCTTAAGTCAATGTAACTACAAATTGAGAAGCTACAAAATGCAGCAAAAAATATTCTGTGCATGAAAGCATCCATGCCAATTGAAAGCATGTGTAAAATTAAGCCACATGATCGATGAGCAATCCCTGTGATGGATGGGTGTGTGTCTGCCTTGTGCCCATTGGATGCTGGGATAGGCTCCAGCTGCACCGCCCCCCCCCCCCCAACACCACACACGCACACACCCACACGCACATGCTCGTGGCCCAGACCAGCAATGAGGGGTTTAGAGGCTAGATAATGGATAGATGGATGGGTAATCTATGGGCAGTGACTGACATACTGGCTCACTAGTTTCAGTGCATTGTTGCAGTCCAATAATAAATTTCAGAGAGTAGGAGCACTGCTAGTTTTGAATAGGAAATGGAGTGTGAGAGTGTCAGCTGTAAACAGTGCACAGATGTGAATTATCTGGTTCAACAGAACAGCAAATATGTTGCTCCCGGGGTTAGCTGAGCAATTATAGATAATTATTGGAATCATGCCGATTTGCACCACGTTATATCTTGCAGTTTTTCTTAGAGACACAATAACAGTCAACAGGAAACAAAAAATAATAATTAGCAGCCTTTTTGTTCTCATAATGCTTGAAGCAACCAACTATGTTTATTGGTGTGAGGACAAATCAGCAAGTGCAAATTTGATTCTGACGATCTGATAAAGAAATATGTCATATACACACCCGATGCAGGATGCCATAAAGCTCATAGAACACAATGCTCTGGCAAACAGAATGTTAAATATTAATGCAACTTCCATACAACGAAGATTGGGTTGGGTCTTGTTTGATAAACAGCTGAATTGAATGGATGAATAAAGGAAAGAAAGTATGGATGAGTCCCTGTTTTCTCCAGCTTGATGAAACACATTTTCACAAATAGAAATGCAGTTTTTAGGTGCCGCTATGTTGTGTAATTTGGAGCCAGAGTCCATGTAGCACAGTAATCAAGTCTGAGTCATCGACTAAACGTGTTAGGCCAACACCTCCTCATCCCAACTCGTCATACAGTGACGCTACCTGACCAAGTGACGATGTTCGACGCAAAGGAAGGCTTTTGGAGTCTTTATTTGACGCGTAGGGTTCAGGGAAAGGTTACGGATTTTGGGGCGGAGTTTGTTTTAAACTGAAATAACCAAAAGCCAAAAGCTTCCTTTTGCATTGTATGTCACGGCTTAGTCAGGTAGCATCACTATATGATGCATCGGGATGGTAGTGGGCTCATTAGGCCCAGTGACTTTAGCCTGCTACCGATTAGTTCAGGAAATATTTGTCTTATCTCCTGATAGAACACCGGCAGAACATATTTGCACACAGGGAGACAATTAGCCAAACAAAAATACGTATTGAGAGTCAAATTTTTCTTCAAAAGATACACTGTTGCCGAACATTTGTCACAAATAAATGGGAACAGGGTGGGTAAGGGGTAGAAATGAAATAAGTGATCAAGAAAAATAACCAAATTATGATCATCAGGGGTTTTGGTACAATGGCAACCAAGAATAATGGCAAGAAATGAAAAAGAAAATGTGAGTGTAATGCAGGCCTAAAGACTGGAGCAAGGATTACCTGGAGACCTAAGAAACAAAAACGAAACAAGATGGCACTTTTAGCTAGACACCATCTTTCTCCATGTACAGTGGGGTCTGTAAACAAATAACATATTATAGTTTCCAGAGGCAACTTCAGTTACCAGCTAATTATGCACTGCAGCTTGCAGGTTACCTGGCAAAGTATAACCAAGCTTTTTTGTAATTTAGCTACTAGCTTGATTAGCTGCATTTTTGGCATAGCTCGCCAAATGGTACAATAAATATAAAACAGAGAGGCTTTGATGTACTCTTCTTCAGTATTTTCTCCATGTCGGCCATTCGCAGCCATCTCCCCGCGCCCCCATCACTGCCTCGATTTTCTGTCTTATTCTGTGGTTTTCGCTGTCTCATATCCCCCCTGTCTTTGCACTCAGCAACCGCATTCTACAGCAGGAGTTCTCATCCTTCTCCAGAAAGGGCTGGTGTGGGTTCTGGCTTTCAGTTGTAACCAAGCAGTTATACACCTGAGTCTGCCAATCAAGGTCTTTAGTAAAGTCTCTCACTCCAGACTGAAACATATGAGTCATAAGCAGCTGAAAATCAGCAAATCTTTTCTTTGCACATCTTTCATATAAAAATTTTACCAAAGTGATTGGACAGTAGATTGACTCATAGCCCTCAGACACTGAGGCTAAAAGTTTAATTCAATGACACTGATTGCCTTGCAGAGACTTTTGCACTGAATCTTTAAGAGGACCATGGAAGTGTTCGTGTGCTACCTGCACGGTAATATTCCAGAGGCTCATATAATACAGTCTCACAGCTTCGATGCTCTCCCTTTGATTCATGGACAATATTTTCGCCGCAAAGCAGGGCACTCAGAGACTTTCCAATCTCGTGTCCGGTTGGTTAATAAATCGCCTTTTCCGCAGACGGCCGAATCCCGGGGGGGAGGCGACGGCTGTTTGGTCATTTGTCTGTGTCTAACAGAGAAGAAGAAGAGGAGGACCCCGGCCTTTTCCTGGAGAAATAAAAATGACTCCCACACAGAGGAGCGGGAGCTAACGCGAGTAACATGAGGCGGAAAATGGACTCAAAAGAACATGGATGCTAAAGTATGCAGGATGATGGGACAACATTTCAGGTTTGTGTATTAAAGGTCCCTTATTATGCCAGCAGGTGTACCGCTAATTAACCATTATGAGTAAGTTCAATATCTTCACTTCCTGACATCACAAGGGGGAGTGACCACCCAGAATAATGAAATCTGTTTGACTGCTTGGCTGAAGGTGATCAGCTCTCCTTGCCTCTGGTTGGTTACTTCCTCACTTGATGTCAGGAGGGGAAACATTTTGAAATGGCTTGTAATAACTAATTTATTTCATTTGAACGATCATGAAACACATGCATGGCTTCCAACCCCTGAATAAAGAAAAGCGTGCGAAGTCCGGAGTCGTAATCGGTATGCGTTATCAATGAAAATTGGCCACATCTGATAATGTTGAGAGTTTTTGGAGTTTCTGTAATGGTAATTTAAATTCATGATTGAAAACGGGTTCATACCAATCATTAATTTTAAGGCATTGTTTGAGCCTCCCCTGAAGCCAGTTCACGAGCCGCCACTGTAGTATACATATATCGATATACTTATATCACTAAATTTGTATCATATCAATATATTGCCCAGCTCTAATTCAGAGTCTGTATTAAACGTAACATGCCGGTCTTCAAATAACCCAACACAGAAAGGCCTAAGGCCAGATCCTTTGGCCCTCTCGTGAGGTGGTAGCGCTGCCCATCGCAGCACCATGCCACCTCATAATCACTGACAATGAATAAATATAAACCACCATATCCTCTTTATGGCCATAATAACAGGCCTGTAATAAGGCTGGCAGTTACCCTTATTAAAGACTAAATGTCAAACAGGACCATAACTAAGCTCATGCAGAAGCAATGCGGTCACTTAATGGCAATGCTTCAGGATACTGTGAATCGCAATAGCAGCATGAACTTCGAGACACTACTGCCAACAGAATATTGATCCCAGTGTCCATTTAATGTTTCCTGTATTTATACAAGCGCAGTGACATTCCTTGTATAAGACAGATGGAGGATCTGTCAGTGTCAAATGAGCAGGTTTGTTGTGTCTCTTCAATTCATTGCACACCATACATGAGGCTACATTCAGCCCGCTATAGTTACCTGATGTCAGTCTGCTTTGAAGCAAGAAACTATTTTTGCCCAGTATTATGTAAATGTGGAGGAACAACACGAACGTTGAAACTTCAAAGGTTAGTTAATTGGTTCTGCTATCTTTTATACTGTTTGTAACCAATGTTGTTGTTGAATTTAGTCGCAGTCACTATTTTTTTTTCCTATGAAGACTTTCTCTGAATACCTCTCCATTTGATACACAAGTGGCTTTTCAGAGTGTAACGTGTCTGAGGGCAGAGGGTCACGAAAATGCTTTAATGTGTAAAGGTGGATGGCAAAAACAGGTTAGATTGAATAAACCAAACGGCGAACATGATCCTACCTCTTAGTTTAGTGTCGGTATTTTTTTTCAACTGCCAATCTGGCTCGCTAAATTAGCCGAGAAAATGTTGTTAAATTGCTCGTTCCAACTCAGGAACTCATCTATCACAATATCTGTAACCACGATTAAGTAACTACATTAAAAATTGATAGGCTATGTGCTTTTAAAATGTTTCTGGCCAGCTAAAATTCAAATTCAAGGTAATCAGTTCAAAGCAAACCAACCTGGACTTTGCAAACCATAAATGTCTAACTTCAGTTGTAACCAACCCTGTTCATAAAGATCCACCGTCCAGTAAATTTTCACTCCAACCCAAAGCACACCTCAGTCACCAGGTAGCGTTCTTGCTTGGCTGCTAATTAGCCGGATGGGGTGTGAAATTATGGATGGACTATAAACCTGCAGGACGGTACCTCTCCCAGAGTGGGGCTGGTTAGCACTGCAATACTAAATCTTGTAGGGCTCCTCATGTTATTATTGTCAGACTAAGATGTACAGTGTTGCAATGTTTTGGCAGAAAGTCACTGCAAAGAAATCATACAGGGAGAACAAGATGAGGATTTGAAGGTGTATTTCACCTGATATATTTATGAAGTGTCAGTATCAAGGGGATCAATAAACTTCTCAACCTCATTCCTCAATTGGGATTTAAATGCGGCAACTCTGTAAATACTTATGCCATAAAGAAAAAAGCAAAAGGACTCATTTAATTGTGATCTAGGCACTGGGTTGAGTGTTTTCAATTGTGTCAGTATGGAGCTGGAATTCAGGCAGCAGCCTTGCACTCTGACCTGAGCGCTCCTGTGCAAATATTGATTTTTTTCCTCCTACATTACCTTTAAATGCTGATTAAACTGAAGGCTATCCTCCTGTGGCCTTTTGCGGTGGGGAGCGTGTGGACGTAAGTGCTGATATAGGATATGATATGCAGAAAATCATTGACTTATTCACTGCTGTCGAGGAAACGGGAAATGAAATGAGCTTTCCCATCATGCACCGTTATCCAGTTGCCAGATGGCCAGCCCATTGAAAATCAGCCCATTCACATTTCTTGATGCCAGCAGAAACATTTGGAGGAAGGGAGAGAAGCTGTGTCGGCCGGCCTGCCTGTTCCAGATGCCATATTTTCATGCTGGAGATGAGTGAATAATAACTGAATGTAAAAAAAAAAAAAAAAAACCCAAAAAACAACAAAACGCTGTGCAAAATTTTCACAAAATATTTATCGTAAATCATTTCTATTTAATGACACAGTGAAGGTGTAGCTTTTCTAAAATAGGCAGCATAATTAGTGATTTGAAGAAGATGATGAGGCTTAAGACCTTAGCTGCCTTCGAACAGTCAAAAAACAATATCCTATTGCCTAATTCCAAACCACTTTTCCTTAACCTCGATGGAATACGCCATGAGGCCTAGGGAACACATAAAGAAGAACTCATAACGACCAAAAGACAACCGTGATGCTAAAGGAATCTGACGGCACTTACACCAGCTGATGTAATCATGTTCCCCTTGCCCGTCATGTTTGTTTGCTTTTGTGATTGGCAGGATAGATGGTCTGTTGCTTTAAATATTGATGCTGCATGGGACAGCATTATCTCCTACCTTTTGAAAAAGGATGGTTCAATGTACACAATGCTAAAGGCAGTAAGTCAGGAAACACTGATGCACCTCGTCTTAACATTTAGAGAATTCGAACATAGCTGCCTCATAAATGCTTCCGGGTCATTTTCAAGGAGTTGAGAATGAGGTAGAAAAAAAAAAAAAAGATTATTGGAATGCAGCCTTCCTGTTATTTATTTCCTCAGTGGCCTCTCTCCAAGTGCAGCTCAGTGCCGCCCTCATTACTTTATGCAAATCACTGCATGCACTGTTTACTCTGCTTCATAAACTTAGACATCTCCAGTGACGAGCCAACTTTCCTCTCCATAAATCAACCGCAGGACAACGCAGAATTGCTTTGATTAAAATGCCAGGGCACGATTTCATTGGACAATGATTAAATGACTGTGAAGCTTGTGTTCTGTGACCTGATCACATAACTGCCCTTCTGCTCAAACACCAGGACACAAAACTGCTATTGTCCTTTCAAAAAAGAATTATATTTTTGAAGAGAATAGAGCAGTTGGATCCAAGAATATTCGGATGCTGACTAAGTTATTAGCTGCCAACCACATTGTACTGGAGTCAAAATGAATAATTAATATGAGCTCAGACTTCAGACATTCACATGTAATCCCCCCTTGAAGGCACCATATGTAATAGGATAATTAGGATAATTAGCATGATTGTTGTTTTATAGCCAGTTGTGTGTTATTCCCCAACTGTGTCATGTAGGAGTCAACAGAAAAGGGTCTAGAGTTGATTTCAAATCTGGCATTTGCATCTGAATTCTGTCATAGTCACCTCTTAATATGAAGTCCAAAGAGCTGTGGCTGCCCCTGAAACAAGGCTTCAGTTGGCCTGAAACCAACCAATCAGAGACATAGCAAAAACATAAGGTGTGGCAAAATTATTTGGTACATTCTAAAAAGACAGAACGCAATAGTGAGCTCAGGAATACCAAAAGGCCCGGAAAACCACAAGTAACAACTGCAGTGAATAACAGAACCTTTCTTTCCTTGGTAAAGAAAAAAAAAATTACAAGTATTGACCATTTAAACATTGTCGAGGACTCAGGTGAATCTACAATAAAATCAAGAAAGAGAAGATGCAGAGGATTTACCAAATAAAGCAAACCACTGGCGAGTCTCAGTAACAGGACGGCCAGAATAGAATTCTAATGCCTAAAAAGCCTGTGGAGCCCTGGAGCGACATGTTATGGGCAGATGAGACAGATCATCTTGTACCAGAATGATGGGAAGAGAACAGACTGGAGAGGGGAAACAGCCACTAATGAGCCAAAGTTGTACTGCCTCATCTGTGATGCATGATGGAGGAAGTAATATGGTGGGGGCATGTATAGTCGCCAAGGGAACCGGTTCCCTTGTAGTAATTATTGATATGATTGTTATAAAAGCAGCAGGGGAAATTCTGAATGATATTGTGCCATGTTGTGAGCTCATAGTGAATCAGATCTTCGAAACTCATCCTTTGGACCCTGACGATTAAAAATGACCAAAAGCATATTCCAAAAGCGGCTCTTTTTCAAGGTAAAAAAAAGGAGTGTTTTGCCATTGCTACATCAATTGCCTGGTATGAATCCTAATGCACTACATTCCACTTGCTAAAGGCAATTATTAAGCGACAAATATTAATGTGGCAAATTAATTTATGATTATACTAATCTGTGCAATTATTTTTTAGCCACTGAAATGGGGGAACCTACTGGGCGTACCAAATAGTTGTTAATCAGACATGGTTCATACAATGTTTTTGAGAAACCCACTTCATGGAAGCTTCAAGTCTAAAATTCAAGTGCATATTGATTGATTTATTTTACATACATTGTGGTGGCTTCAAGCCAAAATGTACAAAATTGTGTCACTGTTATGATCCTGACTGAAAGTGCAAAATTTTGATGTTTTCTCATGTTGCAAATTTGTCTCTGAACTGTTCTGCAGTTGTTTTCATGGAGGCACAGTATGCTCTTATACCATAAACACTAATCCATCAAAGTTACAAATTGTACATACTAATCCTGCATTGACAATAAAGAATTTGAGTCTTGTCGACACTGAATTACAATCCATGATTGGCATAATAAATACAGAATTTATACTGGCAAGTGACATCAAAATAGAGCACCTGCACACATATAAAATACTGAATAGTACATCTGGGCTGATACTAAAGATAACTAGAAACAATCTTAATCTGAAATGGTACCAACAGGCAACTGTATTATGGAACTGAAGTGGTCTCATTCCTTTGGAACATGCGGTTGCAGCAGTCAGAAAGCTCACTATTTCATCAACACAATGACATGCTGTTTAAAATCATCAGTCATCATGAATTGTATCGCCTACTGCAATGGCAGCTTTTTTCCAGATTTTTCAAATTATTTGAACTGTAACAATTTTTCATTGATTATTGGCAAAAAAAAAAAAAAAAACCCTAAAGTTTTGGGCCAAGTAATTAGCACTTTCAATGCAATTTTACCGCTAGGCCACGTGAATACAGCAGAAAGGAGGATTATGAAATGGCTCACCGAATCATAAGGTAATAGGCTCTGATTTCCGGTTACCTCTCCATTCTGAAGGTTTCACTGCTCCATCTGAGCAGGAAGTGAAACATAGTGATTCTCGAGAACTAATTATATACACAAGAGCAACCCGTATAATAGTGTTGCTTAGCATGATATCGAATGAGTGTTTAATGGAGTCATTTTTTTTGCGATCACTCTAAAGGGTGTTGCAGTGTGTGACACTCACCAGTTCAATAATAAAGTTATCAATAATTCAATGTTGTGTGGCTTGATTGGTTTAGGCCTACATATCATCGTTGTGAATCTTTGTCTTTAGAGTAATCAAAAATGTTTATAACTTTCCGAATACAATGCAGCAGTGTGTTGTTAAATGATAGCATTCACAAAAATGCCTTGCATTCCTTTGCATTCAGTTGGACAAAAATTTGGCAGAGAATTATGCTATGAAAAAAAGAACTTACAAACTGCAAGGGAAGCTTCAGGCCCATGAAAATATGTGTTTTCAAGATTATTTTCACGGGTGGTCGGGATTATAAATTCGCAGGATGGCATCTTTGCAGAGAAATATTTTGGTATTCATTGACTTGCATGTGGCAGAGGAATCCCAAATACGCAGCGCGATTCGGACAGGTAGACGGAATGACTGTCGCCTTTTGAAGCAATTTAAAATCGGCACTGTGATTTTAGAGACAATTTACTGCTGACAACGTGAGCCACGTGTCCTCTTACGTAACCTCAGCTGCTCCCTGTCTTGATATTTCACAGCTCACGTCCCACGTCTGTGCGAAATGCTCCTCTTCCATATTCATGCAGCGTGGTTTTTAATAATTCAACCCCTATGTCCCCAGACCTACTCCATCCCAGAATAGCTTTGGATTAAAGAGCTTTCCGGAGGGAAATGTCCCTGTTTTTTTTTGGGGGGGGGGGGGGGGTGGGGTTTGCCTCACTGGTTCATTTGCTCAGATTACCTACTAATGCCCTAAGATCAGCTGATTTCCTTTAACTTGGGGAAAAACAGGCCGGCGTATAGAGTGACTATTTTTATTGTTGCATCATTCTCCATCAACTCTGCACAGTGCTGCTGCATGAGTGTATGTATGTGTGTGTGTGTGTGTGTGTGTGTGTGTGTGTGCGTGCATGTGTGTGTGTGTGTGTGTGTGTGTGTGTGCGTGCGTGTCTGTTTGTATGTGTATGAGAGAGAATACGTACTCGCTCATGTTCACCTGGGCAAGCTTGTGCATGTGTGAGTGCTTATGTGTGCATGTGCCCAAGTGTACATGTGCACTTGTGTGCACGTGTTTGCATGTGCTTGTAAATGTGGTTTTGCACACATGTGTCTGTGGGTGTGTGTGTGTTTGTTTGTGAGTATAAGTACTTGCTCATGTTCTTCTGTGCAGGCTAGTGCGCATGTGTGCTTGTGCATGCATGCATGCATGTACATATATTTGTATGTGCTCATATGTGCATGTGTGTGCTTGTGCGTGTTTATGCAATATTTGCATACGCATGCATGTGCGGGTGTGCGTGTATGTCTTTGCTTCGTGTTTGAAAGCACGCATGTGCTTGTTTGCGAGTGCATTTGAGTGCATGCATTTATGCATGCGTGTGTGCGCATGTGCGTACGTGTATGCGTATGTTTGTGCATTTGTGCATGATTGTGTGCGTGTGATCTGCGTTTGTGTCCCAGAAAATCAGGCCACTGCGACAGCACTCTGACCCACGGGCTTGAGTCATGCCACATGCCTCCATGCATTAAATATTCCCCTAACACAGCCCCACAGTGTGTTCTCACTATCCAGCAGTCCGCGCATGAACTCGAATATGCCTCTGCAAAACAATGTTGTCTTAAGCACTGATTAGTCATTTGTCAGTATTTCACCAAACACAAAACTGCTGCTGTCGTATGCAGCGACAGAGTCTTAATGGTTAAAGGAACAACTCCATATACTCCAGGGTTTTTCAAGCTTATCTGCAGCGGGCCAGCGTGTGTAGGTGCAGGATTTTTGCTTTTAGCCTAATGCTACGATACTTGATTCATCGAGTTAACCAATGAGGGCCTTCAGCTGAGACTTTGCTAAGAACAACGCGGTGTATTAACACTGAGCTGTAGCAAATGCCAGCATGCACTGGCCCCTTTTAGATAATACAATACGCAGCGAATAATCATGTAGGATGTGTTTATACGAGACTCTCACATGGTAGTGATGTGGTATAAGCCTGACCCCCACCCCACATTTATCATGAGGACCACAGAACTGCCAGCTTACTCCCTGCAATACCCTAACGTCGCTGTCCTGTAAACACTTTACATTACAAATGCAGCAACAATGAACAATACAATAGTTTTGAATGAAAATGTTCTCAAAAATGCTTTATTAAACAAACTACGAATTTCCGACCCCTACACTGCATATTACATGGTCAGAAAGGATGTGGGGTGGTGACTGTACCATGCGCGTTTATTCTGGATGATGAAGTGCCAGGTTTCATATGCAAGAGTCTGGTGTGTCAGGGATGTAAGACATGTAATAACGTATTTCCATTTCCAGAAATCAAATACTGTGGTGATTATCGTTATGTTGTGAAGGTTTTACGTGTCTGTTTTCACAATGAAATAAATGTTTGTGCGCTCAAGTGGGGCCATTTTGTTAACGCGGATCTCATAAAATATGTATCCACAAGATTTTTGCTGATTGCTTGTGTAAGCTTACTGAAAGATCAATTTACCTCATCTTGGAAGTTTAGCTGCTTCATGCATTTATTGATTTAGCCCAGTTTCTGAAATTTTGATGAAAAAATGCTTGAGCATGGGTGTCCAAATTATTACAAACACTGGCATAAACACCTGTTTCGTGAAACTTTAAACATACTGTGTTTGTTAAGACTGATTTAAGATACCGATTGATGCAATTACATGATGATTTTAGATTTGAAGTTGGATTGTTATTAGCAGCAATATATCAAATGTTTATCTGTCCCTGTCAGTAATACAGCATATCGTGTCATCATTTGGGGCACAGTTCCTCTTGCCACCTTAAATTATTTGTTTGCAATCGACAGGCTTGCAGTTCTGGAACCAACTTTGGCCTCTCTAGTGCTTCATCTCTAACTTCATCTTGCTTCAGGGGCTCACCAAACAAAAAGCTGCCAGTTCAACCTCTAAACAAGCGAATTAGCATTCAAGTTGATCAGAATGACCTGCCTATGTGCTTTTTAATTGTGGTTTATTCTATTTTTTCGGGCTGCTTCAGATATTTTGTCCACTCCTTGAAGATGCTTGTTACATAATTATTGTTAAGCAGAGAAAATTGAGCAATAACATGCAGATGTACAATAAATTAATGAAAAAAATCAACAAAAGCAGTCTTAGTAAGATGTTTGGCTTCCAAAAGCTGCCAGATCAGCTTCAACCCACCTTAGTGTAGAGTCTAAATGGTAAGTAAATTACGGAAACACGGAGTAGCTTCCAGAAGACACTACCTCATTTGGCGTCTTAATGGTTGTGACGCAGCCTGACACGTTCCATAATCTCCCATATGAGCTCAGTTGGTTTGAAATCTGGTGACTGTGAAGGCAGTGGCTCATGCTTAAGATCATTTTCACACTTATAAAACCATTCACTGACCCCTCGTGCCTTGTCGGGCTTGAGCCACTGTCATCTTGGAAGAGACCACTCCCATCATGGTAGGAATGCTTCACCATAGGATATGATTGATCACTCAGAGTAACTATGGATTGATTTACAGTGACCCTTCTGCCTTAAATGGGACAAGCAGACCCAATTCATGCCAGGAAAATTAGCAGAAGCACCTGCATTTTTTATATTTGTCCATGTATATTAATTCAGGTTTCTTCCTTCAATTTGTGGCCAGTCTGTACATACAGTCATTATCAATCGAGGATAATGGGTCTTAAAAAAACCCTTGCGCTTTTGTGGTTGTCCTCATTTGAGTAGATTCCATTTTGTTTTTAACTCTGTTACATCAAAACATTAAACTTGGGGCCTTGCGTTTTACCTCATTGCTTCACTATGGTAGTGTACTGTCTTCACGTGTTTACAGAGTGATTAAATAATTTACATAATAAAATAACCAGCTGTGACCCCTACATTGGTAGAGCGAAAACCAAGCTGTACCATCGGTTGTTTGGAAAAGGAAGTGATGAGAAATGATCAGTACAATCGTCACATGTGCACAGACAGACCGATAGGCAACAATTTTTTTTTTTTTTGTAGGAGAAGTCTGGGAATTCATAAATATTCATGAGAAGCCGTCATCTGATTGGCCAGTGATCCTAACCCTAAGCCTAACCCTCACCCAAACCATAACCCTATGAATCGGACTGTCTGTAAGCGCATCAATTAGGAAAATATTATTCATATCGGGCAATCGGTTGACGGCTCATCCTATATGTTATGAGTTCCTCAGACCTCTATGGAAAAATATTTCTACTATCGACTGCGAAGCGATGGGTCCTTAGGTGTTATGCAGTAGATCACCAGGCCTCTGTTGCCTTGATAGACTCAGGTAAACATCTGTGTGGAATGTAAACGGTAATGGTAACACACACTATGATACAAGTGTACCTGAGGGTCCCATCTCATCACCAGAAAGTTGATGAAAAGCACTACCGTCCCTGGCGATATTGTTGCTTTGTCAGCGCTGCATGCCGTCAGGGTAGCTGCGCAGCTGTTCAGCATTGATCCGTCTCGCTCATACGGTGACCTGAAATATCATACCGCTCCATTATCGAGACAGAAGCAGCGAGCTCTCCCCGAGGAGGACACTAACCGCCTGCCCGCACACAGCGGGGCAATTTATCCCGGGTAGCCCAGACGCTCAGACGTCCTCGCAGGTTTCCGATTTTGCCGTAAACTGAAGCAATCGCTGGAGTGAGAGGAGGATGCCGATCCTTGCGAGGATTAACAAGAGTGATTAAGATGCAAACATCGGTGATGGACGGCTGTAACCCTGACCTCGAAGTCATCACAGTCGTTCAGTGAGTAAAAGCATGGGCAGCGTGCTGGGGGCTTGGATTTTTTGACTAATAGTTTAGCAGATGGAGCTCTTCTTGATTTTCTATTTTTTTGTGTACGTGTGTGTGTTTTCTTGCAACTAGCCAACATTACTGGCAAATCTGAGAGGGAAGATGTGGGTGAATCGTCTCTATACTCTCCCTTCTAAACACGAAAAGATTTTGACTGAAACATTTTAACTATTTGACTCAGTGCATTCTGTTGGATTGAATAGCACTATGGAATGGCGTAGACAATTTCAGTCAGTTGTAGGCTATGTAATTTCAGATGGATATTTTTATTTAATTTTTTTTTTAGTAATCTTGTTTGAATTCAATTTGGAACTTCACTGTTGGATGAGCAAGCGCTGGCATTTGTTATCAGTAACTGCGGGGTCTGCTGACCGTGCATTGTCTGTGGAAAAGTGTATTAACGTTTAATTTGCAGGTAAATAACGCCTACAGTGCTGATTGAATGCACCGGCATATGCCAGATAGGTTTTGTGATTACACTTCAGGAAGGTTCAACAGGAAATTTGATAGGCCCATGTAGTGAATTAAGCAAAAGATGTTCACAATGTACAATAGTACACAGAGTACTGCTTAATTTCAGACATACCAAAAAAAAAAAGTACTCTTTTTGTTCATTGTTCTATAAACTTTTTCAGATGATCCCTGCTTGTTCTTTCTCAGTTGCTTAATCACACTTTTATCATGAGGAAAGTGATGCCCATGATTTCACTGCATGAAGCCAAATGGATGGCTGGCACCATAATGACCTAAATAAAAACACCCCCTTGAATCTTGACACCACTGTCTGTGGACTAGAAAGACCTATACAAACTCTTTGGGAGGACATTTAGAAAATAAGAATAGTGTGAAGAATTCTCCCAATGGAAATGTGAAATGACTTATACCTTTTGGTAGCTACTACAGAGCAAGCTGAATGAATGACAGACCAAATATCCCCATATGAATGAGGAACACTACAGTTGAATCAAGGCATGCGGTGCAGTCTTGCGGGGCTCTAAGATATCAAGGCTTAAATTTAACTGCACTAAACATCAACTTGATTTTTTTATTTATTTTTTTTATTTTTTGCCAAAGGCATTCAATTAGCTCAGTGCTATCCCTGAGTGTATAACACTGTAGGCTAACTGTGAAATGTACAAATGGTGAAAGATGCTTTGGAGTAAGTGTTTAAATTTCTCTTATTTTCTGTCAAAACCCAGGAGAGGCATATTGAGTTCCGGCTTTCAATAACTCACGATAAGGTAACTTTTCACACTAATTGTATATAGCATTTGCTTTTTCCTTTTTGGCTGTAAAGTTTTGATTTATAAGACCAGTGCCATAGCACAAAGGGACTTGCAAGTGATATTTTGGTAACTGTATTCAATTATTTGGTTTTATGAAAATCTACAAAGCATGCCCTTTGTTCAGATCGGGCCACATTTGAAGCTTCAGTGGACATAATCTTCTGAGAGGACATTTTATGTTTCATCAGCCTGAAAAAGGAGACGTTCTGAAAGGACAAAAGGGCATTAGATCAGTAAATATTAATTGTTTGATTGAAAGAAATCGAAAGAAAAGTTATGTAAAAGAAAATGATACCGAAATAATAGCATTCATATAATGTTATTATCATTAAAGTTAGAAGTGAAGTATTCTATAATGCACATTCAGGGTTTTCCTTTCTGCAGTTCACTCCTGAAAGAAATGCTTTACTGCGACTTGACAGGAAATAATGTTAAGCCCCATTCAATATAATACAAAGCACGCTGGATCTCCTTGGTCTGGGGCCGGTTTCTCATAACATGACATAACATAAGATAGCATAAATTAATGGAGCATAGCATGACAAAGCATAACATAGCATAACATTGCATAACTTAATAAT
This sequence comes from Gymnothorax reevesii, assembly GCA_029721435.1. Classification (NCBI taxonomy): domain Eukaryota; kingdom Metazoa; phylum Chordata; class Actinopteri; order Anguilliformes; family Muraenidae; genus Gymnothorax; species Gymnothorax reevesii. The sequence continues at coordinate 38,557,014 of CM056586.1, read as the reverse complement.
GTAGCATGACATAACAGAACATAACATATAACATAACATAACATAACATAACATAACATAACATAACATAAATATCAGTGGCAAGAACATGGCAATTAAGCCCAACTAGGCTCACCATGTTCCCATCACTAGAGTGTGCCTAAAATTCAAGATACTTAAGGACTTGACGCTATTGGACTGTAGCAACCGTGCTCCTCAAAGCCTTGACCCTAAGATATGGCTAGGCAAGCTTTTCGACACTGTGAGGACTCTCTGCTTGGAAAAAAAAAAAAACTTCTTATTAACCGTGCCAAATTTACCCTTTGTTAACTTCCATTTTTGACCCCCAGTTTTACAAAAGAACGTTGCCTAAATGATCCTCTGGTTAACTTAACAAATTGTGTATTTAAGTTCTCTGTCAGAACACCACAAAGTCTCTTTTAACTTAGACTTCTGAGTAAAAACTGAAGAGTTTTCTTAGTTCAGCATCTCAGTTCCAGTGGCGGAAAGTCTTGATGCTATTGCCCACAATCATGTTCTGGATAATTCTGTGCCTTCAACATTTTGGGAAGATTCTTTCCTACATCAGTGTGACAATGCTGTCATTGCACAGGTTGCGGTCAAAGCGTTGTTCATCAATATTTGTGTCAAAGCACTTGACCTGCTTATACAGAACCGTGACCTCAACCCCAGCTAAAACCACTGGGCTCCACCGGAAAGCTGACTTCACCAATACTTTTTCTGCCGGTAATGGAAGCGAATCCCTGTAGTGTTTTTGTACATTAGGGAAGCCTATGGGAGGGATGAATCAATTAAACAAATAGAATAAATTAAATTGAGAGTGATTCAGTAGTTTTTTTTTTTTTTTTAAATCGGGGAAGTTCCCTCAAGAGCTTGTTTCTCTTCTCAAGGACGGGCTGAGAAAAATACCAGACAGAACAGTTGCAAGAGAGGAGGGATAGGGAAACAGACGTAAAGCCCAGGGAGCAATATTAGGGATTAGTCATTCCCTCAAGGGCCCAACAGCAGAGTTCTGATAATGTCTCCAGATCAGGCCTACTGGGGCCCAAATGTTTGGTTACCAGTAAAACAACCTACTACTGGGCAACTCTGCTGTCCTAATTTACATTTTTTAAAGGTAAGATAAGATGTACTTTATTGAACCCCATGGGGTGATTTGTCCTCTACATTTTACCCATCCTATAGTTAGGAGCAGTTGGGCAGTGACGGAACAGCACCTGGGTACCAACTCCAGTTCTAAAGCCAGTTCCTTGGACAGGGGCACCAGTTCTTTTTTTTTTTTTTTTTGGTGGGGAGACTTGAGTACCCAGAGGAAACCCACGCAAACACGGGGAGAACATGCAAACTCCACACAAAAAGGCCCCAGCCCGGATTCAAACTCATGTCGGTTTTGCTGTGAGACAGCAATGATAACCACTGCACCACTATGAAAACATAATTTACTGATATGTTCCAGACCAGGAATGAAGTGTGAAGGGACAGTACAATCCAATTAGTAGTTTATTGACAGCAGTAGGGTAATGTCTGGGCACGGAACCCCAGAGGAAGAGAGCACAGTTCAGCACAGATGCAATAGGCGAAGCTGGGCTGCAAGTCACTGGCCAGTGGCTTCAGTGGCCACTTTTCCAGAGCCAAGATGTTCCATAGATGGACGGAGCAGCTCGAGGGGAACGTGGTTCCAGTCCTGATGACTGCAGAAAGATTCAGAGCAAGTTCCGAACAAACTGGACAGAGGAACAGACTTGGCAGAATTGAACAGAATACAGTCCGACTCTGGACCCTGATTTGGCCTGGGAGCTTATTCGAATAAACTGAGTAAAAAGGAGAGCTTTTGCGAATCGCTGTTATTAAAGGGTATGTTACACGTAATAAACGCGAAGAGTTTTTGCTCGGATTATTGAGTGATTCTAAGCATAAATAGCTAATTACAATCCAGCAACTTGCAATTCAAAGAAGGGAATTTAAATACATGTCACAGAGGCATTAGGGAGTAACAATGAAACTAGACATAGCTGCGGATGGGAATACATGCGAAAGCAAACCAATCAAAGGAAACACACTTCTAATAGACACAGAAGTCGCCGAATGGGAGGAAAAACAGACGGCGTTCACATGAGAGTTGTGACAATTTGCAGCATATCAAGAACTTACGTCGTCGACTTCAAATTAAAGATGTAAATGTTTTCCTCAGACAATGTCACAGAAGCCAGTAATTGCCATTTCCATACTTCAGTTTTTACTAGTTTTGTACTCTCTATGATTAGATTCTCTGTGTTTACATTACTATTAACTGAGCAAAGCCGTATCCATTATTACCATGTAAGCCTTAAAGTCTCCCACCCGCACCAACATCAGGTGTGCCACAGCGCATCAGGATGTGCCTCTGTCAGGTGACTGGTGGGCCAAGTCAGAGTGAGTTTATCTCTGACTCTGTTCATCACCAGTTATGAAAGGGACACACTATGAAATGACTTGTGTCCAATCACCTTTAAAAGATAAGAGGTGCTCACTCGGTAGAGCATCGCATTGTGAAGCAGAATTGACTATCACCTCGCGGGTTCGATCCCCGCCTCGTACCAACTGGCAGTGGTCGGCAGCTTTTTCAGAGTAGCACACAATTGGCCATTGCCCTACAGGGTTGCAAATTGGGAACGGACTGCCGAGAAGGGAAAAGTAATTGTTGCCTTGTTCCTTGCTCAAGCGCCTACTGTTAGCCAGATGGGCGCTCGTCAGGAAGATTCTAAGCCTGTTCATGCCCGGGTATCCTCCGTCCTCGTTCTGTACTTGTGAAGATTCGACCAATGAGTCTATATGAAGCAGTGGCTGACAGGCACATGCTTGGGAGGAGAGCCGCAAACTGTCTTCACTCTCCTGAGTTGGCAGCAAGGGGTCACACACGAGCAAGGTTGTACATAGATCACCTATTGGGCATTCCAGATTCGGGTGGGATGGGAGATGCCAAATTTAAAGAAAAAAAAAGAAAAGAGGTATACATTAATGCACCACATGGGGAAATTAATCCGACCTATTCTAGTTACTTAAACAGTGGGCGGGCACAGCTCAGCACACAGGTACTAACTCCAGTTCTGAAGCCAGAGCCTAAGTCAAGGGCACTAATTGGAATGTTGTTATTGAGCATTTCTTTGTATGTTTTCGCGGTTTAATACAACACATTAAGGGTCATCAAGAGAATATACTTGAGTGAAAAGAACTCCACTGGAGTTTATTAAACTCTCATGATTTTGCTGTGCAGGATGTATATGATCTGAGTGAATAATTTTGGTACTCAGTAAAACATTCACTTATAAACATGTATACACTTAATATGATAAAAATGCCTACCAAATAAATATCCAGTGCACTCAGGTTAAAAGTTCACAGAAGATTACAGCATAAGGGAGACAATTTTATCTGTATGCATGTCTTGTTTTAATACTTGTCTTTCTTAATTCATCGACAAAATGGTTGAGATATTTTGTGATTATTCTTGCATTTATTTTCATCAGAAATGATGGTTGCTATTGTGGCTGATGACTGGTTTTATGGCTCTATGTCCATGTGTGCTCATTGAAGAACTATGAACATTAAACTATTTCATGATATTGCAGCTGCGGTGGGAAAAATATCAAAAAATATTCTAAATTCAAAGTACAACCATAATCACAGTTCATCAGAGAGAACTCAGCCACGTTCAGATGGGCCTTTAAAATTACTGAGAGGGAGTTTGGAGCTGAGAAGAAGCAAAAACTAATAAATCTGTCAAAAAACCCGATGAAGAAGCTCCTGCAGGCTGCTGAAGGCCGGTTAGATGAGCTAACTTTCCGGAATGACCATATCAGTAGTCAACCAACAGGCGGTCCCATTATTTGAGCATGCGCACTGCAGTTTTCTGGAGAAATCCATGAACCCAGCTAACTTATTGACCTTTAGGTGAACCCAAGGTTTGGGAGGCTCATATGTGGTGTTTGAGCGTCCCTGGAGGCCTAAAGTGAATTTAACATAATGGCAAACTTCGTTGCTATATAACAATGCACCAATCAGAAATTAATAATGTTTGATAATGCTTAGTTCCCACTCTCGTGCGCTCCGTTATGAACGCCACGATTGGCTATTCATAGCTGATCATGGAACTTCGCTGAAGCTGGTTTCACACGTGCCGCGAAACGAATTTTTCACACAACAGATTGCATTCAAAGTCAACGTAAAGATGCGAATACACGCAAAACGTGTGTATGTGTAATGGTAGTAATGACCATGCACTTTAGATGGATTGAAGGTGCATGCTTTAATGTTAATGCTAACGTTATTATTAATCAACTTCATATACACGATAGTCCAAAGCAAGCACATCTATCTCACGGCGGATTTTGTATGTAAAAAACCTACGGTAGCACATTTGAAAAAGGAAATGTCTGCATCACAGACAGAATCATATTTTGATCTCCAAGGCAAAAAAGTTTCCTCAATCAGAAGTATGGGAAAGATTCACCAACTGGCCCATTTGACAGAACAATGGCTGATTTCAGTTGTTGTTTTTTTTGTTTTTTTTTAATTTACTGGAAAAGATGTCCTGAATCAACTCAATTGTTGCAGTTACGTGTTTACTCTAAACTAGGTCATTCTAGCCATCAGTCCTGACCTGCGATCAGGACTCGTAAATCTCCCTTCTGAACAGCAATTTTTTAAACACAGGTCCCTCTCTTGGAATACGGAGTGAGCTTTTGCCTGTTTTCAACAGAGTCAGTTGTCACTGAACAAAGACACTTTGATTCATTATTAAAACAATAACCGTCAGTGGCACTTTAATGTAGAATTGTTGCGGTGTGGCAGGGGAAATAGTCATAAATCATTGCGCCGTACACTTTCTTAATATCATATTTTTGTTTACTTGACGGTGCTGTGTGAAAGTTTATTACAGATGTAGCTGCTAAGTATTCTGACAGGCTCATGCAGTGTCACTGATGCTCCTCTATTTGAGAATACGGTTTATGGGGAGGAGTGACCTCAGAAATGACATTGGAAAGTCACACCTCTCTCCGCCTGCTAAATACCTTGTCCTCTTGTCTGTGAATTTGTGCGACTTTATTATTTCAGCAAAACCTTGGGCACTTCACTCAAAGACATGCTATTTCGATGCAAAAAAGAAAAGAGTTTGTTAAAGCATTTGAGATCAAATTCCATCAGGTTTATGGCATTCGTGATCATTTGTATCACAAAAATATAAAGTGCTCTCCATAGCAATTGGGACATGTGAGCACAAGTTGACTCCATCTGCCTGATTTGCTCGGTCAGTCTAGAGAATTTGCAGTTATGTCACTTTGAAACACTCCCTTGTTGCATTTTTGGGTTTGTGCTGGAGGAATAGGTTCTGATCGATAGATTTGGAGGCATTCGGTCAAACAAATGAGTAAGATGCCTCTCAAGGCTTCAGAATTACCCAGGTGATGGAAATAATGACTGATCAAGAGATCCAAGGATAGATCCGGTATCTGCTTCCACTCATCTACGCCAAATCAGCTGGAACAAATCAAATGATCAAGAATGGGGTTTCGGGACAATGTCGCTTTGGATCAAGAGTGACATTTGAATCTAAGTTATATGATCACTCACTTAATTTGCAATTATAATTCTTATGATATTCATAAACTTCACGATCTTATTTTCTGAACTTAAAACGTAGTATACATGGACATTAACTCTGCTGTGATTTATAATCCTTATGATATTTTAATCATAACCAAAATGTTTTTTCTGGAAGCTGGGGGCGGGACTCTGATAAGCGATTTCGCTTCCCCTGCGACCCTTTCGTTCATGATACATGCTGTGTGTTGGAATTGTCATGAAATGATTTTCAATCATGCCGAAATAAAATAAAAAAAAAAAAAAAAAATGAAATTGAATGCAATGTTATGTCATCAGTGAACATAAATGACAGTACCAGAGAACAACGTGCATTCCCAAACCATACGGCCCCTGATCGTGTCTCGCTGATGAGGGCTGGCTGTGACTCTTGGGCAGTTTCACTTGACCTTTACACTTCACTCTGTCGAACACTGTGTCTGTAATATGATGGTAGTAATGGCAAACTAAATCAGCAAACACCATCTTATCGATCCTCTGGAATATTCCTTTTCACAACATATTGTTATTCCACCAGAGTCTGATTTGAGCATAATCTAAATGCAAGCATTTCACCTTCAAACTGTGTCCTCATAAACATCGCTGTCTTTGTGGAATACAAGACAAATCAAAATGCGCCACACAATTTCACGAGTGACCTTTTTTCGTTGTCTTTTCGCTCAGCTTTATTTCACCGGAACATAAAGCATCTTGCACATTTCTTTCCGCAATTTTTTAAATAATGATAATAAAATGAGAATCGGCAATATGGGTGGGATTATTTTTGGGACGATGTAATCATTTTGTCCCGGATCATTTATCTTCCTTGGTTTGATTTATCTTTGTCTCAAGGACAGAATAGATTGGTTTGTATAATTCGAGGAGCAGTTTATCTTGCCGTTTGACCTGTCTCTGAAACATATCCTGTCTCTAATATATGAGTGCCCTTTCTTGGATGCTTTCCACTGGGAATTTCTGCCACAGAAAAGACTTGTGGAGTACAGGAATCAATGGACACCAAAGAGACGAGTATGATCTGAAGCATTTTCTCTGACCATTGAATAGAGTCAGTCGCAAAGTTGGTTCATCATCTGCCTTCATTGCTTACATATCATGGGACATTGCTTTGCCAGAGTGCTGGACTGGAACTATTTTGTATTACCCTCAAAGGGGCAAATGCTTGACTTTTGCCTGTCCATTGGGAATGCCTTTATGAATTATATATGAATGCACAGCCGGGGAGGAAGGATTTATGCAATAAGAGATTTGAATAAGCCCCTCGTTTCTCTGGGGAGAGAAATTGTAGGAGCGTACTGTGTGAGCAAGTGCTGACGCACTTTAACGCTTGACTCCATCTTTACAATGAACATTTTTAGGGCCAGTGTACGAGGAAGGTCATTTGTGACTCCTGGACACGAAGTGTAGAAACGAGTTATTGTGAGGACTCGCATGCAAATGAGTCACTCTCTCGCTCACTAACTCACTCGGCTGTCAGCATATCAATATATAAAGGTTAGTTTGCTACCGCAACTGAGTTCGAAGTTGCCAAGACGAGGAAATTTGGGTATCCGCGAGCTGGGCGTAGGGAAACTTTGATTTTTATTTGCTCTGTTAGTTAGCTCCCAAATAAGGGGTCACAGTTTTGTTTTGCTTAAGGTTCAAGCTTTGCTTTTAGCCTCAGAACTGCAGAATAGCATTACGACTGGTATAGCTGTAGGAGTCCGTTTTTCACTGAGGCAGTCTGCTGTCCTGGTGTGAGTTCAGTTCCACGGTCCGCTGGTTTAAACCCCAGCCAGGCATACTGCCAACCTTTTGTTTTCTTTATAAAAATAAACTGCCCAAAGCCACTCCATATGTCCAGGCTGACTCCTTATCTGTATTTGGATAATAGACCAGAGGAACTGTGTGTGTGCCTTAAATCGGACGTTTTGTCAATGAAACAAAGCGCGAATTTTCTATTTCGATGTTCATTGCCAATTACCGTCGTCTCGTGGCATTCAGTCTGTGACTTAACACAGACATATCAAGCGTTAAGTGCAAAATTAGTTCATTCTTTTGCAAAGCCATATTCTGCAAACTACTTTAATCTAGGTCTTCCGAACAATTAGCTGCAGTATAAAAGTTACAGCAATATTTTATAGACCTTTTCGAGTGAATGCTCTAAAGCTGCTGGGAAATGATTCAGTTATACTTCCAGGATTGGTTCCATTTGCAATTAGAATAGCATGTAAACATTGGTAGCCAGCACCCTTATTGTCTGTGAACCCAGGCAAGTGTATAACGGTTATTTTTCTCATGAAAAACATTATGGGTGCTAGCTTTGTTTTTTTTTGGGGGGGGGGAAATGGCTAAATGATGTACTAACCCAGATAGCAAGCTCCTCCACTCTGGATCTGCCCTGGCTCTGAGCCGGATCAGCCGGAGTCGGCACAGAGCCGGGGCAGATCCGGAGCGGAAGTGCTTGCCATCTGGGAATGAGGATTCTTCGCAAAATTGCATTGAACTGTCTGAAACCTGAAGCAGTGCACTAGATGTGAACATTGGCAAGTGGGCTTAGAGCGCACAGTGCATACGGTGCATGAGTGCAGTCTTTACGAAATGCTCTTCCCTTGCAAAGGTCTGTTGCAGTTGTAGACTTCCCTAAGGGGGTACAGGCCCTTTTCCCAGCAGTAAGCAAATGGCAAATGCAACAGGCTAATTATGTAGCCAGTTGTCAGTAGCTTTGCTGAAATTGAAGCACCTATTACTAAAACCCCATTAGTCACACTTGACTTGACTTGTGGGGTTTTAGTAATCAGTGCTTCAATTGTCATTCAAAAACTGCATCCTAGATGGTTGAAACTTGAAGTTATTCACAGAACATCCGTCTTAAATTTGGAATTAAAATGGAAGTCAGTCTTATTCAACTGCTGATAAATGCAATTTCCAAATTTATTCAACAAGTCAGTGCTGCAGTAAGTAAAAAACCCCTCTATGCTTTGTCTGTGTCTTCATGGGTGTGTGTTTTTCAATGTGTCTGTGTGTTTATACGCTTTTTTGTGTGCAACATATTGGCCTATCTTGCTCACGTCTGGTTTGGAACACGCATAGGTCATACATGTGCGTTATATTGTTTGGCCTATTTTATATATGAGATTACATGAGCTTGCTTTGGTCATATGTAATTACTGTAATTAGATTTCAGATCATTTCATAGTACCTCAGGCTGCCTGTCACGTATTAGACATGCTTCCTCACACAGAACAGACTGTATTCTCTCCACCCTTAGAGAAAATGCCCACTCTGCGGGGCCTTCATTAATCATGCATTGTTATTAAATGGGGCTAAAATTTTTACTCATGTTCCACTGAGTTCAACTGGAGAATCATCACCCATTACCTCTCCCCACCCCCCCTCCCACAATAGCCAGTTTCCGCTTCAGCGCTGTTCGCCGTTCAGACCAGGCAACAGCCAGCTGGGGTCCATCCGCACTGAAGGAGAGGGGAGCCAATCAGAGAGGATGATGTAACAAGGGAACCGCGCGTGCCCGAAATGCCGCTTCCTTTAATTTCCCATATCCGCCGTTAGCTCGCGTCTTGCTCCCTCTCTCCTCTCCTGTGCTACGCTTCTGAGCATGTGCAGACACTTCCGTGGGGCCGTGGAAGATCCAGTGTGGCGTAAAAATTCTAGTTTGAGTCGTGGCTCCCCTCGATTTTGGGCCTCAGAACTGGGGCTGGGTGGTATGGAAAAAATTAAATGCCACGATATTTTTGACCAAATGCCTAGGTATCAATATTTTGGAGATATTGCTGGGCTAACTATTGGTGTTTACCAATATATTTGAACAGTGTGATTTTTGATAAACACTCCGTAGTAATTTGGATGTAATCAGTTAGCTGGCACAGGCAACAGCTAGAACAGTCTAATAAGTACAGGCAACTATTGTAGTGTCACCTTTAAGACGACACATCATGTCACATCATGATATTACGCTATTCAATATGCCAGACTATACATCATGATGTCAACATAGTTAAAACAAGCTAGCAAATGCACAATTGCACACAACTGCATTACTTTACAGTAATGCTACCTTGAAAACGAGAAAAGACAGCACTTATGTCGTATCACAACATCACGATAACCAAAATCCTTGAAAAAAATTCTTATATCACAATATCCATATAATATTGACATATTGCCTAGCCCTGCTCAAAATGCTGTGTTGTGGTTTTTCCAGGGCCTTATCGCTCGAAACAAATCGGCGCAGCTTCTGGGCTCCTGTCCCTGTCATTATGAAAGGTGTGCCTCTTTAGCGAAGCGCGGCGTCCCGCGGGAGAGATTTTGGAAGTGTGACCGCGGGTCTGTTGGCACACCTGCCTCTGTTTAGCGCTAACGGGAGGCCAACAGTGACGGAGTGATTTTTATTCTCATGGCGCCAGCAGCGAGTCACAGCACTTCTGTCTCATCCACACATCCATCATCCTCTCCTCTCTCTCCCTCCCCCATCCCCCTTTCCTCCTGTCCCGCCCTGCCCTGCTCTTCCCTCTCTTTCTTTTGGAGAGAGATCCTGATAAGAAAAGAGGGAGATGATGAATTCTGTTCCTCTCAGCGGAGGAGAGAGGAGCCGTGAATCTGGAAGCATCTATCAGCAGTGATTAGCATCCCTCTACCCCCCCCCACCACTCTTCGCATCTCCACCCCCCCACACCTCCTCCCCCTTCCCTCTCTCTCCCTCCTTCCCTTATCTCTCTCTCTGCCTTTTTTCTCTCACCTCCTCCCCCCTAATCTTACCTCTGTCTTACTCCTCTTCTCTCATACTTCTCTCTCCTTTCCTCTCTCTCACCCCTTATCTCCCTGTTTCTCTCTCTCACCTTCCTTTCTCTCTCTCTCTCACTCCACCATCCCTCTCTTTTACTCTCTCTCTCACTCCCTCCCCTTACATCCTCCCTCTTTTTCTCTCCTCCTCCCCCCCTCTCTGTCACTCCCTCCCCTAAACTTTCTCTCTCTCCCTAACACCCTCTTTCTCTCCCCCTCCTTTCATCCCCCCTTTCTCCCTCTCTCTCTCTCCCTCTCCTCCTCATTCTCTCCCTCTTTCTCCCCTCCCCTCTTTCTCTCTCTCCCACCCCCCTCTCTCTATCTCTCTCTCTCCCTCTCTCCCTTGCTCCCACTCTATCCCCCCCGTCTCTCAGTGCAGAGCTCTGTGTGTGTGTGTGTGTGTGTGTGTGTGTGCGGTGGCTGCACACAGTGATGAGGCTGCAGCACAGGCTGTGCAGAGCAGCAGTAGCAGCAGCAGTGGCTGACAGGAGAGGCTGGATCTGCTGTATCAGGATGTAGCCCCTCACACTCCCGCTCTCTCACACACATCCTGTTCTGGAGCGGGGGGTCCGGGGGCTCCAGGGCTCTGCTGGGGGAGGACGTGCAGAGCAGGGGCTGATCTTTCTCTCTCCCTCTCTCTCCATCTCTCCCTCCATCCTGCTCCTGATTATTTCCCTGCTCTCCCTTCTCTGCTGAGTCGTTTATTTTTTTCCGCGTCTTTCGATTGATGCCAGGGTTGCGGGGGTAGCGCGCGCACACACACTCACACACACACACTCTTCCCCCTTCTTCACTCCGCTCTCCCCGGCTGCAGCCAGAGCCGTCCTCCGTCGCCCGCATGGATGTGTTCGGCTTCGTGAAGATGGCCAAGCTGCAGGGGTGAGTGCGCGCGCTGGATGTGCGCTGGATGTGCCGTGCTGTGCATGCCTGTTTCGCGTGTGCCGTCTCGCAGAGGCTGGAATTTGGGTGGTTTTGGGGGGGGGGTTGGTTGCGTACTCGCATGAGGCAAAGGTCTGCTGCTGGGGTCTGCTTGAAATAACAGATGCGAGTTTGAAGTGGATGGCGTTTAATGTAATGTTTCAGTCTGGTGCTCGAGTGTTGCTGGGAGTTCTGGATCAGTGCGCAAGATGCACTTGCGCGTGTTGATGCTGCACTCACAGGCATGGTTAGGAGGTAATGGAAAGAGTGTGAAGAAATATTGTAAGGAAAAAGGGGGAATCTTAGTGTAAGGTGTCTTCCAGATTTAAAAAAAACGGTGTCTTTCAGGTGACTAGGTGTTTTGTTTTTTTTGTGCTAAATTCTGTAGCTGCTAATATCCCCCACTTATTCTCGTTTTCCCTCCGGATTTGGTCATAACAGGCAAGTCCCATGGTCTGTGCTTTGACGAAATCTAGCTTTTTAAAAATTTCTGATCATTTGCTCATCTGATCATGAGCTTGAGTTTTTTTGTTCATGTTTCATATCATTTATGTGTTTTTTATCCTAGGAGAACAGATGCTGTGCGCTTCCTCAGTCATGCTCTGAAGTTTTCTATATTTTCAAAAGTGTGTGCATTTTAGCAGAAAAACTCTATCCAGTCTCTAGTCTCTAAAAAAAGACCAAATAAAACGCTCACGGGATGAGTGGGGGGCCCGTGGGAGGAAATGCCACACGGAAGACAGTTTTGAGTGTGCTGCATACCAGCTGTTTTTCTCCTCTCTGATATGAAGCAGCTCTTCTATAAACACCTGCTGTTATCTGAAAGGCAGTTATTATTTGTTTTCTGTAAATGGTGGGGGCCAATTCCAATTCTTTTTCCCTTGTTCAACAATGCCCGTGAAAACAGAGAGCCAGTGATGTCATGGCGTGTTTAAATATTAGTCAGGCTCATTGTCTGGGTTTTGCAACCACCAACTATGCAGTCCCAAATTTTGAGAGATACAGCCAGCTTGTTATGGGACATGGATGCCTTGCAGCCTAACTCTTATTTAAAACAAGCATGAAATACTCAGATCCCCTGCTTCGGGATAGCTAATATCTGGCTTGGAAACAAAGTGTGGTGGAGTGACGGACTGACAGACAGGAGGACATATGGAACTATGAATGGCATATTTACAGTTTAAGATGTATCCATTTATGAAATTTTGTTGAGAAATATTTTGTTGAATATAGAGCCATAATGGAGGGACAGACACGCCGAAGGACAAAACTCATGTCTATATTAACATCTATTTTGTGGCGCGGGATTATAGCTTATCCAGGAGGATGTCTAGCTAGCACTACAACGCTTTGTAAGTCATTGATGTCAATAGCCAGCAAGGGCTCCTCACAGATGAAGCTTTGGTAGGTGCAGTGAACGTGATCTCAAGCCGATTTCAGTTATATTCATAGTGATGGATTCAACCACTGAAGGCAGTAGAGTAACGTAGCTTTCCTGCTTGCTTCCTGAGAGGCTGTTTTGACTCTGGGTTAATGTGGTCGTTGCTAACATTTGAGAGCGCGAGGGAACGTTCACGTTTTATTAAGATGTTAGGCGGAAATGAACAAATTCGCCAGCAGTACCAGAAGGCGCAGTATCTTTAATGAGCGAAATTCAGCATACTACATTATGAGGTCATTCCATTGGTAACTTCTTGTTTCAAAATAAAAGCCTTGAGGTACCTTGAGGTAGTTTCCTGTCGCCTCCATCTTGAAAGTCACAATAATTCGATTGACGAGCACGAACGAATAGATTGCAATCTGTTCCCCTATCCTTCCTATTTGTTCTTGCTCGTCAATTGACTTATCGTGACTTTCAAAGTGGAGGCCACTGGAAACTACCTCAAGGTACTGTTTGCATAAATTGTTTTTTTTCTAATAAACAACCAGTGCATTTTCAAAGTTCTCAGTGCCTCATTTTAAATGTCAGGACCATCGTAATTCTACCGATGAAGTGTGGAGCTACTTTGAGCCTTGTTGATGATGAAAAAAATTTATTTGCATGGCAACGCTCCGCCCGATTCACTACATATTGTAAGCCTGTTGGGAGCTTCGGCTAAAAAGCCATTTATTTCGAAATGTTGGGTGCATACAGAGGTGGGGTATTCGACAAAGGTTAGTACTCGTGTTTTAATACACCCCAAGTCAATTTCACACCGGAATTCTCCTTTAAAGTAATTTTCCCGTGCAAAGGTTCTGCAGCCAAATATGAGAAGTGATCACTTTATTCTACATAATGTTAAACTGTCCTATATTTTTCGATGCGCCCAAAAATGGAGGAAACATTGTACAGAAGGTGCTGTCACTTCTTAACAGTTCATCTTACATGGTTGAAAACTCCATCAAACTAGACAGTCTGCACTTCAGTCTCGCTGCTATTGTATCCTTCAAAACTCGATGTGCTAGAGTACAGGACCAAAATGACAAATATGTGCTCCTGGCCCACGATAGATGGTGAGAGAGACTGCAAACACAGCTATTTCTTTGGCTTTGAGACATTCTTGTGGTTGCAAACAGACACTCAGGAATTTTTATGACAAAGTTTCGGTGCACTCGAGCCCTTAGAGGATGAGATGGATATCAGTCATCGATTAATATCAAAGATTGGTCATCTTCAACCAATGGCAAACCAGTCCCTTCCAAGAGTGAGAGCAGAGTGCTCTTAGTAATAGTGACCAGAGATCATAAGTCGTTTAAGGAGGGAAATGCCGCGGCCTTTTCAGTCACCAGATCTGAATCCATTCAAGGCCTCCGTCTCGATGCCTGGGGCAGCGTTTTCTATTTCCATTAACTAAGTGCTGAATACGTCAGTTTCCTGCGGCCTTAGGAGTCACGTGACGCTATCGTCTATTGGGTCTGCATTTGTAATGTGAAACCGATAATCCTTGGGACTTCAAGGAAGCTTAATTAAATTTTTTGGACCGAAACTAAATGACCACAATGCTGCATTTAAAACATTCAAGAGCAAACATTTCAAATTGGCCAGGCATTATATTACAAGGCTTTAGCAGACGCTCTTACCCGGAGCGACTCACAACACAAAGTGCATTTTTGAGGGACCAGAAATGCTCAAGACCCTCGGTGGTGATGGCAGTCCAACTGCCAGACTTGGCCGCACAATTAGGATTGTGTAGTAATCCACCCGGAATGATTGAAGCCACAATGAAAGTGCAAAGAACATACAAGGCTTCAAAAAAAGGGAAAAAAATGCAAGTTAATTCTCGTTTAGCGGGCGCTAATGCTCGCTGCCTGGGTGGGCGTAACTGACAGGAGGCATAACAGAGGTCCTGCCACTTCCTGTTCTTCATCTGGCTCAAGCGGGATTAAGCGGAGGATGGGGCGAGCTGTGAGCTGCCTTCAGCTGGTTCCTCCCACCTCGGCTGGGCTCCAGCTGCTGTCAGGCAAAGCATTGTCAGACGCAGGACACACACATGCAGAAGCGCGCGCGTACGCATAGGCATACACGCGCACGTGCTTACATACATGCGCAAGCTCACTCATGCCCACGGGCGGGCGTGCACATACACATACACATGGACACGCACATGCCCGTACAGATACACACGTTTGCGCGCACACCCGCGCATAGACGCGCACACACAAACACGCTCACGTGCGAGAGCCTACGCGTTGATTGAATAATTGCTGAATGCAGCAGAGGAACGTAAATATGCATCTTAAACTCACACCAAATGTCTGAGAATTGACAGGTATGCGTTATATGTAAATGAAAACTGGCCACACCTGGTAATGTCGAGAGTTTTAGGAGTTTCTAAAATGGTAATTTAAATGAATGATTGAAAACATGAGCCGCCACTGGCACACACATACACACACGCACACACACACACTGAAGCTCCTACGTCACACGGCATGGCCTTGAACGTCTGTCAGTCAAGGCTTTTCCCAATGCGGACAACAGCACAATGCACGCTCGTCTCTCAGTGCACAGATCAGCGGAGCTGGTTCTAACGTGAGACTCAAACACACCGCACAATAACACAGTTCTGCTCTTCAGTGAGCGGTTACATAGCAGCCCCAGAGCTGCAGCTGTGCATTTTAGAACAGCAAACGTGAAATATTAATGATTATACTTTCACAAATGCCCTACATATGTCCTATTTTATGCACTGGGCAGACATTTTGAGCATAATTCCTGCAGGCGTGTGTTGAATGTGTATTGCTGGTGTAATTGTTTTTGTTTTGCTTTGTTAGCGATGAATGTTAACCGAACCTGCTAGAGTACTGGGCTGGCTAGCACTCTCCATCTGGGAATACACTGTACCGATTACTGAAATATAATTCAACTGCAGTCCCAGAGGAATTGTGATGATTTGTAAAATGTAAACAAAAACAGCAACCAGAGACCACCCATATCATGGAAGGAATAACTCGTTGTATAATATAAAGATGATCACTTGGAATAACTCTACATTATTTTGCAGTGACCCTTCTGCCTTTACGGAGATGAGTGGACATAAATTCTTGGGAAATTAAGCTAAGCATCCAAATATTTTATGCTTGTCCATGCATTTATTCAGACTTTATCCCTCAACTTGACATCCATCTACACGTATACTTACATACAGTGCTGACTGTAAGCATTTGTACATTCACACAGTGTTTCTAATTCTGTCTCGGCCTGTAACTGACACATCCTCACCTGCCCGTTAAGCAGTGTCTGAGTCTGATTTCAGCAAGTTCAGAGGCCCTTCGAGACCTACCAAATACCTAGTAATTCCTGAGCTTTTTAGTACTATAACTCATGTTTTTGTTTGATTTTAGTGAGTTCAAGGTCTAGCCGATATTTCAGTATCTTAATGGGTGCCTGATCTTCCCCTGTCACAATTCTGGACCCCATGTTCTTGAAGTTACTTCAAAGGCAATCTAAAGGCTTGAGTCAAGACCAGGTACAAAAAGCTCTTTATATACCTACCTGCTCTTAGGACCCATATAATGGAAAACACCTTTTACTGTTTCCTCGTTTAGTTCAGAAGTCTCCATTGTATCTCACAGCCTGTAGAAGGTTGACCTTGAAGACTGCCCATTTTAGCGGTCAGACCTTCTCTTTCCACCGAAACACATGGTTTGAAATTTTAGATATTTTCGTTATTTATGTCATGGCTCTCAGCACTGCCTGTGCGCCCTGCTCCCTCCTGCAGCCTCGCTCAAGCTCCCCACCGCTCTCTCTTATTTTTTGTAATAAAGTTACCCTTTGAGTTTAGCTTGGTTCCCAGGCCAATTAGAGCAGAGCTCATTATCATAGAGGAAACGCCTGCTAAAACAGACTGTTCTTCAGAGGGGAGAGAATAATAGGCTGCGAGTGGCCCAGACATTTTTTTTTTATGGGGCCTTGTGCTAAATGGTCTATAAACCTCCATTTTGGACATCCAAGAATATAACAACTTGGGGGAAAAAACTGCACAATATAGGACCTTTAACCAGGACCAAAGTTTGAAAGACATATAGTGTATTTTCCTTTCTTCGATGTGTGGTTTTTTTTGAGCATTTATGTTTGATGGGTTGTAAACCACTTATATGAAAGGCTACAAGTCTCTTGGCACCTTTGTGTAAATGTATGTCAGCACTTAAGGGAAGACTGATGAGTTTAATATGAGGCAATTTCTGCGTCATCCTTCAGCATTTCCCCCTAATGACCTCCAAACTATAAAAACTATTCCCTGAAAACGGGTATTTTTGTGAAAAACGGTCTCACAAAGCTAACTGAGGAACTGTGCATGGTGGGTTTTATGCACATGCGTGCGCAATGTGGAATTGCATACTCAGTATAAATTTTGATGAGTTATGTACAAAAAAATGAAGTTAAGTCAGTGCTGATCTTGGCCTCATGATAAACTGTAATTAATTTAATTAAAGACTGATTTAATGCATGGTATAATTGATTCTCACCAGCATATCGGCAGTATTATGGTTTCGGTTGGATCCCCAGGGCTTGGAAAATTGCTCTCGTTACTGGCCGTCGCTATAAATTGCAGTGAAATATTTATAGGCACGTAGTCTGTGTGAAGATGTTGTGTTTTATGATGCCCGCCATATGGAACCCAAGACGAGCTTTTTAATGTGAGGTTGAAACCAAGTTAGCTGTGGGTTACAAAGGCCAGAGTTGAGTCATCTTCATGATTAGCTAATTGCTGCTGATAGTTCTGAAGTTTTCCATATTCATGGAGAGCTACATTGCTGCTGCGGATTTTTAATACTGTACATTTTCCTGTGCCCTCAAAATAGAATGGCTATACCACAGAACACACACTAAACACCACTTTCTTAACTTAGACCAAATTGCTTTGTATTTTATGAATAAATAGTGGCTGAATTTGTCATTTGTGCTTCATTTAGTGGAAGCTCAGCATAATAGCCGAATGATCTACTAAGATGATGTCAGAGGACGTTCACTTTTATAAATAGCATTTCTCAGTCAATACATGTTAAGTAATTTTCCTCCATGTTATCGTGACATTAGGATTAATGTTAAATGACATGGATGTCTAATGCTTTTTAACGTTCTTGGTGGAACATCGTGACAACGCTTGATGCATCAATCAACTCAGTCATTCATGCATCTAGCTGCGATCTGTTATAGTGGTGCTGTGCATAATTTTTAGTGCTTTGTACGTCACTGTGGGATGATTGAGTGGTGGGCTGTCGTTCCGCACTTTTAGTGAAGGCCTGAATTATTGAATGTGGCTTCCTTATTCCAGTGAATAGCAATGACGCATAAAACTGTAGAGATTTGGCATGTGTCCTCCCATGGCCCGGGCAGAGTCATGTATTTTGTTTACTTGCTTATTCACAAACCTACTTTTTCTAGCTCTCCTCCTTAATTGGCTGCTAACTTGTTTCTTTATTAGCCTACATTCGCCTTGAAGAGACGTCTCTGTTTCTTGTAATCGTCGCTGCGGTCAGTGCACTTGAGATCTTGGTATCGTCGTCTCAGGCCGGCTTCTGTGTGTTGCACATCACTTCTGAAAATGATGACTTCAGTGCAACGACCTTCAACCCAAAACGCCAAGTCCTTTCTTCCCCTGGTCCCCTGGTCTTAGAGCTCGTTTATCCAACGGATCGATGAGGTCAACTGTTAAGTCACCAGAGATGGGGGAGGAATCCCTCTGGCTCTTTAGGTTCAAGGTTGCAGACTCAAATAGATATCTGCTGGCTTGTGGAATACCACGCTTACGGTCATTTAGCTAACGTTTTTATTCAAAGTTAGCACAGACCTTTCTGGAATGATAAGAGGTTAAAGGCCTTACTCAAGGGCCCAAGTGCCCAAGTTTCTGTCCTGGGCCTTGGACCCCCACCTGGGCTCTAGTATGCAGCCCTCATATGATTGGTCTGTTGGCCCTGCAGACACTCTGTGGGAGTGCTCAAACGAGGGTTTTCGGTTAGTCAACACTTTATCGCGCGGTTGGGCAATTAAAATTCCTGCAGGGTCAGTGGATATGCTTGTTTTTTTCTTATACCAACCTATCTTGCCTTAATAAGCTAATTAACTCCTTACACAAACCCTGGCTTTCGCGTTGATTAGACCACAGCGAAGCATTTTGCATACAATTATGAAAGAAGTTATCAGCTTTCATTCAGGAGTTTAGCAATAAATTTTGCTAAAATGTCAGATCATGCATACGATTAGTCTAATTAAGTATTGCAGGGCAGAAGGTGGCATGAAATCAGGAAATGGATCCGACCTTCTGCATCTATTGGTTACGTGTGAAGAATTCAAATAAGCAATGTTCTGGTGACGCATCAAAGCTCTGGAACCACATTCATTTTAACCGTGCTGAACAGAGGATCAATCTTATTATCCATTAGCTGCATTTGCCAAATTCTTGCCTTAAGGAACAATAAACGTGGCACTGACTGTGCTGTTAAAAAAAAAAAAAAAAGCCTTTCCTATTATATTTTTGGATGCATTCAGGTTGTTTTCACTGGAATAAATGTGTGAGAATTATTCTGTTTTGCTTGTATTTGTCACGCATTCTCATATTGTTCACTATCAAATGCATTACATATCGCTACATAGGCTATTCTGCTAACCATTACAACACAACCTCAAGGCAGCGAGCTGTTCTGTTGGAACAAAAACTGGCTATTTTTGGGACAAAACAGCTGCCACAAGAATTAATGCAAAACCACATATTTTATTGTTGAATTCAACCATTCTCAAAGCAGCGTGATACCACTGTATGGAGGCAACAGAAGAGCCTAATAATTGCGATGACTATGTAGCGGCTGTCAGTACATCTAACACGTTACTCGTATATCAATGTCTGACCTCAGAATATTCATAATCTCATCTTCACACTTATTACAGAACACTATTTGGTGCATTATGTCATATAGCTGTGAACAGACAGACTGTACAATCAGCGGCAGCATTGATGTGCAATTGCTAACACCTAAAACTGCATGCTTTAACCCTTAGAGCGCTGAAATACTTCTTAAAAATTATAAATTTAATTATACTGTGCTGTTTTCAACAGCTTTTATTTAGATATCTTATATCATTGATTGACAATAACTGCATCTAGCATCCGAAGGGTTAATGCGTAGCCTCAGTTCGGAGGTCAGAGGCAGGGGTCATTGCTGGAAGGTTCCTTTGGTGAATGTCCTTCGCAATGGGAGGGAACCAACACAGACTCAGGGAGGATATTCAAATCCAGAACACAGACTAGAGCCTGGAATCTTCCAAATGTGAGGTAGCAGCACTTACTACTGCATCATTTTGGCTCCTCAAATCAGTAAACATAAATGCTGGGCTTCAGTATAACTCCGCACCAGTACATGTGAGGGCAGGAAACTCTGAGCAGGAAGAGCTCAGGAGAGGTGTGAAGATGGGTTAAGTTCCCGGGCCTAAATGAATGAAGGGAAACCACTGTCCCGAAATCAGTTTTATTAGCCATTACCACAATAAGATCAACTTGTAAAGGCGTAGTGTTGCGACAGAAATATGTTTTCCTCAATCGATGATGCTCCGTCCGGAACCTCTTGTTCCGGTGATTATGTGGAAAGGCAAGATCATGTCTGCGCTGGCAGTACAATTTACTCTGAGTTAGGAGGATAGGATGGTCGCAGCTCTGGAGAGACTGGTGGCTTTAATGCCCAATCATAGCTGTCAGTCATAGTTTTTTTTATACTCCTGCAGACCTTTAGTCGGTAAACTTGCACTCTAGATCAAATTAGCCGATAAATTTAAGCAGTTGACATTGCTAGAGGAACTGGAGAGGGGTTCAGGTTCTGCCAGCCCATTCCATAAGTATATTTAATAACCAACTTACTGTTGGCAGGGAAATGTAACTGCAAAAGCATCAGGAAAATCACAATTTTACGCATTCAAAAAAAAGAAGAAGATTTTTTCAAATTACAAATGTAGTGTTGGGTCTTCGGGGGGTCTATCATATTTCTTCCGTCTCTGCAAGTGGAATTGTCTTTCAATGCCTGAGCTGTCATGGGCTTTCTACTCAGTGAATGTGAATTCAGCGTAATATGTCCTGGAGGAGGTTTTTTTTCCCCAGAATGGTGAAGGCATGACCCGCCCTACCCTCCCTCTGATTGCCATACCCTAATATTCTTACCCTCACCAGTCTCACTCTTCATGCCTAAACCCAACCAAGTACTACCCAATCAGAGGCAGAGTAGAGGGGGGTCATTACTTTGCCATCCTGGGGAAAAAATGGCATACTGTTGGAGAGTAAATGCTTATAAGAGAGTTATTTTGAGGACTTGAGTTTGAATGGGAAATGGTGACCTGTGTATGATGTAAAGACTTGCAATTGTTGTGAGGCTTGAGGAATAATGCTGAATATCCAACTTGTCTCTGAGCCTTTTATTTGAAAAAAATAAATAAAAATGAGGCTGGTAATGCTGTTGCTCTAAGTTTGAGGTGGCACATTCAATATTTTGCAACAATTTACTTGTGGCTTCATGATTAAGGCAGATCAAGGATTGCTTCAAGAACGTTTGTGGATTTTTGAATGACTTTGAATATTGATTTCAACAATTAACTGTCCTCAGCTCACATTGAGCAAAACTTCAATAGCCAGGCAATTGGACATAACGAATTAAAATTGATGCCTCAATACTGTTGTGCAATGGTAAAGCTAGCTCCCCTCTCACAGTATGAATCACTCCCTGGAGAACATTTTGTCTCTGAGAGTGGCAAGGTATTACTGATATACAAATAACTGCAGAGGTTTGGGCTAAACATACAGTCATTGGGGAAACGAGAAAAAAAATGAAACTGATTTCAGGACATTGTAATTAGCTGTTACCAAAATAAAATCAACTCGCAAAGATGGAGAACTACTGCAGAAATATGTTTTCCTCAGTCAATATGATCTGACCTGAACCTCTTGTTCCGGTGATTATGTGGAAAGGCAAGATCATGTCTGGGCTGGCAGTACAATTTACTCTGAGTTAGGAGGAGAGGATGGTCGCAGCTCTGGAGAGACTGGTGGCTTTAATGCCCAATCATAGCTGTCAGTCATAGTCTTTTTTTATACTTCTGCAGACCTGTAGTTGGCAAAGTTGCACTGTGGGTCAAATCTGCCGATAAAACTCAAACCATTAAGATTATTAGGAATTGGAGACAGGTTCTGCCAGCCAGCTGTACAAATACATTTAAAAACTAACTTACTGTTGATGGCAAACAATAACTGTGACAGTGGCATCAGAAAATTGCCACGTTTCGCACTCAAAAAATAGAATCGTGGAATGACAAGTATAGTGTTGGGTCTCTAGGGGCCTCTCGAATTTCATCCATCTCCATGATTGGAATTTTCTTTCGATGCAGTTTAATAAGCTTTCCTCTCAGTGAATGTGGATTCAGCGTTTTATGTCCTGTTGGATTTTTTTTTCCCCCAGGATGGTGAAGGCATGACCCACACAACCCTACCTCTGATTGGCTTACCCGGATATTCTTGCCCTAAACCTAACCAATTTCACTCCTCATGCCTAAACCTAACCAATCTAACCATCAAAGACAGCAAGTACTAGCCAATCAGAGGCACAGTGGACCAGTTCATGACTGAGCCATCCTGGGACTAAACCCGCCCCCCCTAAAAAAAAAAACATTGGTGTCCTGGATGAGGGTAAATGCGTATGAAATAATTATTTTGGATGGACTTGCACTTGAATAGGACACGGTGACCTTTTTATGATGAAAAGGCTTGCAATTTTTATGTGGCTTGAGGAATAATACTGAATATCCAACTTGTCGCTGAACCTTATTTTTTCTCAAAAAAAAATGAGAATGGCAAGGATGTTTGTCTAAGTTTGGGGAGACACATTCAATATTTTGCAACATTGTTTTCTTTTGGCTTAATAATCAAGTTACTTCAAAGATTGCTTTGGAACGTTAGCAGATTTTTAAATGACAAGTCTTTGTTGACCAAAACACTACATTGCCTTCAGTTCACATTTAGCAAAACCAGACAATGACAAATAATTAATACTAAATTGATGCTTTAGTACTGTTGTGCAACGATAAAGCTTGTTTACTTCTCACAATATGAATCACTCCTTTGAGAACAACTTGTCTCTCAGAGTGACATGGTATTACTTATAAATAAATTAGCGCAGAGGCTTGGCCTAAACACACGGTCGTAGGGGAAATAAAAACAAATTCAAAAGTCCTGAAATCAGTTTTATTGGCCGATTCCAAAGATTAACGTGTAAAGATGTAGCGCTACAGCAGAAAATGTTTTCCTCAATAATATGCTGTATCCGAATTATGTGCAAAGGCAAGATCATGTCTTGGCTGGCAGTACAATTTACACTGAGTTCGGAGGCGAGGACGGTGGCAGCTCTGACGAGACATGAGGCTTTCATGCCCAATCATAGCTGTCACTCGTGGTTTTTATAGTTCTGCAGACTGTAGTTAGCAATCTTGCACTCTGGATCAAATTTCCAGATGAGTTCAAGCCATTGAGATTATTTGGAACTGGAGACACACTCTGCCTGCCTGCTACATGAAAACATTTACATTTAATAACCAAGTTACTGTTGACAGCAAACAGTTACTGTGACTGTGACATCAGGGAGATAACCATGTTTTGCAATAAAAAAATAGAATTTTTTAAAATTCTAGTCTCGGGTGTCGGGGGGGTCTCTCATATTTCGTCGATCTGCTCGAGTTGAATTTTCTTTCAATTCAATTTCATGATCTTTCCTCTCAATGAATGTAGATTCAGCCTAATATGTTCTGTAGATTTTTTTCCCCCCTGGGTGACAAAGGCATAACCCACCCTACTCTACCTCTGATTGGTTTACCCTTATAGTCATACCCTAACCGTAACCAATGTAACTCCTAATGCCTAAATCTAATGAATCTAAGCACCAAAGACAACAAGTATTAGCCAATCAGAGGCAGAGTAGGATGGGTTATGACTTTTCCATCCTGAGAAAAAAAAAAAGGTCCTGTTGGAGGGTAAATGCATACAACAGAATTATTTTGGTAATGTTAGCATTAGAATAGGAAGCGGTGACCTTTGTATATGTAAAGGCTTGCAATTGATAAGTGGCTTGAGGAATCGTACTGAATATCCAACTTGTCCCTGAACCTTTTATTTTTTTCTCAAAAAAAAAAAAAGATATGGAAGGCGGGGATGTTTCTCTAAGTATGAGCTGACACATTCATTTCTGGTGGTTTAATACTCAAGGTACTCAAACAATTGCTTCAGAATGTTTGGAGATTTTTGAATGACAGGTCTTTGTTGACTGAAAGCTACATTATCCTCAGCTCAGATTTGGCAAAACTACAAGAGCTGGGCAATTGGACATAATTAATCCAAAATTGATGCTTTACTACTGATGTGCAACGGAAAAGCCAGCTTACTTCACACAGTATGAATCACTCCCAGAAGAACAATTTGTTGCTGAGACTGGCATGGTATTGCTGATAAATAAATATGCAAAGAGGTTTTGGCTGAAATATGCAGTTGTAGAGGAAATGAGAAAAAATTCACTTGTTTGCGAGTAGCTGAGTTTTTTAAAACATATTCATTGAAATAGTACTACAGTCCAATAAAAGCTTAACTGGTAGGAATGTCAATTAATCTGATGAATCAATGTTCAAGGTAATTAAGTGGAGAATTTCCATTATTGTTTTGTTTCAATAGTGGCCTTGGAGCAAGAGTACAATGTTGGTTTGAACTGCTGCCATATCAAAGATATGACTTGTCCTTTGAGAAAAGAAGATTGAGTTTTTTATGTTTTTTTTTTTTTTTTTAGCAATACATTTTTTTTTCTTAATGTTTGAAAAAAAACGGTAAGTTCCACAGTTTGGCAGTCAATTGTTTGGCTTGGTAACGAGTTTCGCGTGGGTGAAGTGTTAAATTTGTGAAGTGTTGTTATTCTACTACATCCAAATTGTTTGCTATAATGAAGTGACACTATCCATTATATAACATCTATATATGAGGCCACATAGTGAACACGCGACACGGGTTACGCTGACGCATTGAATCGGTGAGAATCTAAGCATGCGAGTTAAATGCTCAGTCTTGGCGGTGAAAGGTCAGTATACTATCGGAAGGCTTTTGAATAAAAAAAAACGAAGTTATAACACTATATGGCATATTTAATTCATAGCTCCACTGGGCTGATTGAGTGGGTTCTACTTGAAATCGATACTGACCATAGAAGTCTGACATTATAAAGGCCCCAGCATCGGACTTGACTGATGTTTGCAGCTCAGCGTAAAAGCATGCCAAAAACGGAGGGCCGCTATTGGATTTCTGACAGATTTGTTTACGTCCGCCCCGGGGAAGATCGCTGTCCTCCCGCACAGGGGCTCGTAACACTGAGGAGAGGACGGCTGAGGGACTACCTTTGCATTCTTGCTCAGAAAACAGATGCCCACATAAAATACGAGGTGTGCTACATAAAACGGCGAAGAGCCAGAACCATCCATAGACTTTACAGTAAGAGTCTTCTCAAAATTTCCGAGAGAAGTCCCTGCGCTGAAGAGCGATTCAAAAATTAGAGTGTATCAGTTGTTCTGAATTAAGTCTGTCTCGCAGTAAAAGTACATAGATGAAGGGAAATGAGGCGAATTAGGAGCTTAGAGGTGCTTAGCATCGGAAAAGCCAGCAATAATCTTCAGCAGTAAATGAAGATTCAACCTGTTTCTCGATTTTCTCCTCTAAGCTCTCACACTTGTGCCTGCTTGGAGTTTTGGTTTAGTTCCTTCCAAACAACATCCATCGGTCTTTCTGAAATTTTTTTTCGAATGACATTACATATTAAATGATATGACTTAACTTATGCATGTATTGATTGTTGATTGATTATTGTTGATTACCAACGTCATTTGTGCAACTACCCCACCCCCTCAGTGGAGCATATCCCTTGATTGCATGTTGACATATAACATTTTAGCATTGAGGTTTCCATATATTGGAAATTAGAGTAGGACAAGGATATATGATTTATATCCGAGTGAAATGAATATTTTGGCCGCATTTTCAGAGTGAGTAGTGTGTAATTGATTAATGTTCCCTGCGGAAGAACTGCCATTCAGAGCAGCAGTGGTGAAAGGACCGTCCGTGGAGGGGAGCGGATAATTAATGCCGACAGATGTTCCTTTTTTTCATTCAAACTCGCTGGTACCCCGATGTCGTCATGTTAAAAGTAGAATTATTTTCTAGAAAGAGGATAAGAAGGAAAATCTCGGCCTGAAAATGCAAAGTTCTGCCATGAAATTATTATTACTCAGCATTTGCTTGTAGACTTTATGGTTGTAAGTGTGGAAAAAATAAATTTAGACTGAGGCTTTTCTTTAATGTTGAATAACGCAGAGATGCAGGAATGCTTTTTTTGTGAGTGCACTGCCTGCAGGATAGACCGAGTTCCAGAGCGAAGTTTTGATTAATGTTCACGACGCTCTCCGGGGAAAGAGATTAATGCGTCAACTCCCGGGAGGAGCGACTGAGTCAACCTCACGTCTCATGCTTCCTAAACGCCTCGCAGCGCAGAACCACTTCCAAAAACAACACAATAAATAAATAAATAAATTACTAAAATCAAACCGTGTATTCGGTATCCTGAAATGGTGTTCATTTATTTGTTATCCAGATCAAACTCAGGTCATACATCCGTAAGATGGAAACAGCCTTGTCTTTATTTTTATTTTTACGCTTTTTACAAAAAGAAACCAGCCTCAAATCTTTGATATAAAATTCGTTTATAACTAATTTTTTTCAAAGTTGTGATTTTGCTATGACTAAAACACGGGCACATTTTTTAAAATCTAGGCCTATGGTGTTCACGATTGGACTGTAGTAGGTTCTACAGCACAACAAAGATGGAAATGACGTTAAATGCAAGCAGAAAAAAATAACAAAGCATTTGAGGTCGTTGCTCAAATATGCCGGTAAAAATGACGAAATATGCGAACTCTGAGCAAGTCGATTGTATCAGCTGGCAGGACGCTGCACTGACGTTCCGCGTTGTGAGACGCTGGTGGTGTAAATTGAAGGAACGAGCATGACGGAACAAAACCGCAGCGCTGCGCAGGCGCGCCTGCTGTAAATCGGCAACCGCGTCGCGGCAGTAACGCGGCCAAGTCACATTTTCACTCACCGCAGGGGATGAACAATTTCAGTTATAGTTATGAAGGTTTTATAGTAATCAAGGTCGATCTCACATCAAGGCAATTCCCTAACTAAAGTACTTTAGGCAGTGGGGTCTGCAATCAGCAGATTTTATGGATCTGTTTCATTTTCAGACCACCTTTTTTCAAAATAGACATTTTGTGACTGCAGTACTTTAAGCATCAGGGTCTTCAATTTTTTAAATTGGTTCAATTGCACTCCTTTCTACCATCAATATGAACTATGGTAAAACATGGAGGACAAAAAGGGAGATTGAGGGGCGTCTTGTGACTCTGCAGTGATAGGAACGACTGAATAACTATGGATTACAGTGGATTAAGGCCTAGATGGTGAAAATGTTGATGAACCCTGGTTTACCTCCCCTGCCTCTCAGTGTTGAGTACCATTCTGTGAGTGGGGCACTTTATTTCTTTTCTCCTATCTTTGAAGTCTTTTGCACTAATGGTTGTGGAAGAGCACTGGCCCTAAGGCTGAATTGAAGCAATTAATCCATTTTGAGCACACTAGGATATTCGCAATCCTTTTGTGTGAAACTGTAAACTTCTTTTTTTTTTTTTCTTCCTTTTTTTTGGTTGTCAGCTTCTAAAGACCGTTCTCTAGTTGTTAAGAAATTTCTGGGTATATATATATATATATATATATATATATATATATATATATATATACACACACAATATATACATTTTTTTTTTTTTTCGTATTTTCATGCGAGAGCTTGCGAGGGAAAATTTTACATATGATTTCCTTAGATTCCCGATTCTCTGATTGTGTTTTTTTTGTATTGGTACTGGGATTTGCAGCTCATTGGTAATTGCATTCATCAGAAAAATTTGTAGTTTTACAATATTATGCAGTTTTTAAATGAAGTGCTTTCATGCTTTGCGCTTCTGAAAAAAATAGCATAATTACATAAATTGCCAGTTATTTCCAGTTTATCTTGTGCTCTTATATTTATCCACTACTGTCATTTTGGTGCATATCTCTCTGTCAGTGATAATGACCACTTCAAGTTGAAACTCTTTGTTGACAGACCGTTGTTCAACTACTGAATTATGCTCATCCGCCTGCTGACCTGATTGTGATGGGCACGTGATGACGTTACCGCATTCAGCATTTGCGGTTGTAGAGCCAGTAGAGTTCATGCTGTCAGACTAGGACCAGCTTCACGAATTAGGTCAACTTACATTTGGTGACACAACTTACTAGCTGGGAACAGTGAAAGTAGGCTACTCACCAGCGAAGGCCAGCTTTTGTCAGATTTGATCTGACATAGGGTCAGATTCCCAGTGGGTAGCTTGGGGGAGTGTGATGTTTTTGGCGCATGGCTCCACTTGCTATTCAACTGTAACACTGAATGTCATTGGGCCTGTATCCCTCTCTTTCTTTCTCTCTGAAAATCCCTATAGCAACAATAAAGCAGTTGGCAATTTCTGTTCAAAATCGAGGATGAGGATTCCGAAGACGTTGACGTAACGTAAAGGACGTAAAGGTATTATGTTGTTGGTATGCAGCCTTGTGAAAATTTCCGGTTTCTCCTTAGAATCACCTTTGCGGAGGCGACGTGACCAAAAAGAAAGTTTCAGTCCCAAAACAAGTGTCCTCATATGGGGCAGGTTCATCAGTGAAGTGCGATGCTTTTGCTGGAGTTATAGCGGAGAGGCGTAAGCTGTGCGTGCCAGGCTAACAGGTCATGGATGCAAGATTAACTTCCTGCGGTGCCGTTTGACAACACCCCGCCTCCTTGTGCACAAATGCTCATCTATGAGTGACAACAGAGGAAGGACAAAGTCAGCGGGGGATTCTGAGGCACTTAATCATGCCAGACACGATATCTTAATGTCAAGCGCACCTCCGTAATGCTGAATCACTACTGTTACTGAGAAGGTGGTAAAATAATATAGATTATGCAATGAAGTTGAAATACTCCTTTTGGTTCGACAGCTATTATTTTGCCAGATTATTATCCCTGAACTCCAGATGTGTGAATTAAGGGCCTATCAGCCTTACGAGGACAACAAAGAATGAACTTCAAGAAATGTTTGCAATTTTTTCATTCGCAAGATAGTTTTTTAAACGGCTCAGCCCGTGACACTTATCTTAGTGTGACAGTGCTCAAGCTGCATTTTTTAATGTTACATATTTTGCTGTCATTTGGTGTAAATCAAATGGGTTTATACAGCTTGTTATGGCCATCCATCTTTGCATGTTGTGGTGCCCCAATACAGCATTGGCACCCCTCTACGCTGCAGACACATCTTCAGCACCATGGATAGCACCCTTTTTATTTAACCTTTCTTTCACCAGGGAAGTCCCGTTGTGATTGAAATCTCTTTTTCAAGGGAGGACAAATTGCATAGCCCATTAGATCGGGCGGCGATTTGGTGGCAGATTGAAAGAGCCAGATTGGGAATTTAGCCGTGACATTGGGGAACTCTCGTTGTCCGAGAGTGTTATAGATCTTTAATGATTACAGAAAGTCAGGACCTTGATTTAGCGTGTCATCCAATATATAGCGTCTCCTTCAGTACGGTGTCCCCATCACAGCATTGGGGATTATTCCACCTGAGGGAACACCACAACCTACTGGCCCACCAACACCTCCTTCAGCAGCAACTTGGTTTTCCCAGGTGGTCTCCCATCCAAGTACTAACCAACCCCATATCTGCTTAGCTTGAGCCACACGGCTGAAGGAGATTGAATAGCGGTATGGCTGCTGGTCAAACTGACCCTTACTAACTGGGAAGACTGTTGGGTGTGGTGCTGGAAGTGTGGCGCTTCCTACTGAAATACTCAGGACCTAGGACAGCTCCACTCGAGGCTAGTTAATTTGCTTTTCTTTTCTTTTTTTTTGTTCTATTCTCAATCCCTTTCCAATCTGTAAAATAAACTTTGTTTGAGTTGACTGTGACTGCCTTATTTCAAACTGGCTGAACCCAGTGCACTGTCTTCCCAGACCAGGCTGCCACAATATGTTTATTAATATTGTTAGCCCCCACCACAAATTGGCGTGAGGAATTTTGTTATGGAACTATTCTGTCTGACTGTCTGGATATGTAGGGACAAGGTTTTTCAGAGACTGCTGTGCCTAGATGAATAAAATTTAGTGTGTGTGTGTGTGTGTCTGCTACTTGTCGTGACCTTGATTTCATTTGAAAATGAGGTGACAGGGATATTGATGATAATGCCGTCTTTTTAGATCAACATTTAGAATCCCGCATTAATACCATATTGTCATATGGTTTTGATGCAGGCCTTTCAAGATGTTAAGGTTGCAATGTCTTTTGTATTTAAATGGTGTCTGAGGGATCTACTGGGTCATTCCATATGAAATCACCCAAGCTCCCATCTTGATCATCTCAGAAATGCTTCATTTGGTAATATTTTGTTGCCTGTGATGAGCAAATTAAATTGCAGTGGTTTCAAGTTGATATCTCGTTCCGTTCTCATTTTATGGGCCCCCGAAAAAGGGGACGTGGCCCTCGTTAACCCTCTGGTCACAGTTTGTGACCATTTTCAAAGGGTTATAACCAATGAACTAATAAGGATACAAATTTCATTCTTTCAGGATATGTTTATTCTGTTTAATAGTCTGCAACAAACCTTTTAATATAGTGATTTACCCTTTGAGTGCTTTGAAATTAACCCCTAAACATTGAAATTTGGTGCCAAACATGTCGATTTCAAATGAAATATTATGCAAGTATCCTTGGAATGTCCCCTTTGCCATTTAGGTTGTTGATAGTATACCTGATGCAGTTTCAAATGAAGGTAAAAACATATTTCTATCTTCATCCAATTTTGAGAAGCATTAACCCCTTTTCAGCTAATTACTGAAATGGTGCACTTTTTAACCCTCATTTTGACCATGTGGGCCTGTTTTGATTTTCGAAAAGTTGGCCTCAAATGAAAGCTTATTCAAAGAACTTCAAAATGCAACACAATTAAACTAGGAACAAATACTCCTACTTGGAAAAATGAGACCCCCTTTAAGGGCAATTTGCACATTGGCACAACTACTCTCAGTGTATGTAAATGTACAATAATGTAGAAGGAAATACTGAACTCCACTCATTTATTTCTACTTTCGATTGCATGCTCTTTGATCATTTGCAGCCTGTATCATTTTCTTGTATTTGTTTTCCTAGAAATTTCAAGATAATTTGATTGAATAGGCAGAATTGTTGCTAATGTGGATGAAACCCTTCAAACCGTACCTGCCCCTTCATGCCCTTAATTTGCGAAAAGGACGATCCTGTGGAGCTAAACTATTGTACCCCTGGTTGATTTGTTGCCTGCTTATATGATGGCCAGTGGTGGTTGGCCAATATCTTGGAGCAATCCCCTGAAAACGAGGATGTTAAAGTATCTTTTATGCATCCAAATGGCCCTGCACCACAATTCTCTTGGCCACGAACGTAGGATCTTTGTTGGGTACCACTGAAGCATGTCATGTTGGTTGATGATCCTTGCGCGAGTGGCAAGGGCAGGAATTATATCATCGCCAAGAAAGAGCTGGACCGAATCTCAGTGTGGTTTGAAAAATTGGATTTAGCAAAATAATATGCATGAACATTTGTATCATGTTTGCCATATCTGCCTTTCTTCTCAACGTTTCCCTGTCCATTTATGTACAAAACCCTGTACACTGAGAGTAGTTGTGCCGATGTGCAAATAGCACTAAAAAGGGGTCTTGTTTTTCCAAGTAGGAGTATTTGTTCCAAGTTCGATTTTGTTGCATTTTGAAGTTCTTTGTGTAAGCTTTCATTTGAGGCCAACTTTTGGAAAATCAAAACAGGTCCACATGGTCAAAATGAGGGTCAAAAATTGCACCGTTTCGGTAATTAGCTGTAAAGGGGTTAATGCTTCTTCAAATTGGATGAAGATAGAAAGATGTTTTTACCTTCATTTGAAACTGCATCAGGTATACTATTAACAATGTAAATGGCAAAGGGGACATTCTAAGGATACTTGCATAATATTTCATTTGAAATCGACATGTTTGGCACCAAATTTCAATGTTTAGGGGTTAATTGCAAAGCACTCAAAGGGTTAATCACTACATTAAAAGATTTGTTGCAGACTATTAAACAGAATAAACATATCCTGAAAGAAAGAAATTTGTATCCTTATTAGTTCATTGGTTATAACCCTTTGAAAATGGTCACAAACTGTGACCAGAGGGTTAACGTGGGCCACGCCCCCCTTATGCGGGGGCCCATAAAATGAGAACGGAACGAGATATCAACTTGAAACCACCTGCAATTTAATTTGCTCATCACAGGCAACAAAATATTACCAAATGAAGCATTTCTGAGACTATCAAGATGTGAGCTTGGGTGATTTCATATGGAAAGACCCCACTACAATCTTTTGTGTTAAACGTTTTGGCGCGTGCAACGTCAATAAGATGGCCAATGATTGGTGCAATGTAAATACCCTGGCCAGTCATTGGCCATGGTATTGGAATGAGCACATACCAAAGATCTTCATAAATCCTGCCCCTTGTGCTGCTGCCCCCTATTGAACAAGCAAGGAAATTGTGCATGTTCTATCATTGCAGGAGCGTTTATATAATTTAATTAGTCTTTTGAAGTGTATGGTATGTGTATTTATATACTGCATTGTAGTTTTCTACTAGCCTAACATGGACATGAGTGAAATGACAATTGGACTTTCGACTATTTGAAACCAAGAAAAACACAAGTACTCATGACCGACTTGCGCCCACGCTCAGAATAAAAGCAAATTGCCTCTTATTATTCAGTCATGCCTGGTGCTGTGTTACAAGTCAGAAGTACGTTTCTCTGGGGAAGATTATTGGCTACCATAGGGACAATAACAGCTACTATCCCCGGCAAGAATTGAGTAACCTTCAGTTCGAAAACAGACTATGCCGGTTTCACAGCTGTGTTTTAGGTTTTTGAGTGCGAAAATCCTGCTGTTTCTCTGGGATTGATATGGAATCAGTTGACACCAGATGCGGGAAAAGGGAATGAGGATTTTATTTTAAACCAAAACAAAACAGGCACGAGGGCCAACAAAAAACTTGGCCCAAAGGGTTGCAAAAAACAAACTAAGGTAAGCTACACAGAGCTAAAAAACAAAGAATGCAAATGACAAAAAACAAAAGGCACTGGAAACTCCAGGCAAGAAGATCAAGAAAAATAAATAACAAGACTAAATATATATACACAAGACGAGAGGCTAGGACAAGACTTGAAACTAGAAATGCTAGGGAACTTGATAACAAGAACTTGGCTAAACTTGAACATGCAACGAGACGCGAGACACTGTCTGCCAGCCAACTTCCACTGCAACCAGATAAAGGCTTGGTAATCATGGACACATGAGGGGCAACACCTGGAGAGGCAGAAACAAGAGGCAGGGCAAGATCATGACATGGACAAGATTGGTTGACAAGACTTGCTCATTAAGAGAATGAGCGTGCTCAGCTTAAGTACCAATTAAGTATGCAGTTTGGAAGCAAGCATGAATGTTAAGAACAGAAAAGCACAGCAAGATCTTGAAACAGCAAAGCAGGAATCATGACAATAAACTCCCTGTCTAAATTAGTAGTATTAGTAATGTGCCTATCTAATGAATTACACCACCCAGTGAGTGTTAGTAAATGTTAGTAACTTAAAAACAGTTAATTGTCAATTAAGCTTAGAGAGGCCCGAATCCAGCACAGCATGGAAGGAAGGGGAAATACCAAAGCCAACCAGAGCTCTGAAATGTGCAACAACGAAGGCACGGGGCGGAACGCAGACAAGCGGTGGAGTGGCATGGCAGACCTGGCAAAAACAAAAACATGGAAAAGTAAAAACATGGACAAGGAACATGAATTATGAAATGAGTAATCCAAAACAAGAAACTGTTAAAACTGTGACTATGAACATGAAACTATGAACTATGAAACTTGGAACATGAAACTGTTAAAACCATAAATGCTGTCCTGGCCAAAGGCCAGAACACAACAGGGATCTGCAGCAGTAAGCTGTCGAGGCTCATTCGCTCCCCCAAACCTGGCAGCCGCGCCAGAAAACAAGTTGCAACAACGATTAGGGTGAGCTCGGCTAAACCGCGGTCTGAAATGCCGCATTTCATGCCGCTGCTGACATCGGTTGAAAATGAATGCGGGCATGCAATCACATTCTGCTGCACAACTGAGCTAGCCTCGTCGGAAGCCATCTCTCAACCTGATTCGGAGGCCTTTATACAGATCGGTGATGTCCGTGGGAAATGGACACGCAACGGCATCTGAAGACCTACGCCTCCCTCAAAAAGCCCCGGGAGTACTGTACGTACGGTTCTGAGTATGTGAAGCATTGCCAAGGTTTGGTGCACGATGGGGCATAAGTGACATTCTGGGACTGGGTCAATATGAGTGTCAGTTAGAAGAATGGTCTTGATGCGCTCTATCTATATGCAGGCAAAGGACACGTGCTATCCTTTACTGCTTTCAAAGAAATGCAGCAACCTAAATACTTGGCCAGAAACCTTTTCACAATATTGTACAGTAAGTTGCTTAGCATCTTAGTGGCGGTAAATACCGGAAACTTGGTTCAGAAGAAGTTCAGTCATTTCACGGTCTCTAATTCATGCAGATAGAATTTGTTCATTCAGAGTAAGCTGCGGGTATCTCTGAAGTTGAGTCTAGTGTGCCAAGCACAGTATACTTGATTGCAGAGCACATTTAGTGCCTCATATTTCCTTGTCCATTCTCGTGCATCACACGGCTTTTAAATTGTGAGAGCCATATAAATGTAGTAAAACTGTATCCTGGCTTACAAAGCTTTTGTTGCTGTATTTTACAGAGAGGCAGTGCTGAACTATTACTCTGTTAAAAAAAAAAATGTTGGGTCGGGCTGTTCCACTGTAGATGGGAATGAATGCACTTTGTTGAACTGTGATCTTTGCCGGGGAAATTCGTCTCATCAGAACATCCATACCTTTTGTACTCAATATACATATCTCTTGTATAGGCACACAATGTAAGAAACAATTTTCAGTACAAACTTTTAGCGTTTTCATATGCAAGGTTTGCACAGTTTATTTGAAATTACATAATTGCCTTTACCTCGTAGCAAATATCTACATCTTCCAATGCTGTAAGTTTAACATACTACTCACATACTATCTTGCCTATGTATACTCGACAAATCAAGCACGTACTCACCCCTTTGCCGTGAAGCCTGTTTACAGATCTCACTATATAGTTCTGATCAGCCAGCACAGGAAATTCTCTGCATTGGGACAAAGAGAGTCTTACTAGAGTTTG
This sequence comes from Gymnothorax reevesii, assembly GCA_029721435.1. Taxonomy (NCBI): domain Eukaryota; kingdom Metazoa; phylum Chordata; class Actinopteri; order Anguilliformes; family Muraenidae; genus Gymnothorax; species Gymnothorax reevesii. The sequence goes on along the minus strand of CM056586.1, from coordinate 38,521,731 downwards.
ATTTTACCCCACAGCCCTTATGGGCTGATGGGCTATTGTTATTATACCCTGTGGCGTCTGGGCAGGAAATAAGTTCCATGATTTGTCCAAGCCATATCTCAGAAAGTGTCGGCCACAGGAGCTTCAAATATGATATGCAGGTTTGTGAGGAATACATGTGCAATGTAAGGGTAATTAGTGTGTTTGACCTTTGACCTTGGCACAGTGACCTTAAACTTAAATAATTTTGTCCAGGCCTTATTTCCAAAAGTTTTAACCACAGCTGCTTCAAATTTGATAAGCAAGTTCCTTCGGAGGGTTGGGTGTGCATGGTTAGGATCATTAGTGGATTTGACCTTTGGCCTTGGCACAGTGACCTTGAACTTGAAAATTTTTTAGCCATAGTTTCGAAAGTGCTGACCCTAGCAGCTTAAGATTTGGTTTGCTGATTCCTTATGAGGGGTAGTTATGCGACGTAAGGGTGTTTTGTGGATTTGACTTTTGACCTTGGCACAGTGACCTGTACCTTGCCATAGGTGTGCACTGCTATTTATAAAAAATTAGCTAAAGCTGTGGGGTTCTCTTGGCGCTTGTTTCTGTCAGTACTGCTACGAGTGGGTTTTAGGTTCAAACCTTCATTTCCTGGGTTAGTCATAACATCAAGCTGTTTCTCACCATTAAAAACAGATGGGGTGTCTCCCCTCTTTCCTAACTTTCCTCATAACTTTAGTAAAATCACTTATATTAAATAGTGTTTCTTGTTAATTAGGGGTTGTGACCAAATTCTGCATAACTGTTTGTGTGGAAACGACTGAAGCCTTGGAGTCTAGTTTCCTAACTCCATGTATCATCTTTCCCGCTGATATTGTTAATATTAATGAATTTGAGGGGGATGAATTATGACTTAGGTTGGTTGATAATTGTTCTTACTGCTTGCAGACACTGTAATACTGTATAACTCCCCCTTCTACCATCTATTCTCTGAATATAATTAACATCACCACATTAATTGTGGCTGATAAGCTGTGCGTTGGTTAGTAATTGTTCAAGCTCTCGACTTTCAACGCGTAGGTATAATGCCCGTCTTCTGTTGTCTTCCCACTTCAATGAATTGATAACGCCAATATCAATGCGCTTAGAGAGAGTTGACGGCTCTCCTCGGAAACAGGCACCTGTCAGCCCCTGCATCTTTACACTCATTGGTCAAAACTGTTGCAATTTCAGAATGAGGGCGGATGATACCCGAACATGAGCAAGCTTAGAATCTCACTGACGAGCGCCCAGCTGGCCAACAGGAGGCGCTTGAGCAACGAACAAGGCAATCATTTTTAATTTCCCTTCCCAGCAGTCCTTCCCAATTTGCATCCCCACAGTGCTTAAGCCAATCGTGCGCTGGTCCAAAAAAGCAGCCGACCACTGCTGGTTGGTACGACCGGGGATCGAACCCACTACTGCACCGCAATTGCGGCGCCTTAACCGAGTGAGCCAACCTGGCAGCTGTGTGATTATTTTGAGTTTGACCAATCATCAACTAATCTATGGCTCAGTGTCCAAGATGATGAATATAGTCGGCGTCACAGTTTTGTTGTTGGGTGATTATTTCACGAGGTGAAAATATACACATTGTGATGAGGGTTATATTTGGACGGCTGAAGTTGGGGTGGTGGTGAGAATCTACTTTTACCATTTGCACAGGTGAATTTAACCGCCTTGTTTACAAGCAACTCTCCACATTAGAAAAGCTCTGATAGTCTAATGTAGCTGTCTGATTTATTATCCTGTAAATGTGTTTGCTGTTCGCTCTGTGTAATTTTTATTAACTGACTGAATGAGGTCAATGGATGTAAGTTTTGGCACAGCCTGTGTACACAAGGCTAAGAGGACAGCTGTCTCATCGCTGTTAGCATTTCCGTGGTCTAACTGCTCGTTGACACTGTTGCATCCTGTCAGTTTTATTTGGGGTGTATTTTGCGGACATCAGTGAGTCCTATGGGGAATTCATTCTGTGCACTTCTGCCTTTCTTGGTTGGTTGCTCCAATTTGGCAGCATAGTGCTGATCTGAGGTCAGCCGTAATGCTTCATGAGTATCTGCAATGAGCGGGCAAATCTGGGCACGTCACTTTTCAGCTGCGGAGAAGACGTTATACAGTAAATATTTGGAATGCTCAAGGTATTGGTTACCATAGCAACGGGCAGGCCGGTGAGGCGACACTTCTCAGACTGTAATGAGATTCTTGACTGCGATTTGTGGCCCGTTTTGAAAGCGCCTGATTATATTCTGGGGGAAAATGGGGACACGCTGCGATTATCTTCTGTTGGTATTAGGCTGAGTGGATTTCAGGTCGTGTCATCTATGAATGTGAGTGAGGAGTGCAGTCCTGGCCAAAAAAAAGCGAGGATAATGTGCAGAAACTGAATCGTTTGTTTGAAAATAAGCTTCAACTCGGGGTTTAATCATCCTAAAAGGACTTAGTTTGAAAGTAGTGGCGAGCTGACTGTATCCAGCCCGATTTTTTGCTTGCCAAAGAAATGAACTATGATGTGACACAAAATAATGTCAATGATATGCAGATTATTACCTTAGTAACATTTTGTTCTGGCATTTCTTTCCTGGTATTTACAAATGTGAAATTGAAACTTTCCATTTGTTGGACTGTTTGGCATGGTAAAAGAGAGCAGTTTTGCTCAGCTTTACCCATTTTGTGGTCAGAATTTTCCATTAGCTTTTTCCTCATAATTGTAATACGAGATGTCAACGCACAAATAATGCATTTTGATTCAACTATATGGTTTTGCACTCGTCCGGTGGCATTCTGTGATGCCATTGCACTTGTACCGCAGCAATTTTTTTTTTTAACTTTTCATTAAATTGTGATCCCCCCTGTATTTATTAAAAGTCTTAGGTGGAAATGCCCTGCTTTGCGGTGTGTTTACTGACTCTCCAGGGAACTTGCAGTTCGTGAAGGAACATGTTTCATAACTGAAATATTCGGAAGGCAATAAGTGAGGGGATTGCTGGGTACTCTTTGTGCATTTCTGTATGTACATGAAATACCTATTCAGGAATTACACTTCTGGGGACAGACTGTTCCTTCTCTGTTCGGTTCTGTATATGACTGTGCGGTCGCCATGATCTGATTCCAAAATGACTGCGGACAACAAATCTGAAAAGTATATGAGTCAGCCATACAGGAATTTCAATCAGTTCAGTTACGCAATGTGCAAATTTCAGTAACAAAACAGGTAAAAAATGTGAAGCAATTTTCAAAATTGAAAAGGTTAAAATGTATAGCGCTGTGCAGGTTGGGATTTTGATGGCAAATCATCAGGAAGTACGGGTGCTGGCTTCAGCATTTCAATGGCTTTGTTAGAAGGACAGAGAGGGAATTAGATTGGGATATATTACGGTTTACCTGGCATGTTCTTGATGTCATCTTTACATTATGAATTGGGAGCTTCTATGTATGTTACTTTCCTAGAACTTTTTCCAAAGTGGTTTTTAAACTTTTCATAGTTGGGGTAACCCGTAACAAACAAACAAAAAAAAAATTGATCAGAGTGGGGTTGTTAATTATTGTAATATCAATGGAGTATCTTTGTTCTTGCTTGCTGTTTCTTGTTTATGTCTCCATCACACACGATGGGCGGGAGGGATACTGTGTTCTGGTTATACCGTCCAGCCATCACACATATCTTGAGTGCAAAATATATTCTGAAAGAGCGGACAGATTTTGACTAAATCGGACATGGTAACTCCCCACAGAATGTAGCTGAACTGATTAGGTTTTGAGGTCATGAGGTCAAAAGTCAAGATCACGTAAGATTAGATGTGTGTGGGGATGGGAGATCAACGTTTTGGGTGTATGAAGCTATGGCTGGTGGAAGACTGAGAAATTTTCTGATTTACAGTGTCATAGCCTGTTTGTATTAAATCCATGAATGCCAATTCTCGCATTATTTGTCACAAGGCTTTGTGATGACTTTCACCTTAATATTTGTTGTGCTGATGGTTAGATGCACAGTAGATTCCATGACATTCGCAGCATTAGGTAAACCCTTGTAACACAAAGTGGGCCCCCCTTGTTTCTTGACTAGTGGTATTTTATATGGTTTTGCCACGATGCAGGAATAATTACTTGGGAATTTAGGGCGATGCCCATTTGAGAGCATCGCACTGTTCCTGGTGATTGTACAACCACACATTCATGCTGCCAACACACACTTAACATCGTCAATGCTGACCCGACAGGGTGCATAAGATCCCTTTAGCGTTCATACAGTATGTTAAGTCGACGGAGGCCATTTTATTGTGAATCTCCTTTGCTTCTTCCTCTCAATAATTCTTTATAGACTGCAGTCTGGTGTTTGTGATAGCCATTGGATTACATGAAAATTACGGTGTTGTTCTTTTGGGCACTTCTTGAGATATCACTACTTGTTATCATGGGAAATATTCATATGAAAAAGACTAGACTGTGGTTGCGATGGAATTCACTTGGTCAGACACAATGCTCCGGTGTGAATTATCATTGAAATGATATTAATGGTACCAGGGGACCTGTTGTGTGCCAAGAAAACATTTTCCACACCATTAACCACCATCAGCAGTTTGTAACATTGACATAAGGCAAGATGGATCATTGGGTTTATGCTGTTTACATTAAATTCTGACCCAACCTTCCCATGCCGCTGCAGAAATCAAGATTTGTAAGACTTGGCATTTTCCTGTTCTTAGCTGACAGCTGTGTAATCTGACATGGTCTTCTAGTGGTGTAACCCATCCACAGTTAAATCCCTAACTGCATACCATCATAGTAAATGGCTGTTTAAATTAGGCTGTCCTGCTCGTTCAATCAAGTCTGCCTGTTCTCCTCTCTGAACTCTCATAAAAAAGGCGTTTTCAGCGTATAAAACACTGATTGCGGGATGTATTTTTATTTTAGTTTTCGTGAAGCTTGAATGTCCCTGGAGGACCGGTGTTTTTGGGGTTTAGGAAATACCGAGTCTATTGATAGCGGTCGTTTTACGGTTCTGGCTGTTTATTTACCTTTTTTATTTTTGGACTGATTTCCCCTTTTTGTACACACTCAACCAAAATAATTTCAGTTACCCAATCCAAATAATTTCCAAAATCCAAATAAAATCTAAACCAAGTACATAGGTCTGTGTCAGTCTTATTTTAAAAATCTTAAAAAGTTTTAAAAATCGAAAATAAAATCAATACAGCCAATCTAAATCAATTATTCCAGTCCAAATTTTCAGCAGAATTGACCAGTACTACAAAATCCATTCACTCCCAGCCACTTATCAGGACAAAGTGTTTGTAGAGATCCTGCTCGTGCAGAACATGGGCCTTGCACGCAATTTTAGACAAAAGGCCAAGGAGGGATTTATAACAATACATCTATTTATCAAAAACAAATTTACAGTTCTTAGAGGCTTCACATGTCTAAAATTACTTGTGCAAACTAAAGATCTTAAAAGTATTTGTTGTGAAAACCAGTTAGGAGAAGAAGACTTCCTGGTTCAGAATATCATTTGCACAGTTTTTGAGGAATATGCCTTTATGCATAATTTTGGTTGCTTAAAATCAAGACCGAGCTGAGTTCTCATACATTATGCTATCAAATCCTCTTACTCCATGAACTGTGTCGATTTTGTCTGCTTCATGATGAGGGGGATTAAGGGATGAGGTGGGAGGCTTTGGGAGGAATTTGCCGGAATTTTCCTGGCAGTTAACTGCAGCGAGATTTCTTTTGTCTCCAACGAAAGAAAAGCATCAGAGACCCTCTTCAGTGGAGTGTTACTTGTGTTTGCTGTGGGATTCAGGCTAACTGAGAATGAAACAATACGAACCACAAAATTAAAAACCGTGCGGATTCATTATAACTGTCATCCGTATTCTTTAAAGTACCACAGGACATTATCAGATCTGGGTTTTAGCTTAAAAAACAACTTACCTATACAATTTACAGTTTGATGCACATCACAAGCCAAAAGGTATCTACAGGCAGCACAAATGAGCAGGAACATAGAGGAACACAGATCATAAGGCAGCTGATGGTTTGGTTCTATGCTGGACGAAGTCTTTTGAGTAAATGTGTGGGTAAAAGTAAAGTCTATCCCAAGACAAATGTGGCTCATCAGGCCAGAGCTTAACTCCAGTTTCTACAGCATAAACGGACTAGGAGTATTGCAAAACCTCCTTGGATGGGATGCTAGTCCATCGCAGGTTACCCCCCAGCTCTTGGTCAGGTTTCCCCAACAATTTTCTGGTACCTAATTATACACCTTGGTTGAGTGAGGCACTATGGGATTGAAGTGTTTTCGCCCAAAAACACACTGCAAAGGTTGTGGCTAGGACTTGAACTCAGGAGCATTTGATCCCAAGTCTTGCACACTTAACCACTGCAGGAGGATGCATGAGACATATTTCCTAGGTGACCTTTGTGTTCGGAAAATACAGAAACAACTGTGGAAGGGAGTAATAAAAAGCAGTAATTGTGTCATGTGGCAGGTGTACAAAGGTTCGCTCTCTGCCAATCCACTGTGACCTCTGCATGGATTCAGCTGTGTAAGGTCAGATTAATGCGGATTTGCACCCTGTTATTTCACAGCAATTTTTTTATTTTACGAGTTAACAATCATCTGATATCCCCACCATGCAAAATGCAAGGAGATTACAGACCCAGTAAACTCTGCAGATTTATACTTCGATTTCTGATGTGGATTAGTGCTGCCGAATCTGCGCGGTGGTGCGGCGTTTGCCGATTTTTGCAAATTATCCAAATTTAACGGTAGAATGAACGCACAGATACAAAATGTCTTCAGAAGCTATTGCATAATTGACAAAAGGACAAAAAAGATAAATATTACCCCTGCAGCGGGGAAGTTTTAATTGGCTCTCATGACTCTAGGGGGAAAAACATTTTTCTACTGATGTATTTCTTTTTTTAACTGACAAATGTTGCATCAATGGAGTAACAGAATAGAGGAGATAGAGCTGGCTTTCATGATTGAATGTGCTTTGATTCACAGCCTGCAGCCGTTGAATCTCTTTATAGACACTCATATTTGTGAATATGGGCCAAACCACCCCACTGTACTTGCTGGATCCTAATGCTGAAGGTTGAATAACTGGCGGAAATTATCTAGATTGGTTTTACTCCAAAAAATATATTTATAATAATAATCATAATCATCGCAATTACAGAAAAGCTGTAAACATATTTAATTTTCTTGCTGAGTGGAAATGGTTTTTAGCTAATCTGTTCCAAACCGTTTTCCAGCAGTGTTGTCCGCTTTCATTTCTGAAGGCAAGGGAAATTTGAAACAGCCCCAGCACCACCTTTCATATCGCCTCATCTGATCTCATTTTATACGCATCAAAATATTTTTTTTCGAGGCTGATCCAAATGATGTGACAATTTAACAGCTTTTTCCACGCTTATTTCCCTGGTTATTTAGGCAATTAGCTAATGATGTGCATGGAGGTCAGTGAAGTCCTGTATTTCTGTGGAGAATTCTGTCTCTTCGCAGACTCGTCCACAGAGAAATTCTCTTCTTGTAATGCTAGTGCATATCTTAATTGGAATTGGCCATAATGCCGGGAATCATCCAGAACTTTCCTCTGTAATGAGTTGTAATGGTACTTTGTTATCTTCTGTTTTGGTACTGCGATCAATTTTTGGGTGATTTTACCGACACTTAGATGATACTGGTGTTAAGTTTGCTTATGGTGACCATCTTGGTTTGAATTTAAATGTTGATATGAAGATGTGATGATCCGCGCATTTCACAACTATTAAAAATACCATTTGTATCAGTGTTTTTTTGTACCCTCTCTCGGTTTTCTTCCATCTAAAACAGTGGTTGCTTTAAGTACGGTAATCATACTTCGATTCTGCGTTAGTTGCTGAAACGCATCTTTCAGAATTTTAGTTTATTTTAGGCCATTTTATACACTGAACACGTGCGCACACTGAGAGGCCAGTAAAGGAGAGATGGTGTTGGTCAGGACGGCATAACGCTGAACTGAAGACAGCTGGTACTCCGCTTTGTGGCGGATTAAGGCGTGCTCATGCAGGGGTAACGGTGGGAACCCTGGCCTGATTAAGCCCATTAAAACTCGTGTGGAAAGAAGCCAGGTGCATCCCTGTTGCTGTGAGAGTCATGTTCGCTCATGACCCAATATGAACTCTGATATGTTTATGCTGTCAACATGGCTTTTGTTCACAATGTGTTCATTTACAAGACGGCACCCTTTAATCAAATCCGTGCATGATATTCTGCACTCAGATGGTTATCCATCCAGTTTGCTGTCATCCTGATGTATTCGCAACAGGACATTTTTCTTGCTGCTGCCGGGAAATTTTTTCATAAATTTCAAAAATTTCTCTGAGAAAGCATTTTAAACATTATATTATTGCATTCAATTAATTTTTTCTATGACGTGCAACTATTTTCGCCATTGTCACAAATTACTCGCTCACTCACTCACTCACTGACTTACTCGCTTATTCACTGAGTCACTCACTCACTCACTGGCGTACTCACTCACTCACTCATTCACTTACTCAATCACTGGCTCATTCACTCGCTTACTCACTCACTCACTCAATCGCTTACTTGCTTACTCAATCACTGGCTCACTCACTCACATGCTTCCTCACTCAGCCATGGATGTTACGCAGGTACCTTTAGTAGGATATTTGCGCATCATGCACCATGGCTCTGAATTGTTCACATCACAGTGATCTGAATCATCACAGTGTTTTTTAGGCACCATGACCTCATTAGCCTTGCTTTTCAAATGGAGACGTTTCAAGTCCCAGATTAAATGATAATATTCCATGTCTTCATTTGTTATATTTGTCCCTTGTCGCCCCGGCGGGACGGGGGACATAGAAATGCTGTCCGTCCGTGCGTGTGTCTGTCTGGGAACAGTGTACTCACAATAACTTTTGACAGCTTTGATGGAGGATCACCAAATTCACACCACATATGCCTCTAGTGAAGGCCTTGCTCAAGTTCAATGATGAGTGACCTTGACCTAGTTTTCAAGGTCACTGAGCAAAAAGATGTGAGGAACACTGTACTCGCAATAACTTTTGACTGCTTTGATGGAGGCTCACCAAATTCATATGACATTCTTATTGGTTTGTTTGGTAGATCACAGCCATGGGCACAAAACTATGCCTTGGCGATGTGTCCATCATCCACAAGTCGTGAAAATTGTAATCTCTCTCATGACCCATGGTTATATTTAGCTCATATCACAATGATCCATCCCTCATCCATCTCTCTGTTCAACCAATGACCAATGAGCTACAGTGTCATTGTATATTATTAGTGGTACAGTGCACCACATTATTTTCAGCCATCAAAACAGTTTTTGCCACATGTTTCTGGTCACTTGTGCGACGGGGGACACAAGGCCTTCAGGCCAGCAGGCCATTTTCAAGGTTGTTGTTGATTGTGTAGGCCTACTACCCAAGCCTCTCATATCTTGTAGCCCATATTGAGTTCCATTTTTATGGTTTATCTTTTGAACTTGTTGAGATGTTACTCACTAGCGCCACTGCGTTTGGGATCATTATATGTCATTCTCGTCTCGTTTTCCAGTGCTAGCCTTTGCACAAAAATAAGTTGAGAATTTTTTGAAATTTTATTTATTTACAGTATTTATTTGAATTTCACTATAATTTCACCATTCGTTTCATTCATTTTCACAATAATTAATTTGTCAGTTTGTCAGATTGTCATTCCATAAACCAATTTGTTAACCTAGTGTGCTGTTAGGATAATGAAGAGATATATTGCAGAGGGATCAGGGGCCGCTACATCACTTTATCAAATGTGCTCGAAATTTCACTCAAACTGAGTGACTAAACTGTGAAGATTCTGCCTCTAAATTGTAATACATTCGGCACCTGAAATGGCACTTCTGTGTGCAGAAAGGCTCTTTACTGGTCCTGAAGAAAGTCGGTGGGAAATGCCGCAGTGACCGGGTGCAAAGAGTTCCTTAACTCTGTTGTTTTGGATAATGTCTGAGTACACTTGTCCATCATGAGAGCACTTCTCAAAAGCATACCACCAAAGGCTCAGTTCTTACTGGAGGCAAGGAATGCAATGCTCATTTCCACAGTTGTGTTATATTTTTTCAGGGATTTACACTGGTCTAATTTTCTTAAATTCCGTCTACACCAGTGCTGCTGTATTATCCGACTGGACCTCAGTAATACAAACTCAACGTGGCAGCTGCAGGCTTTTTCTTAAATGCCAGATCGAATGCAGGACTGGGCTGCTTGAATTGTCAACAATAGATGTTGGCACAAAATCCTAAAATGGATCTGCCCTTGCTGTGCACACCTGCTTCTGGTCTGTGGCTTCAATGGGTTATTGATCTGTGGTTTTAACTGGCATAATAGGTAAACGAGGGATCCATTTGTCCTGTGATGTGACCTGGCTAGCTGCCAGATATTGTAGAATTTTTCGATATTAGAGGTAAGTCAAACTTGCTTGTGATCAAGGGTTGCTAGTTATGTGAAGGCAGATATCTGTTCGATCTAACCTAATAAAATTAGGTTTCTCTGCTTAAAAATGTCCATTTTTCTTTCGAAGTTCAGCTGAGAAAACTTGGACACAACAAATTGATGCATTTTTTTTTCTTTGAGCCAATTTCTTCAAAATATAATAAAAAGATGGAAAATAGACATGCAAGTTTCACTCTAGATGGACCATTCTCTAAGATTTAAGGACTGCATTTTGTGTTACTCTTCATACACCATGTAAAGTTCTTATTCTGGGTCTGTGAAAAAAAAATTGTGCCACTACTGGCACAGTTTAGATAGATATTTTGTATAGCTTAAAATAAGGTCTACTAAAACAAGTAGAGTGGAATTTATCAAGTCTGTGTGACTGGACATAAATTTGAACATAACGTTTCTTTATACAGCACAGCATGCAGGTACTGTTCTCCACAGAAGATAAACATTTCACAGGAAGTGGATGATATGGGAATTCTCAGTAAAGCATCTTTATGGGCCACCTCCAGCTTCTGCAAACTTTCCTTTATATAACGACACTGTAAATGTGAAGTGCATAAGGGTGTACAGTGGGCTTTAGACATCTAATACTTTCGGCTCTCATTTAAATAGAATGCTTTAAAGTTATTTTATTGTTGAGGATGGTTGCCAAATACAGTACTGTGACTTACTGATAGTATTCGTGTTGAAAATTGAGGCTTCTAGAAATTCAGGGCTTTTATACCTTTTGTACCTTTTATATTTCTGTCTGTATGTTTGGTAGAATGAGCCAACACTATAACTATTTTATTTCAAATTTAAATTTTATTAAGGGAAAGTTTAAGGTTTATTTCCAAAAAAAAAATGGCATCGAGTCAATAAAAGGAATAGAGCACTTCTATGGTAGAATGTATTGATATCTGGAAAAGGTAAGACTGCAATACTTCTATGGCAGAAGGTATTGTCTTTATGGGAAAGGTAAGACTACAGTAGTCCTATGGTTGTCATGGTTTGTGAGGCGTGCGTATGTTTTGGACTTTTCTTTGTTGCTCTCGTCCCGGGACGAGATCAGATTCCTTTTCTATCGGATTCTTTAACCAGCTGGCTGATTGAACTGCGGCGGCGCTTCCCTGGACTCTGTGGGTGGAAGGTCCGCCACGCCTCCTTTGCTGGAGTGTCTGTTTGTAGCTAAGCACTATAGCTGAAGATATCTCTAGTCAGCATTTGTGTGACTTTGTATCTTCCAGTTATTTTTGGAGTCCCTTCCTCTTTAGGAATCTCACTGAGAGTATTAGAGCCTTGTCCACTCAGATCACACAGAATGTTGCACAAGCACAATCCGTGCACCTTACCCGAGACCCAAAACTCCTCCAGAGAAGGAGGCGAGGCAGGTAGATGTAAAGATTTCATTGCCCAATGTGAAATATTTTTTAAAGCACAGCCTTCACGGTTTGTGAATGAGGAGTGTCGGATTTAATTTATTTTATCCCTGTTGACCGACACAGCACTCACTTGGGTCGGGCCACTTATTCAAGCTAATTCACCGGTCGTGAATACAGTGGAGACTCTCGTTAGAGAAATAGTATCAGTGTTTGATCAGGATGTTTGTGGTCAAGATGCGGCTATGCGTTTAATGCATCTGAGGCAGGGTTCTGAAAGTGTTATGGAGTTTTCAATCTCATTTTGCTCCTTGGCGACAGAGACAGGCTGGCCAGAAGCACCTCTTATGAAAGTTTTCATTCATGCTTTGGCTGAGGAGGTTAAGGACACTCTGGCTACGTGAGAGTCTTGTGTTTCTCTGGATTCGTTGGTTCGTACTGCAGAGCGAATTGATAATTGCATCCGCGAACGTAACAGGGAGAAACTTACTGCATTGGCTCTTGCTGACAACAGGGTTATTTCCCCCCCGCAGTGTGCGTACATCTCCTATTCCGCCCACCAAGATTAACACTCCTGGCGAGCCTATGCAGACTGATGGCTCATATGAGAGCCGAGCTCGTTAGCCCGTTCGCAGACGTATAATCTGCTATAATTGTTACAAACCGGGACATATCCGTCCACGCTGCCCTGAGCTTCAGGGAAATGGGAAGTCCCTCTAGCGGTATGGGGGGCACTAGAGGGTCAGACTCAATTTCCCTTCCGAACTTTAATTCCTGTAGAGTTGACTGCGGGGAGACAGAGAATAATTATTTAAGTTTTTTTGGACTCTGGCGCCGTGGACTGTTTTGTGGATACGGAGTGGGCTAGGAGACGTTCCATTCCCATCCACCCTCTGTTACATTCACGCACTGTAAGATCTTTGGACGGTCGTCCATTTTGTTGGTCATTCTGAGGAGGTTCGGTTTGTTATGATCAGTTCCCCTGTTTGCCCTGTCATTTTAGGACACTCTTGGCTACGGGAACATAGGCCTCACATCCTTTGGGGGAGTCAGAATAACCCGGTCTTCCAGTGGGGCACTGATTGTAGGTCCCACTGTAGGGAGAGTTTAGCGTGTCATCCCAGGCATCAACCAATGGGGCAGGCTGACGCATGGAGTGATTCTGAGGAGTTTGTCACACACAACCCTCCTAATCTAGAAAAAGGGGCGAACGGGGGTTTTAGTGGGATCCTCAATTTGACTTGCGGCAGCCAGAGGAGGACTACTATTCGGAGGATTTCTCTGACTCAGAATCAGACATAGAGATGGCAGGTTCCGAGCAAGGTGAGAATTTGGGCTGCTCTGAACTTTTGTCTGCCTCCTAACGATTATGCTGATCTTGCGGAGGTTTTTTGCAAGCAATGGGCCTCGACTCTACTTCCTCATGGCAGGTACGACTGCGAGATCAATCTCTACCCGGGTAACACTCCCCCCAGGGGTTCAATATACTCGTTGTCAGTGCCTGAGCGAAGGGCCATGCGAGAATATGTTCAGGAGGCTCTGGCTAATGGATTTATTCGGCCCTCCACATCTCGTGCCAGAGCAGGATTATTTTTTGTGGGCAAAAAAGATGGCAGCCTGAGACCCTGAATTGATTTCAGGGGCTTGAATAATATCACCATTAAAAACAGATACCCCCTTCCATTGATGAATTCCGTGTTTAAACGTCTGCGGGAGGTGTCATTTTTTTACCAAGCTAGACCTCCGGAATGCTTATAACTTGGTTCGGATCCGGGAGAGGGACGAGTGGAAAATGGCATTTAACCTTTAAATGCCCAACTATTGTAAAACTTGAAAGAAAAATCGATGGGGAGGGGCTAATAACAACCCAATAGCAATTTGTAATTTTTGGTGACCTTTGACCTCAGTTAGCTTTGTGACATATATGACACAATGGGCATTTCGGGGACCTTATTGCTAAAATGACTTGAATGATAAAACAGTTGACATATAGCTGAAGTATTAGGCATCGCTTATTTTTAATTAGGTTAGCTGTTTGTCTACTTTGTCCAGTGATGAATGGGTCGTGATCTATCGTGTGGATTCCACCCTGTGGGCGGCCATATTGGAAAGGTTAGCTGATGCAGCCAGTGTAGTGTCAGTTCCACTTTTATGCATCCGATGGCAGCACTGATGGTCTAAATATGTCACTATGGGCATTAGGTTGCAAAATTTATGTGGGGTCAGTGGTTTTGACAACCCCCCAAAATTGTGTGACAAATTTGTCACAGGGGGCATTTAAGGGTTAACACGCCTGACGGGTACCACGAATATTTGGTCATGCCATTCGGATTGGTTAACACCCTTCTGTGTTCCAGGCACTTGTTAATGATGTCCGCCGAGAGATAATGGAGAAATTTGTCTTTGTCTACCTTGACCATATTCTCATTTTTTCTTCAACTCTCGCGGAGCGCAAACAATACGTCAGACAAGTGCTTGAGCCCCTCCTTTAAGCCAAGTTTTTTGTCAAAGCTGAAAAACGCATTTTTCATGCCAAGACAGTCTCGTTCCTTGGCTTCGTTGTGTCTGAAGGGTCGGTTCGCATGGATCAGGAATCGGCCTGCCCCTAAAAACATCAAGGATGTTCAGCTGTTTTTGGGCTTTGCTTATTTTTATAGGAGGTTTATCCATCATTTTAGCGCGGTAGCTGCCCCCATTATCATGCTTACGATGAAGAATTCCTCCTTGTTGTTTGCTTGCTCTCCAGCAGCTGAGGCTGCTTTTCAGGAGTTGAAGAAAAGATTTAGCTCAGAGCCCATTCTCGTTCTACCCGACCCCTCCCTCCCATTTGTTTTGGAGGTGGATGCGTCGGGGTGGGTGCCATTTTGTCCCAGCGCCCCCTTGGGACAATACATTGCACCCATGCGCCTACATCTCCCCATCGTTGTCGGCAGCTGAATGGAATTACAGCATAGGTTACTGGGAGTTGTTCGCTGTCAAGTTGGCGTTAGAGGAGTGGCGCCATTGGTTGGAGAGGGCTGAACATCTGTTTTTGGTTTGGACGGATCATAAAAATCTCCAATACATCCAACAGACTAAGCAACGTAATTCCCAGCAGGCGCGGTAGTCGTTGTTTTTCATTCACTTTAACTTTACGTTAACTTACCACCCTGGCTCCAAAAACATCAAGCCTGATGCCTTGTTGCGGATTTACGACCGCTCTGGTCGCAATACGATTCCTGAGCCGGTTATTTAGGCAGCTCAGATTGTGGCTCCTATTCAGAGGGATATTGAGTCTGTTGTGCGGGATGCCTTGAGGTCCGATCCCGGTCCTGGTGGGGAGCCGCCTGGCTGTTTGTTCCGATAGCGGTTCGGTCCCAAGCGGGGGCACTCTTCTCACCTGGCGGGTCACCCGGCGGTTCATCGGACCAAGCGATTTTTGGCGGCCTAGCATGATTGAGGACATCCTGGAATTTGTGGCGCCGTGCTGTATCTGCGCCAGGAACAAGGTTTCCCATGTCCCCCCCTCTGGTCTGTTGCCAAAGTTGCCTGTGCCCAAGTGCCCATGGAGTCGTATCGCTCTAGATCAGGGGTATTCAATTACAAATCAAAGAGGTCCGGTCAGTAAAACTTTCTGCATATAAAGGTCCGCAGCATCATCATGTCTAAGTTGCATCATAGTACAGTCACATATAATCATACAAGCTACATACAATTATAAATAATGATAAATAAAAGTTAAAAGAATGTAAATGTCCTCCAAGTCAAATAAGATCTCCATTTTAAAATAACATAAAAGCAAATCAAAGCTGTGAGACATGACTGTGCATCTTAAAGTGCTTTCATTTTAGAAAAAATAGATAAAAAGTATAGCTTGAGTTTCCTGTCTTCCCTCCACAGTCTCATGAACTGTATAGTTTTAACTTTTCATATTCAACAGGGGATTATAATATTAAGGATTTTAATAATAAAGATGAATTTTTTCCTTCCCACTGCCTATTTTCTCCTGTTTAGTGAGAGAAGTGAGCTCTGGCTTTGTCTTTCTGGATTTTAAATCTTGTGAAATGCAGTATTGTGTTTAATGGCGGCCGATGAACTTGCAATAAGGGAGGCTCAAATCATCCCTTAAAAATATTGATTGGTCATGACCTGTTTTCAGTCTTTTAAATTACCATTCGAGAAACTCTGAAAACTCTCAACATTATCAGGTGTGGTCAGTTTTCATTAATAAGGCATACCTGCCAGCTATCATGCATTAAATGTGAATTAAGTGGCATATTTACGTTCCTCTGCTGTTGTCAATAATTATTCAATCAAGGCGTATGTAGGAGATTCTCATACAGAATTGAAGTCCTTGTGCATGGAGTTTCACATCAGTTTCACATGCGTTACGGTGATAATGACTTCGGACTTCTCGCGCTTTTCTTTACTCGGGTTGGAAGCAATGGAATTGCATAAAGACGTTTCAAATGATCTTGTTGCATTTAATCAATCATGAAACGCATGCATTTCTTCCAATTTGATTGAAAACAGGTCATGACCAATCTTTTTTTAAGGGACGGGTTTCAACCCCCCCCCCCCCAATCGCCAGTTCACCAGCTGTTTAATTTCGCAGTGGCATCGTACATTTGCACTTTTCACTAGCGCCACCGTCTGGGAGCATATGAGACACAGCGGCTTTGAGCGTTCAGCTGGGAGGATAAACATAAGATTCTGTCCTCTCTGCTTTGAAAGTTCTGTTTTCGCTGTCCACTTTGCGGCATTTAGAAAAAGCCATGTCACGTTCCTTCACTATTACACACTCAGTCTTTCTCTCACCGCTGTTCTCTCTTTCGCCTTGTTTCTCCAGTGTATTTTCTTCTCATAATTATCTGACACAGTCACAGCCACACTGCAGGAGGAAGAGGGCATAAACCGCCCACACACGAAATGCGCGGTTGCGTAGCTACCGTAAAGTCTGGAAAAGAGGCGGCTAAAGAAATTAAAGCTGCCAAAATTGAGTAAAACTCGACAAAACTGACGTTTGGTTACAGCTCTGGGTCCGGAGGGACGGCGTCTGGGTCCGGACTTGGACCGCGGTCCGCCTATAGGCCAAGGCTGCCTGTTTCTGAAGGCAACACTGTCATCTTGATCGTGGTCGACCGCTTTTCTAAGGCTGCTGTTACGGCCCCAATTTGTTATTACATTTACAACACAACAGCAACAGCAAGGGATGACAGAGACAGTTTTAAAAACTTAAACACATTTAATTAACAGACAAAGACTAACACTAACCTACAACTAATGACCAAGATTGATTAGTAAAAAAAAAACAGAAATATTTACAGTCCCCTTTGGTTGGGTTCCTTGGTGATGTCCTGGTTGAGGAAAATAACTCTTAACACAGGCAAAAATCCAATATAAGCTTCACAGGTCTTGAACAGAATGACAGGTCTGGTCACATGTATCCTTCTTCTTGCAATTTCTCCTACCACTTTACTGTCTCAATTCTCCCCTTTATATACTCTTTTGCAGACCCCTCCCACCTTTTAGACTTTTTTTTTCTTTTCTCTGGGACTTGTTTCAGACATGCCCGAAACATGCCCAAACCTAGCTCCAGTCTGAGCTTAACAAAAAAAAGGTAAATACTGCCATCCAGTGGCCTATATTCACATTACACTGCCCACTTTATCGCGCTGCCCAAGTTGCCTTCAGCGTGGAGATGGCCCTTCTGGTTGTGGACCATGTGTTCTGGCCGCATGGTCTCTCTCAAGATGTGGTTTCTGACCAGAGCCTACAATTTACGGCTAAATTCTGCCGTGCTTTCTGCAACCAGTTAGGGGCCACCGTGAGCCTTTCGTATGGATTTCACCCTGAGACAGAGCAAACCAACCGGTCGCTGGAGAATACCCTTCGGTGTTTAGCGGCTGACAACCCATCTTCGGGGAGTCGTTTTTTGGCATGGGCCGAATATTCCCAAAATTCACTATGTAACTCCTCCAAAGGCCTTTCCCCGTTTGAGGCTCAGTTGGGTCATCAGCCTCCTCTGTCTCCTGAGACTGAGAGAGATTCAGAAGTTCCTTCGGTCAATCATTTTGTTCGGCGTGGTCAGTCGGTCTGGACCAGGGTCCGTTCATCTTTGTTGCGCTCTGGGCAGAAACAGAGGACCGCCGCGGATAGAAGGCGCCGTTCAGCCCCATCTTATCGGGTCGGCCAAAGAGTTTGGCTTTCCACTCGGGACCTTCCCTTAAGAGTGGAGTCATGGAAGTTGGCTTCCCGATTCAGTGGTCATTTTAAGACAGTGCGGAGGATCAACCCTGTCACTGTCCGGTTAAAGCTCCCTCCTTGCGTATCAACCCCTCTTTTCAAGTCTCCAGGCTTAAACCGGTTGGCACTAGCGCCCTGGCACCGGTCGATAAACCCCGGCTGCCGCCGCGGATGATTGAGGGGGGCCGGTTTACACTGTGCTTCGTATTCTGGCTGTATTGTGGGTTGTGGGGCCCAGTTTTTAGTTGATTGGGAGGGTTATGGTCCTGAGGAGCGGTGCTGGGTCCCTTCTCGGGATATCCTGGACCCCACCCTTATCTCAGAGTTCTGTGCTCAGGGTCTAGTGCGCGTTCACATGAAAGGGGCGGTGTTTCAAGCAAATGACCAAAAGTAAACATGGACAAACTGACTGGGAGGAAAGCTGCATACTTTTCAAATGTGGAGCAAAAGCTCATAATAGAAATATGAAGAGAATAAACATCATCCTGGCAAAAATTAACACCGTTGTCAGCTGCCAAATACAGAAAGGACAGTTGGCAAAAAAATCACTGACCGTGGAAATGTGTAAGTTAATTATAATGATAATATCACTGCAAATAGCTCCCGTATTCATGATTGTATGTGGGCTATTGCTGCAATAGCGATGACTTAATTTTACTTCTGCTGCAGTAAATCATGACAACAGGCGCTATGTAGGCTAGTGAGCGCAGCTCTCTCCTTTTCTGCTTTACAGGATATGATCCAGCACGAAGCCTATTGGGTATAGGGATGTGCGCGTCTTATCGTTTATAATGTCACTGGCCCATCAGTAAAGTTACAGTTTTGTATTTCATTAAATTGACATGATGCATGGAAATCCATCCTAGATTTATGTAACTCTTGATCCTTCAAATTACTGTTCAGGCTCAATTTAGTTTCACTGCACCATGTTCAAGTCACTTTGGGTCAACAAATAATCACGGTGCTCAAGGTAGAAATTCTGTCTTTGCATTTTGGGTATAAGTAAGTCTGTTTGAGCCACTAATTTGGCCCAAGTACTTAATAAAAATCCAAGTAACCTCAGTTTCATTCGTGTCATGGAACCTTATGGAATTTTATCTCTCGCTGTGATATCTGGCTGTGGGAACGTGCCGGCATTTGAGCCTAAAACTAATTTCATGCATCTAAAGGCACTTGAATGAAGCGGAACTGCAGTGCCTTCGGGTGTGAATTGCTTAATTAATTGAATTAGCATTGTGTGATTAATCTGTTTGTGAAGTGTAGCTTATGATGTTTTGCAGCAAAAAATGAGCATCTTTCTTTTGTGATTCTGGGCTTAGTAAATACCATTTGCAAAAATTTTTTTTGTCACTCAAAAAATGTCACTCTGCCAAAAGAACTATTCTGCACAATTTGAATGCGTGCTATTTCATTTGAATAGAATTTAATAAGACTGCAGTGTGATTGTTATTCAATTTCTAGCTGTCCTTTTAAAATGCTTGGAAGTCAGCTTACATGAATGTTCAATTTCTAAGGACTTTTAAAATGCGCAGGTAAAAAAAAAAAAAAAAAACTATGTTCTGCACAGTGACAGACTTCAAAGGAGGTAGCAGTATATTATCAGTATGTTTGAGGAAGTCTTCCAGTGCGTTTAATTGCTTCTCTGAAACCGCAGGGCTCCATCAGGGAGGCACAAGTAGGCAGTGGGTGTAGATTAACTGGAGGTGAGTCGCTCTTATGCTTTGTTCTGGAAAAATCTATGCCAACCGCTCCCTTTCACCCAGGGCTGGACTGGGGCAGAAAAATGACGTTGGCATTTTTGGCCATGGAGCCCAACCTGATCGTGACGTGACGTGACGCCCACCAAACACGCACACTTTGCTGTTACCAAAAGTTAATATTAGGTTCAGTCGTAGCCTATATGCTCTTGAACTCCACACAGAAAGGCCCCAGGCCAGAATTGAACCCACAACCTCCTTGCTGTGTGGTGCCAGTGCTAATCACTGCACCACCATGACAAAGAAAAAGTTACTATAATAATAATAATAATAATAACATGAATGAATGTGAAAAAGAAATGTGACTTCTGGGCCATTTATAATTTTTCAATAAGCCCATTGCACTATTTGGATTGATTCATACATAACCTTCTGAAATTACCTTACATATCTTACAGACTCAACAGGGCATAGAATAGCTCACTAGCTTCAGAACTGCAGTACTCGCTGGTTGCAAGTTTACTGGCAGGTGATTCTGAACGTCAATACTGGGTTTTAAATAGGAAAATTTGAAAGTCTTCCTTGCTGTATTCCAGGACAAATTTTATTTGCCACCATAAAACAACGAATCAATATGCATCAAATAGTTGATTATTAACAGCTGGTCCGTCATTGGAGGCCTTTTGTAAGCTCAAGCAAATTTTAACCGAATACATACTTGTGATAGCCTATTAATTTAACGTCAGTCTTACCGCTTTCCGTGTCCCCCTCCAAATGAAAACTGCTTGCTACATGAGGATCATCGTGGCCAAACAGCTAGTCAATTTTTTCAGCTTTTGAAAGCTGGAGGTTCCAATGTCTGTTTACTTGATTTTCGAAGCTTTTCCGCCTCTCCACTGCTTTCTGACATTTTTGTCTGATCGCGTGAAACGCGTTTTTAGACTTAACGCAACTGGGGACAAGCAGCAAGCAATTCCCAGCAAGCCTGCCTTCTTTAACTTTTAGGACAAAACATTAAATAAACAGTACATGACTTAAGCCTTTGCATCGCTTTTTTTTTAAATCTGCAAAAATAAAGTTTTTTGGTTATCCCTATATCATAAAACAAATATATAACTAGATACAAAAAAATGGCCAAGATGTAAGATAACCAGAATCGTGAAGTACTAGAAAAATAAAAAGTGGTATATAAAGCATGTTTCACCTGGGAGTTGGAGTTCAAGAAATCTCAGGGAGAGCTTTTGAAGTAACATGAATGCAGGAGATGCGGGCATTATGTATATATTGATTTTCTCTGTGTGAAATTCCATTGCGAAGTAGCTTAAATCATCCTGTTGCTCGCCTTGATGTGGGCCACTGGCTACCAACGGGCCAAACGCAATTGCGTTTTTTTTTTCCCTGAGGAGGGCTCAGAGATATCATTGGGCCAGCCCTGTGTCAATGTAGAAAATGAACCAATGGGCCGCTTTCCGTTTTTTAAAGGCCAGCGCGGTCAATCAAAATTATCAATGTTATTACAATTTTATAAACTATGATTGCATCAGCCCAAAATGTGCGTTGACCCTCCGGGCAATGCCCAGTACCCCAGATTACCAGTCCAGCCTTGCTTTCACCTCTGTGGGGATTGCTGTTCACAGTTAGCGTTCCATCAGAACCTGCTTTGTGATATTAGCATACTGCACTGCGCTACACCACTGCACTGCGATTTGGCAGAAGTGTCAACCACATGAAGTAATACATACCCTCCGTCCTTTCACAAACCATTCACCCACATACCGATGGGTAATTTGGAGGAGTCTCCGGTTCACTAGACATGCTTGTTTTTGGGCTGTGGGAGGAAACTGGAGTACCGGGACAAAACCCAAGCCTGGGAGATCATGCAAACTCCTCACAGAACAGCTCCTGCTCCTATTTATTATTATTATTATTATTATGTGCCCCTCGAAAGCAGCTACCCTCTATATGTGCGTCCGTGACTCCGTAAGTCCAAAACACTACCGTTTCTGGGTCATATCTCATAAACTATTTGAAATTTTTAGGCAAGACTTGGTACATGTTTAGAACTAGTGGTGAAGTGGTGTCTTTTGCTATTTTGGTTATTCTGGGATTTAAATTTTTCTTGGTTTCCGTGGAAATGCATGTTATCTGGGAGCGGGGGACATTGTGGTGCATCACATGCACATCACTGTAGTTGTCACTATTATTATTATTATTATTATTATTATTATTATTATTATTATTATCATCGAGATGGCGGCGGTTGGTTCATTGGGCATCACGGTTTCCTTGCACAGTTTAAAAGATGTGTGTTAGGGTCATTAGAGACTGAATTGTTTGTAGGGATGAGTGTGAGAGTGAGTTTGCAATAGATTGGCAAACCATCCAGGACATGTATCTGCCTCTTGCCCATTGGATGCTGGGATAGGCTCCAGCTGGATGGATGGATGAATGTATGGATGGATGTGTCTTCTCCTCTGATGTCCGCGCTCTCCTCTGTTTCAGGCACAAGACGAAGACGTCCCCGGGCTGGCCGTCCCCTACGGGGACGTGGAGCGGATCCCAGGCGCCCCCGTATGGGTGGGACGTGGCCCCGAATCGAGAGGCAAGGGATCTGTTCTTCAGGTGAGCACCCAGCTGGTGTGCCCTTCCTAATGCTCAGACTCCCCTGCAGTGTCTGTCTTTATTTAGCGCTGCCTCCACTTGCACTGTCGTCCACAGCGAACTTTAAGACTCTCTCATTGCCTGTAAGGCCTGTCCTTCGCCAGAACACACACATGCATGCTTGCCAGCAAATGCTCACATACCTACACCATATATGCAAAAATACAAACACACACATATGATATGCGTGCGCACCTACACTCCATTACAAATGCACACAGATACACGCGTGCATGTGCGTGCACACGCACGCACGAAGACATGCGCATATGCAAATTCATGCGCTCATGTACGCCCATCCAGATGCACTCACGCACAGACGCAAGCATACATGCACATACATGCAAACACTCACACACATATGCAAATGCATGCACACACACACACACACCCGTGCGGACACACACAGCGCAGGAGCTTTGCAGTCAGTAGCAGAAGAATCGCTTTATACTGTATCTCCACAGCACCATAGTTACAAAGAGAAAACCTCAAAGGCACCATATTCTGTTTGAGGCAGAACTCATTCCTGAGAGGGGGGCGAAAAGGTACAAAATCACATTTATGTCTGTGTGTGTGTGTGTGTGTGTGTGTGTGCGTGCGCGCGTGTGCTGATGTAAGTGTTCGTCTTGTGCATGCGCATACCTGTTTGATTGTTTGTGTGTACACGTACACGTACACTCTTAGTTGAAACATTAATCAGCTCAGACAAAGCTCATCTGTGTTATGTTCTTACCTGCAATGGAAATGTCTGTAAACAGACTACAGAAATTGTAGCACCGTGGTAATAGGCTTTGTTTTTTCATGTTTAGATGTGGAACGTGTGGTAAAGGATCAATTGTTGCAGGCTGAAGTGTCAGGTGTAGCATGTGTAGCATAACACGAAAAAAAAAAAAAAAAACTCCTGTATAGAATGGGACAACATGATACAAGTTAAGAAACAAAATCATTCATAATTGGCGACAAATCTTACTCTGTACTACCATTCTTTTGACATCATATGCCTGCATTTTAGCAGTTTGTGTATATTACTGAAAAAAGCCCTCTCTTCACACTATATTTTGATATATCAGGCACTGGTAGTTATGACTCTGTGGGAGATATTTTATGTACATAATTAAGGATGGCTTTGCGTCTACCGGCTTGTGGTTGAGTAGCACTGAGTAGTTTTGAGCAGTATTGAGTTTTACTGCTGGTGCTCTGTACCGGCTGACTGAGACCTTCTGAACCCTGGAAGATGCACACACCGCATGCAACCATGGGGCCATATAATGATAATAAGGGTATTAATTTTAATGATGATAAAAATAATCATAAAATCTATTTCATTTGTGATGTGCTTCTCTCACACTCAAAACACAGGGTAGTGCATTAAAACCAGTGGCTCAAACAAAGTAAGAGTAAAACAATAGAATAAAATAGTGGTATCGCAATATGTACATCACACCCACAAGTTAACATGATCATAAAAACCATAATTAATACACAAAGACTTATACTACCATCGATTATGTAATAATACTGGCTTTCCTGAACAGGCAGGTCTGTTTTTGGTCTTCTCTCCCATTTTTATCCCACACTGAACACTGCTACACTGTACGCTTCCCAAATGCTTAGTTGCTAACCATGTTAGCGACTTACATTCTTCTCTCCACATGGCTCTGGTTCACATGACGTAAGTTGCTAACATGGCTGGCAACCATGCTTTTGGGAAACGTAACCGTTTAAAATGGTAAAATGGTATATATATATATATATATATATATATATATATATATATATGTATATCGCACTTTCTAGTAACATGACATGACCCCAAAGCGCTTTACAATTAGTCCTCGCATTCACCCTGATTTAGTCCACAGCAGCGACCGTTTTCCCATCGACGTAGGAGGAGGCTGCCATGGTACTTGATGACTCAACGTGACGACCAGCCCTTGCTTTTATACGCTTCGCAGTTGCACCACCAATCACACACAGCCCGTGGAGGATCAAATACAATAATTTGCTCATTCAGCTACATGTGCCCGGCTGACCAGAAGTGGCCACTAGCACTAAATGCAAGGACAATCTGAACCCTGATTATCCCCAGCGAGGCTAAGCTAAACCAGTTGTTGTCTCACCCATGTGGACCTGCTGCCATAGCCTGTAATAGTACGGCTGGGATTTGCGCAGTCAAACACGGGACTCCCAGACAAACACCTTAGCGTGTGAGGCACCCGGCAACCCCTGTATTTCTAAAAGAGTCAGAGAGGAGTCTGAGGACCCTGTGTACTCCGGTAGGGCATTCCATAGCCAGGGTGCAGTAATGCAGCACTGTAACAGGACCAATAGACCCCCCATGTCTTGATATATTATTGGTTGGAGCAGCTTATGAAGGAAATCATTTAGGCAAAGCTTGCAAGCAGTGCGGGATCATCCCATGCATAATTTGGAGCGTGTAATGTAGATCATCTATCAAGGCAAATGCTGCATGAACAGGAGATACAAGGCTTCATAATGTGGACGGGCATAATGACTGGGACTGGGTTTATTATTGGCACAATGTGGTGAGAAGCCAGTCAATAACAAAGGTTTGAGAGAAATAAATACGCCAGGAGCCCATTTATTGGCTAAAAAAAAAAAATCCAACAATGACTTTCTGACTGGAAGTCTTAAATTCACAGCCCAGCTCGCCTTAATGCTTGGAAAATTATTGTCTTGACAGAAATTGAATTGGTGAATTCAATAAAAACCAAACTCCACAAATTTTTATAGTGGTAGTCTAGCATGCTTTATGCTCTATATGTGAAAAGGTTCTTGATTGTGTACAAGAAGATGGTAGCTACTCCCATGAATAAATGTGCTTTTTGTACATTTATTTAATTCAGAGAGTTCAAGCACACGCCTGCTGCAGGAAGTTCGCTGTTGGCCAACAGATGGCTGCAGCAGTGATCCATAGATTGCAGACTGTGTCATGGTCCTGCTGCATTTAGAAAGTTGAATGCAAATAATGAGATTATTTACTTCGCAAGCACTTCAATTGGGATGTTTGGGATGTTTTTTTCGGGATGTAGAATCTATTAACCCCAGACTTTAGAAGATGAACATCTTCTCTCCACTCCCCGGTGGTGAAGCATTAATATCCTTATGTAAAGAAATGACAAAATAGGTCTTTATTAGTGTAAATTTCATGTTAAGTATGTTTTAAGTTTTGAATTGAAATGACTGGAGAAATGGGACAGGTTGCACCTTCCTTGTAGATCTTTGCCTGCCTTGATTTGGTCACTGAAACAAAAGCAATCAAGCAATCATTTTTGAAGATTTTTTGTTGTTTATTACCTCTAACAGGATACTTTCCTGTGTCAAAAGTATGATACTAAGATCAGAGCCATACTTTGAGGTAGTAAAAGTGTTCTTCAGTAAAATGTTTTTGCAAGGAGTTGAGCCCTTACTAAATTCACTGATTGGGTTCGTCATGGTCCTGCTGCTAGACGTTCTCCCCCATCTAATCTTTCATTTCACTGATACAACTTTTGCTGATACAAGTGATCAACAAAAAAAAGCATCTTTGAATATATTATTCAGTGGCAAATTTTGGAAATACTTAATTTTATTTTGAAACCAGTTCATTTTTTCAGCTCAAAAGGTCACACATTTGCATGGACACTGCTGCAAATTGATATTTCTGATTGCTGGATGTTGCACGACTCACCCTGGGCTGCTCACCAATCCATCACAGGGCGCTCAAACTATTCACACACCATTCACTCACACACTCTTACCTTTGGGCAATTTAGAGTCTCCAATTAGCTTAACATGCATGGCCTCGAACTGTTAGAGGAAACCAGAGTATCGTGTTGAAAATAAGCGAACACGACGAGAACATGCAAACTCCAGACAGGAAGGCCAAAGGCCAGATTTGAACCCACAGTCTTCTTGCTGTGAAGGTAGCAGTGCTACCCACTGCAAGTGGGTATTCATCAGATCATGACCACAAAACATTCAATCCACTGGCATCCTCACCCTGGCCTGCTGGTATAGTATGCGAAGGACACACAGTACAGTACTTTATGGTTGCAAGCGCTTATTGATCTGGAGAAAAGCGCTATAGTATCCTACCTAATTATAACAGGACACAAATAAGTGTTCGCAATAGCGACAGAAAGACCGGACGCTACAAAATTACCTTCAAATCACTTGGATGAAGGAGAGCAGGTCTGTCTTTGTGGGGTGAAGAGAAGCACAAACTGAGGTTATGGTCTTTACTGGATGGGTGAGAAAGACATCCTGACCAAAGCAGAGCGTTTAGCCTCACCCTGTATAACCTGCTGAGTTTAATCTGTCAGGTAAATGGAGACTTAGGGGTGAGAATCACGTCGTGAACAGGAATCGACCCAACAAGGAATCACTCCAATCCATAAGTTTGTGAGGAGGAAGGTTGTTGTTACCTCAGCTGAGAGGACACAGACTGATTATATTTTTTCGCGTTACACTCGTGTACCTTTAGTGCTGATCCAGTGACATATGCAGATTAGTAAATTATAGAAATGGGAATTGGCGAGCTGCTCAGGGTGTATACTTTCGCCCGTAGTGAGTTGGGATAGGCTCCAGCTCCCCTGCGACCCTCGTGAGGAATAAGCGGTATGTATGGATGCATAGATATACTTAAGCACTAGAGTATGTTTGGGAGAATAGCTATGGAAGACCCCTGCAATATAATTATATATTCGACAGAGTAAGTTCATGCGCAATTTTGAATGTTACAGTGACAAAAAATGGTGTAAATTTATTTCACCAAGGGAGGTACGAAACGCGCACGTCTTAAGCCTAGCCTGTAGCACATATTGCATGCTTGGAATCTATTTCACCAACGAGGTCTATGACTAATTTCTGCAGAGCATTTTGATGAAGAATTGGGGGTTAAATTTGGGCAAATACTATACCTCTGTCGCAGCCACAAATATTTGAATCTTTGGTGGATTTTAGCATTGTTATGTCTTCATAGTTAAGATGTGATGTGAATTATTTTCGCACTTTCTGTGTTTGCATATCTACTTCAGGGACTATGAAACTGTGTTGGACCTAGAATGCAGAATTAGGAAAATGATTGGCAGGTATTTAAGTTAACAGGGATATTGCCATTGAGTGATAACCACTTAAAACCAGTTATGAGATATTCCTGCTTTTCATGCATTGAACAAATCCATTGCCGCTGCAGCTGCAAATGGTTTTAAATTATTATCAAGCAAAGCTTTGGCTACGGCATAAATCTTTCAGAGTGCTCACAATAAATTATCGCATTTTAAGCAGTCCCTGCAGAATTCGTCCAGCTTGGCCCAGTGACACTAGCGGGGTTTGATAACACTGACAGTAAAAGTGTCAGGGGCTGCGGAAAACCGCTCTAAATTGGGGAGCCATTATCGGTTAATGGTGATGATTAGTGCGTATAAGATGCAAAGGCTGTCATCACGTGGGGAGGAGGGGCTATATCTATAGCAGGTGGCCTTCGCCGAGCTGAGGCGGTTCACTTCCTGGATGCAGGGAGCCGTATGCTTATTTCCCTGCACGCAATCTGCCGCACCATGGTCGAGTTTGTGACCGCGACGAAAGAAAGACACGATCTGTCCAAGCGTTCCTCCAATAGGTTCGGACAAAATGTGCCGTAATTGCCATCCACGTGTCCGAGAATTCCACAGCATCGTTTGCCACGTTCCAAAGCACACGGCAGCACCAGTCAACCGGGGGAAAAAAAAAAAACATGCGAGGGAGACTGCTTTCATCCGTCTTTAAACAAACATCTATATACACCCTCTTCTTTTCTGTTTAAGAAATATACATATTACTCCACTCCCTGATTTGCTGTTACCCAACATGCCTGCGTCTTTGCTGGCAGTCAGGAGCTCCCTCCCGGGGTACCAGTGTCGCGCGCTCCTTCAGCAGCGTCTTGAAAGATTAATTGCGCCTTTTCATTACGTGGTGGAATATGTGTCAAGAGCGGGCGGTGGATTGCACGCTGTCTCCTCGGGCCCACATCTTTAATTAGCCGGCAGTGTAGGCACCGAAGAGCTCTGCTTTTGAAAGGGGAAAGTGAAAGAGGAGGTAAAAATGCCACGAAGAGAGAGAGAGAGAGATCATGGAGGTAGAGTCCTTTTGGAGGAGACAAATGAGTTTGTCAGCCTGGTTCGAGGGCTACAGTTGGATGGGAAATAATATGGCTGGCTTTGCAAGGCGCAGCCACCTGCCAATATTTAGTATTGAGGAGCCAATGCCATGGCAGTCGTAATTTTACATTCAAACTCCAGCACCAATAATGTTTCACAAAATGCAAAAGCAAACTAAGGATCTTCTTTCTATAATGTATTATTCAGCAATGTGGGGTTTGCTTTGTTTACTCCAGGAAATCTTTTTTTTTATGTTGACTTATTTGGTGCCTCTCCTTTTCAAGCAGAACAAATTAAAGTCAATTTGAATTATCTTTTTTTTTTCTCTGTTCCGTTATGGTCATGTTTATATGAGCGTACATGTGGTAGATGTTACATGCGCATGGCTATGATGATCAGTTTCACTATTTCATTGTATTGACATTTCTGCTGCATTAGGATGCGGTTAATTAACATCATCATGTGATGCTCATTACACAGTACTCTAAATAATACAATGTGTCAAGCGCTTGAGTTCAGATGATGACATCGTTAACGTGGGATGTGAGCATCAGGGCTTATTCAAACAGAGATGGCAATTTCAATGTGACATCATAAATGAAGGTTCAAACAGTAATATAAAGCTGGAATGTAACATTTATTGTTTATGTAAACAGCGTTGAAAGTTGACCACAGCAACATTGGCAATTTAATTAAAGCTCAACGATGCTCTACTGTCACCTCATTTAACTCTTGGATATTGCGGGCGTACATTCCTGGGATTAGATCCAAGGCTCATCCATGCGACATAGCCATATGTTCATCAGAGAAAGCATCCTGGCACCAGTGAAGTCTCTGTTGCTCCTCTTTAGAAGATACCTAGTTCTACTGCCCTACAGGTTTTTACCTCACTAGCAAGATGTGCCTCACTCAACAGTCAGAGATCTCATTCACCTGATTATTCATAGACTCACGTGCCAAAGCATGGTTTAAATTAAGACCTCGGGCTTGGCCTGGAGGTCCTCATTGGTCAGTCCTCTGTTAGAACAGGTGCCTGCGGAGGGCAAACCTAGAGTGTTTTTAGCTTGTTCTGGGGTGCGTTTCCCAAAAGCACAGATGCTAACTTACATAGTTCGTCCATTCAGTCAGTGGTTCCAACTATGTAAGTTGCTAACTTAGTTAGCAGCTACGCTTTTGGGAAACGCACCCCCGCTCAGGTGGCATAAGCTGGGTGTAATTAGTAGTTCGCCTGCAGCAAGGTCATTTGGGTTCCATCTTTGAAAATGGGGGTTTATTTAATTATTTTACTAAACCTTTTTTTCAGTTTAGTTTTATGAGATTTCAACTATATTTTCTATTAATTTCTATTTCTATGATTTTCATTTTGGAGACCTTCAACCTTTAGCTAGTAGTTATTATTCCCTCAGTAAACAATTTTTTCCCCTCAGCCCTCAAGGCTGACGGGGTATTGCTATCCCTTGTGCAGTTGGGCGGGCGGCGGGCGTCTCCAAAAACTTCGACATCGGGCTGAGGGGTATTCCGTGCATTGCACGACTATTTTCTGAAATGCTATTGTCATCATAACAGCAGTCCATCCATCTGTGCACTTGTCCATCCATAACACGCTTATGAAATATACATATGTGGCGCAATACCTGTTTGCACTTTGCCCCACTAGGGGCGGCGGTGCTGTAAAACATGTGCCGAGGGGGTCTTAAGAGTGCTATGTCACAATTACTGGGCATGCTCACAATTTTGAATAAAGTAAATCTGTTCAACTGCAAGTTGAAATCTAGAAGGTATTGTACTTCTATGATTATCAGCGAATGGAACCAGCTTACTTTCTTCTTATACCTTGGTTAAAGCTTAAACCTCTATTAACCAAACCCATTTCCAATTGTGTTAAAATTTTTTCCCAATTCAAAAATGTTTATTTTGGGCCATTATTTGAAAAACAGTAGATAAAAAGCTTTTGACACATTTTGCCCACCTTTCCAAATTGTAGCAAATCTGCTACGTTGGGTAATAATGCTAATGAAACTAGAACGGGCACTCGGTAGAGCGCATACCTTCGCCGACGCCACTGAATCCCTCGCCACTGGCGTTGGTTTCATGCCAATCGGATAAAAATTGACCGAGATATGGTCGAAAGTCGGTTTTGACCTTTTCGTGGCCTTGACCTTGACCTTTGACCCGATCACTCCCAAAATCTAATCGATTGGTCATGCCAAATCAACCCACCAAATTTTATGAAATTCCGTTTGGTACTTTTTGAGTTATTCGATACACATACAGACAGACACACAAACAAATAAATACACGGGGATCAAAACATTACCTTCGTCAGCGAAGTCACTGGCGAAGGTAAAAATTTAAGTGACATACTATTCAAGTTATTCTCAAATATTTATTTTGCAAATAGAAACAAAACTAACAGGGTGTCCAGGCTGTTAACCCTTTTACTTCATGTAGCAGAAATGCCACGCTGGTTAATAGAGGGTTAAAATAGCACTTTGCATCCTGAAATTTCCATGCAAAGCTCCTTATATAATAATCATAATGGCGGAGTAACTAAAACAGGGCTCGAAGTTGCGACCGTTTTGGTCACATATGCGACCAAAATTAACACTGTGCGACCTTTGAATTAAAATAGCCGCACCTGTGCGACCGCTTTTTTCCCCCAATAATCGCCTCTTTTCGGGTACATTTGGTAGTCAGAAGGCAAGCCAGCCGCCGCTGCAGTTTGAAAAAAGATGGGCGTATGTCTCAGAGCAGTGCATGAATCTACTGGACATACCGCAGCTGAGCGCACCCAGCTGTTCCCTCGAGCTGACAGTGACCATTCTGACCAATCAAAGGGGAGCTTGACGTCCCGTCAATCACTCCATTTTGCGGTACTGAGAGTTAGTATTGTAACTATACACAAGATTTAGACGGAAAATGAAACAAAGAGCAATGGAAGACTTCTTTTTTTTTTTTGGTACCGTTAACCTTAAAAAAGTTGAGTCCGTATTAAAAGTTACTGAAACTGAGAATCATGACGGTGACCCGGATGAGCCGGCGGTGAAATCAGTCAATTATTTTCGCAGAGTTGCTTCTATATTTTGTATGGCTGAGGTTATAAGAAGGTGAAGTCTACCGTGTTCATTGTAAGGATCTCGCAGGTAACAGCGCGTTATCTACTGAGTCCAAACACTTTAAACGTGAAAATCCTTCCTATCATGGCAAAAGCACGAAATGCAGAAAATACTGAGATAATTGTGCGTAAACGAGTAGGTCCGGTGTTCTGTTAATATTTGCAACCTATCAAAATATGCTGCCTCGCGGCTCTGCGCTTGCGCAAACCTAAAATCTCCGTCTCGGTTTCTTCCCTTATATCTTCAGTATCCTATCTGCAAAAATCATAAACACATTTTTTTTCCAGCGCGTCTTTAGACCAGTAAACATTTATACATTTGCATGTGCACGCAACGTTTTCCTGAAAATGCAGAAATTAGATGACAATGGCGTGTGGCATAGCCTACTATATTTTAAAACAAACATATCAAACTCACTATAACATCTGCTTATGTTATAATAAGCTAACAAACAGCAAAGTTACCTCTGTGGACTGATTCATATCGCAATATTGAGGCGAAAACAAGGACTGTACGACTTAACGTCAGATCTGCATTTTACCCGAACACAATTGAAGATTTGATTGGGATCAGTGTGGAGGGTCCTCTGGACATATCTGATGCCTCACAGGCAGTGAGGAGACGGATAGAAGTGCAGAGGGCAAGGAGACCCCATTGTAAATCCTGCCCTCTAGATATGGCATAAAGCCAATGTAATGGAAACCTTTGTTAATCAATGAACTCAAGACTCTCATATTATTTAATATTTGTCATTTGTTGGAGACAGTTGTATTGTTAATATGGAGTGTTATACTGTAGTTTTTTTAGACATTAAAATATATAGGTGCTTCTTAGATTTCGATGTGTGCACTCCTGAATTTTGGCTTGCGCTCCGAACTTTTCGAGCCCTGTAAAATATGTAAATACAATGCAAAATGAAGATAGCTTGGTAAGGATGGAATTAGATTATGACTTCCGGTCAAGCAGTTTAACTTTAGTGGGATGTACGTACTGAGCATGTGCCGTAATCGCGGCACAGCTCCTTTAAGAGCTAGGGCTGTTGATTTAATTTTGTGTTAGTTTTTAAAAGGAAAGGAATAACACTCCATAAGGCTGTCATCTTCTTTAATGGCTACGTATTTTAATTTATTGGGAGCATATGAGAGCTTATCCAAAGGGACTATTATATGTGTAACCCCCATGAGATGAAAAGAGTTGTGTAACATTATCCCTCGATATATTGAAGAGTGTCTGTTTTTGATGGGTTGTCACTAGCTGGCAGTTACCCAGATTTTGAGTTGGATTAATTGAAAGTTTTGGTAATTGCTTTCTCCCATTTTCACTATTTTCCTGTCACTATTTAAGTGTGCAATTTCCATTTCAGTTCATTAATTATGTCTCAATGAGGCTTCTAGTTTAGTTATTTTATTCACTTAATGCTGCAGATTTGCAAGTGCTTTCAGTGGTCATTAATGACAAAAATCTTCATCCACCGCGTACAGCGTTGCCAGGGCAGCCATTGACCGGTGCGGAGGAGTGATTTTCTCCACTGTCTCCCCCTTACTTTGGCACTCAGCAAAAATCGACGAGAGATGGTAAAGCTGGCTTATCATGAATCTGATTGATCACTTAGCCTACCTGTACAGTCAGCTGGTCCAGCAGTTTGACTACCAGCTTCCCCCGCAAGCTGAACAACCTAAAGAAGACCAGCTGTAACCACCAACAGACCAGCCATGACCATCCAGAAGTGTCCTCAACACAGCTTGTACCATTGTGAACCAGCTTAATGGGACCCCAGCTGGTTGTAGTAGGAATTTTCTGCTTTGTGATATCATCTGCTGGTGGGAGGTCAACAGATCTGGGAGTTGGGGAAATGTCAGGGAAAATAATATTAAGTAAAAACATTTCTGCAATCCAGCTGGGCTTGATGCTTTAAAGATTCACTCATTTGCATTATAAACTATACTCCCACAGTTTAAATGAGTGGTGTGTCAGCAATGACGCTACAATTAGCCCTTAGAGCTAAAAACCAAAGAACCTGAATAGGCAACTCGTATTCACCTTCCGGCAGCTTCTGTAGAGCTGGTCTCAATTCTGTCATTCACATATTCAACTGAAGAATCCATGGGTGGTTACGCAGATGCCTGTCTGGCTTGCATCCTGTGCTTAATTGATTATTGAAAAAATACCGTATCTTTGAGCTTCCTAGTGCGTTATTGTATTTTTTAAATCTAACTTTCTGAAAAGCAGAAAAGAGGCTATTCAAATTTCAATTCAGAATACGCTTCAGATGTCTACACTCAAATTTAACTGGCGTTATCTCGATCAGTC
The DNA here is from genome assembly GCA_029721435.1 of Gymnothorax reevesii. Classification (NCBI taxonomy): domain Eukaryota; kingdom Metazoa; phylum Chordata; class Actinopteri; order Anguilliformes; family Muraenidae; genus Gymnothorax; species Gymnothorax reevesii. Next base: position 38,487,697 of record CM056586.1, on the reverse strand, counting down.
CAGTCCCTGTGAGATTTACCATACAAGGTGATTGGTGCGAATGGCAATTGAATAGGCCTTTATTTGGTTTTTTTCCTCCTGGACGTGTTTGGCTTTACGTTTGACTGTTTCCATTCATCTGTCAGTGGGCTTTGATCTGGCTGAGGTCCATTGAAGCCCTGGCTGACTCATAAAGTGCAGTGCATGCCACGAAACGAGTGCGATCCCGCCGGCGCCCATAAACGCCCGTCAAGTCATCCTCACGGGCACAATTTAACAAGCCTGTCAGTCACTTCACTGGCGTGCCACTACTTAATCCAAGCGTTAGCCCATTTGACCTACCACGGTAGACCATAACGATGATGACAATGTCATAAGCAATGGCAACATTCTCTCAGATCAAAGCAACCAGTGCTAGCTGCGAGGCAGCGTACTCATACTCAGTTCCACATATCCGACCCATCATCACAGCCCTAACTAGCAATTTCGGACCTCAGTAAAAATTTCAAGGAGAAAAAAAAATTCAACGTCTTTATCATTCAGAGTTTGTTCTTGGTATCTTTAGTGTAACCCGTGTGAACATGCGATGTTAAATTTCACCAAAAATCAATTTCTGTTTGCACATTATTATTCTTTTCCTCTTATCTATGCATGTATTGTTTTGGGGAATTTTCTTTAGTTCAGTAGAATTTTTATATTAATGCTTTTTGATCTTTGACATTTTGGTGACGTAATTTCCTCCAAATTCGCGGTATTCTCCTTAGTATTCAGCTCTGCATTGCGGAGGTTAGATGAGATAAGAGCTCTTCAGTGGTTTTGTAACACGCAGTAAAATGCCAAACAGAGGTGAAGATACTTCTTTGCAGAGGTCTGAGATTTTGTTCCTCATTGCCTCGATGATTACTTTGGAGTTTACACATATTTATTTTATAGTGCATGGCACTTTTGTGAAGTATGCTAATTTACCTATCGGAAGTCCAGGCTAATGGAGCATTTGGTGGTTTCTCGTGCGGTTCGCCGTTTCTTCCATCTCTAATTTAAGGTGTGCTTGTAGAAACATGACATGCGAAGCTGCTGTACTGACATTAATGTGTTGCATGCAGGTACGTGATCTCCCCGTTTCAAAATTACCTTCGTCATCTAAGGTAAAAGGAGCTTATGTTTTCAGTCCCTTTAACTGGAAAATATTATATGCTGTATACTCAGTTAGTATTAAGCTCTACTGTGGATAGCTGTCGATGTAGAAACGTGTCATGCAAAGTTGCTCTATTGATATTAATACGTTGCAAGCAGAATAAAAATCTGTTGGCTGGCAGGAGAGGAGTGGTCTTCGCCTTATTATTCATTACACGCAACACAAAGCTGAGCTATAAGACTGGCTCTATATCAACTCGTCCTTCTCTTATAAAGAATGACATTACTTTTCAAATTTACTGTTGCACTATGTTATTAATGTGTTTTTCAGAATGTACAAAGTCTTATTACCATTAAAAAAAAGAAAAATTCAGAGGTCACTTTACCTCATCTCAATATATCCGAACAAAATGGCTTTCTATAGTCTGCTCTTAACATTATTGTTATTTTAAACTTACTACATTTAGGGACTGAGTGAGGATGTATGGATATTGGCTTACAAGCAATAGTTAAAGCAAATCTGCCTTTTTAAGCTTAGTACTTGTACCGGTAACCATGGTAACTGATACAGCTTTTTCAGAGTAGCGCACAATTGGCTATTGCGCTACAGGGTTTCAAATTGGGAAGGGACTGCCGGGAAGGGAAAATAAATAAATAGCTTTGTTCGTTGCTCAACCGCCTTCTGTGGGCCAGACGGGCGCTTGTTAGGAAGATTCTAAGCCTGGTCATGTCCGGATATCCTTCGCCCTTGTTCTGCACTTGCGAAGATTCAACCATTGAGTGGATAGGAAGCAGTGGCAACAAGGGGTCACAAATGAGCAAGGCTTGTATATAGTTCACCAATTGGGCATTCCAGATTCGGGTGGGATTGGAGATGTCAAATTTAAGAAAATAAATGAAATAAAAAAAATAAAGTACATGTATGGACAATAGGCTCAACTGTTTGCAACATACTAAAGGCAGTCTACAGGCCAAGGACTGGGCAGGACACCAGGGCAGGTGAAGAATGGAGTATATGGCTTAATGCTGCCTGATACCAGGGTTTCCCACGCACAGAGCGTTGTGTGACGGGCCGCCACAGAATCAACTCGGACCTCCAGAAATTGATTCCTGCCCAACGCGATTTGCTGTATGGTGTTCTCATCTTCCTGTGCACAAAAAAAAAAAAAACGGTAAAATTAAAAGTACTGGAAGATGCAGAATTTGAGCTCCCCCCAGTCCTACAGCAAGCATCACCATCAAAATACTGCTCGGTGGAGAATTGGCGGGAATGATTGATAGTGCCCGCCCAGTTTTCTCCTGGCATGCTCTGAAAGTGTGAATCGGTGGTTTGCAGCTTATTCTCTCCATATCTACGTTACTTTAGGTTTTATTTTCGACCCTAATTAGCACACATGAGCGTAGTAATTTGCAGGTCAATGAGAATTCTAGCTGATAAGTGAGGGATGCGTTCCGAGGGTTAGAGTGAATACCTGCAGGGCTGTTAATCCCAGCTGTAGAGCTCCACACAGTTTTAAAGGCCATTGCACAAATTGGCCCTCCATTTTAAATGAAGCATTAATGTGCAATATCAGAAGATGTATCCACCACCTTGGGCACTGTATGTTTGTGCAATTGCGCATCCATGTGTTAATGTTCGTATTCATTAAATGATAATTGTTTGGGGGAGGGGGGAGGAGGGGTCATGTCTTTGAATTTGGGTTAATGTTTATGTGCGGCTTAAATTAGCTGCCAACAAATGCAAGTCCCAACAAAAAATAGGCACCGTATGAGACTTCTGCTCTTAGCACTTCTGAAGATGGAAGATATTAGTACTAAGCCTGCAATGGGAGTTATCAAGACTGATATTGTAATAACGGATATCGTCACTGAGTCTGTGATGAGTAATATCAACACTGAATCAGTAATGGGAGATATCATCACTGAACCCATAAATGTGAGATATAATCAATGAGACTCACTGAAGATATCATCACTGAGTATGTAATGAGAGATATCATTACTGAATCAGTAGTGGGAGACATCATCACTGAACGCCTAAATGTGAAATATAATCAATGAGACTCACTAAAGATATCATCACTGAGTATGTAATGAGAGATATCATCACTGAATCAGTAGTGGGAGATATCATCACTGAACGCCTAAATGTGAAATATAATCAATGAGACTATCAAAGATATCATCACTGAGTATGTAATGAGAGATATCACTGCGTCTGTAATGAGAGATATCATTACTGAGACAGTATTGAGAGATATTATCACTGAGACAGTAATGAGAGATATCATCACTGAGTCTGTAATGAGATATATCATCACCGAGTCTGTCATGAGAGATATCATCACTGAGTCTGTAATGAGAGATATCATCACTAAGCCTGTAATGAGAGATCTCATCACTGAGTCTGCAATAAGAGATATCATCACTGAGACAGTCATGATAGATATCATCACTGTGTCTGTAATTTGAGATATCATCGCTGAGTCTGTAATGAGAAATATTATCACTGAGTCTGTAATGAGAGATATCATCACTGAGTCTGTAATGAGAGATATCATCACTGTGTCTGTAATGAGCGATATCATCACTGAGTCTTTAATGAGAAATATCAACGCTGAGACTGTAATGAGAGATATCATCACTGAGTTTGTAATGAATGATGTCGTTATTGAGTCTATAATGAGAGATATCTTCACTGAGATTGTAATAACAGATGTCGTCACTGAGTCTGTAATGAAGTCTATGATCGTTCAGCCTGTAATGAAGACTGTCTCCTCTGTGCTCTCTCCCTCAGTCACTTACCCAAGAGCAGTTCCCTGGAGGAGGTCAGGCTGGATGGGGGGCAGTTCATCCCCCCCGCCCCTCGAAAGGTGGAAATGAGGCGCGACCCCATTCTCGGGTTTGGTTTCGTCGCTGGAAGTGAGAAACCTGTGGTCGTTCGTTCTGTGACTCCAGGTAAAGGCGGAATCACTGTCTCACAAGGCAACACTGCAACCAAAACTTATTATTTCATATTTTGTGTCCTTTCCTCCAAAAAATGGGTCTGACCTACATTTCAAAGCCATATAATTCACCCATGGTAACAAAAGAAATGCTTAAAATGATTATGTCATTGCAACACCTCTGTTCACACAGTCAAGAGAATGAAGGCGTTCTGCAAATGGAGTAATGCTGTGTAAAAACAAAAAATCTTTTGTTTTCTATTTGTATGAATACACAGTCACCATTTTTCAGTAAAATGGAAGCTTCAGAGTCTCATTTTGCTAAGGCTTTATGACAACCACATTGTCAAACTGTTTTCTGTAACCACTTTGAACAAGGGTGGGCACAGAATCCATTATACTTATATTGTTCTTTCAGGTGGTGTTTTTGTGTTAAATATATCAGTAATTCATATATTTTTGTGATGCAAAGGACTGATACACATTAAGGTCCATAAATATTTGGACTATGACACAATTTTCAGTGTTTCAGCTGTATACGCCACCACTGTGCGTTTGGAAAAAAAACATGAAAATTAGTTTGAAATGCAGACTTTAGTCTTCAGTTTAAAGGTTTTGTCACAAATATTGTATAAATCACAAAGGAATTCTGGCAATTTTATGTAAAGCCCCTCTGTTTTAGGGGCTCAAAAGTACTTGGGTAAACTGACAAAAGCAATAACTGTATCTCCCAGACGACAATAGTTGGGAGACACTATGGTTTAGTTCCGCCGCCGCCACAGAGATTTTCTGTTCCAGGCACTGGAGGCTTCAAAAGTTAGGATTTTTCTCTAAATTTGCGCAGTCAAAGATGTTCATTTAGCAATGCTCAAGATCAATTCTCTGCAATTTCTGACATCCAATATGGCAGCCGGCGGCCAAAACGTCACTTTTTTTTTGTGTGTTTTCTGCTCATTTTGAGCCACAATTCCATATATACACAGGTACAGGGATGCATATTAATATTATAGCAAGAGTAAAAACATTAACATTGCGGCTGTAAAAATTTGCAAGGGATCGCTCATGGGAAGCGGGGAGATACACGACTTGGTCCTTGTGGCGACTGAGTTATCTAGTTGAACTGTGATTTTTAATACACACTGGCAAACCCCTTGCAGTGAATGACTGCCTGAAGTCTGGAACCCGTACACATCAGCAGACGCTGGGATTCTTCCCTGGTAATGCTCTGCCAGGCCTGCACTGCAGCTGTCCTCAGTTCTTGCTTTCGTTTTTGGAGCATTTTTACTTCAGTTTTGCCTTCAGCAAGTGAAATGCATGCTCTGTTGGATTCAGGTCACATGATTGACATGTCTATTGTAGAATATGCCACTTCTTTGGCCTAAAAAATCTCGAGTTACTTTTGCAGTATGCTTCTAAATCATTTCTGTTCGGTCCAATGAGTTATAAAGCATTCTGCTGAATTTAAGTGAAAGCTATCGCCCAAAGCAATTCAGAATTCATCCCCCAGTTTTCATCAACAGTCATATCACCAGTAGACACAAGTGAACGTTCTCTATTGGCCCCCATAATACCCACTCATGACCACTCTTCACAGAAAAGGTGGTATGGATCATGACCTCCATCCATAATTCTAGTAAATGTTGAGCTTTGTCTCATCTGTCCATAGATGTTGTCCAAGTGCTATACGGGCTTTCAAGTGTTTTTTTTTTTTTATTTTATTTTCTTTTTCTATTCTTTTAATTTCCTGTTTTTGAACCTTGACAATAGTTCACATCTGATTCCTCCTGCAGAGTGATCTTTCCCGCTGTTTTCAGGTGGTTTTCCTGAACCAGGTAAAGAATTCCTCTGCCAACCACCACAGCTGTCATCTGTGGTCTTCCTGAACTTTTTGTATTCCTGAGCTCACCAGTGCTTTCTTTCTTTTTAAATAATATACGACAACACTTAATGCTTGTCGCAATTTTGAATAATTGAGAGTTTACTTCTTAAGAAAGCTGCGGTAAATGATGGCAGTAGTCAACACTCATCTCATTCAGCCTCAGTGTTTCTCTACACACCCGAGTTGGACTGAAGACGAGGAACCTTTGTATTCTTCCCAGTTGTCTGCATTCCTCTGGGTTTGGAATGATGTCACTCAGCAGACTCATATACAGTACAAAGCATTTTGAATTCTCTGATTAGTATATTTCCCTCCATGGTTAAATGAGTCCTGTGAAATGTCACTAAGGACTGACAGAAGGAGGCCCTGCTGACTTTTATCGTTCTTCACCACTTAGAGTAATTGAATTGTTCAATTAAAAGCAGCCGATTACACAGTTGACTCAACTTGTTTTTTTTGCAGTGAACCTGAATTGATCTTGGATCATCAGATCTAATGTGTCCATCAGATCCCAACTGTATCCAGAGTAACAAAAACAGCAAATAAGTGTTTTTTTAATCTATCTATCAACTACTTATTTTGGGTCATTTAAGTCCCTGCCACCTTCCATTCTTTCTCTGCACTGCAGAATCGGAGAGCCACTTCCAACACTGCATTATCACTGGCAAACAGACTCCCTGAGAAGACAATTGCTGCATTAAAAATCTATGCATAACATTAAAAATAAATAGTGATTTTTTTTCTGTGCCGCTTAATAACAATGGAAAAGGCAATTTGGCGGCTTTGCGCATCGTAAATGTGAACAAGGGCCTTGGGACGGCTCCAAGATGAATGTTAAAAATCAGAACTGCGGGGAAGCAATGAACAGGAATATACTCACATAACGTTAGTCGTGTCACATCACATCCGCAGTGTGTTGTTTTTGACTCTTCTTATCGAAAGTAGGCATCTAAACGGAAAATACACTCTACCTTGAAAAAGTGGATCAGTTAGGGATTGTTTGATGGCATGATCAGACTGGTAATACTCACCATTCATTATAGCAGGAAGAGATGTGTTTGAACAAGAAAATTGCATCTATCATGGCTCTCGTGCAAATATCACTTGGTTTTAAAATCACACTGTGGGTGGATTTGAAGAGAATCCACTCATCGGTACTGTGAAACCAAAGTGGTAACGCAAGCTGTGAAACTGTAATTTTGTTGAAGCTGTCGAGTTCTATTTGACCATCCATGTTCGCCTGGCTCTGACTGGCGATATAAAATCACTCGGGTTTGTGTTGTGTGTGTCGCACAGGGGGTCCTTCTGAAGGAAAACTCATCCCGGGGGACCAGATCGTCATGATAAACGAGGAGGCCGTCAGCACAGCGCCCAGAGAGAGAGTCATCGACCTCGTCAGGTAATGCGCCACGGTCGAGGAGTGATTCCGTTACATGGGACCACCTGTTCTGGTCTAATGCAGTCATTGGTCGGGCTGGGCGGAGCTCGCATATCTCACTGGACTCGTCTCAAATGTGTCGTGGCAGAACTGCCTTTTCGCACAGGCGAGATGCGACAATACAGAAGTGATTGTCTAGCATTGGTGTGAGCATGTCATCAGTGTAGGAACTGAAATGGAATGGAGTGCATTAGAACATTCACCCCTTTGTGTTTTCGCATACTGAATTATTTTGTCTCTGAGCACCATGCACACACACACACACACACACACACACACAAACATACCATTGTACTTCAATCGTTGTGAGCACATTGCCTTTAGTTCCTATTCATACTTTGTGTCTCTACACCCTTTCCATAATCTTAACAATAAGCAATGTATGCCTAACCCAAACCCTTCCCCTAACCTTAACCTATCCCTAATTCTAACCTTACCCCTAACCTTAACTAATGCATCCCAGTTGATGTTGTTTATGTTGATGTTTGTAGTTGAGAGGACACTTGAAAATGTCCTCACTTCCCAGTAATGTCCCCACACTGTCGAAAAAAAAATGTTTTTCGGTTCTCATTTTATAGCAAGTACAAGAACACACACACACACGCTGATATATAACTCCTCATATGCCAAATAAGCCTGAATTTTTTGGAAATAGTTATACACAGCCATTACTCCACCGATGGAAAGTTGTTTTACCAAACGTCAGAACAGAGCTTGAGGCCTGGGGCGTTTAATTTAATGTAGTGTAGAAGGCCACCCACTGAAAAATGTAAAACAATATAGAAAATTTATAATGGGTACGACAAGAATGACACTGAATATCCACAAATTAACTCATATTTCAACATCAGAGATTGCACAACTGGAAATATGAATAATAACAAAGTCTATTCAGCTTGTATTGTAAATTCCTCTAATTAAACACGTATTATGAAAATATATGAAACTTGACCAGTAAACCTTTGGTTCAGGGTATCTATCTGATTAAAGTCTCTATGATATCAGTATGCAATAAAACTACTGTTAATATGCATACGCAATTGTCATGCACAGCCTTTTTCAAAATTATATTTATCTAGAAAATATTAATCTTAGGTTTTGCATTTTACTTTTATACAATACAGTGGCCTGTTTTAACCTTTTTTCAAAAGAAATAAAGCATTAGAGCACTGGTTCTCAAATTCGGTCCTGGCGCCCCCTGTGTATGCTGGTTTTTGTTCCAACCACAACTGCAATTCTAGGATTTAAAAGGAGCTGTTACTTTGTCTTAATTAGGTGCATTTATGCAAATATCCACATTGGCATATATTGTAAATATTGGCAGAGGGAAACAAATTTAACCAAACATTTAATCAACATAAATAATCAAAAGGTTCCTCATTGATGAAACTCTTGACACATGGTGGCAAAACCTGACAATTTACTTGGCAAACAATGGAGTCGCACCTGTTTTGTTTTCTGTTGATTTTATTTGGTTCATGCAGGTTATTTGGGAAAAACTCAAAAACACCTGTGTTCAGAAAACTAATTTGGAACTTATCGATTTTCTCAGAGTCTAATTTGATCTGTTTAAAAATGTTTTCACCTGAAAATCTTAGCAATATTGAAAACTAAGCACAATATGTTCAAGGGTTTTTGTTCTTCATAGCAGAATGGATATGTCCATCCAAATGTGACTTAAGATGGTAATTAACTACTCTAAACATGGAACGCTCCTAATTAAGACAAAGCAACAGCTTTTTAAAATCCTAGAATTGCAATTGTGGCTGGAACAAAAACCAGCGTACACAGGGGGCGCCAGGACCGAATTTGAGAACCACTGCATTGGAGCAAGATGAAATGAATAATGATTTCTTGTAAATGTCAGAAGAAATGTGCTTTGAATTTTTCACATTTGACATTTCAAAGGCAAATCAAAAATCCTCATAACCTGTATAAGGGGCAGTAATGTGGCAGTATTATTTTTGCTTTACATTTTCCTGGCCCTTTACATTCTTCATCAAAGTTCAGAGCGGTCAGACATGGATGAAAAATTGAAGACTTGGGTGCTAAAAGTACTTAGGTCACAAAATGTCTGTTTTCAGTAGCTAGATGCCGAGTGCGTATACACTCAAGCTACCCTATCTTTCTCAGTCAGGAGTCGAAACTTGCACAGAGTAAAGTTCCTTCGCATGTGGAAACTCCAAAACAAAACTCAGTTAGTCAGCACTTGCACATTATTTCACCTTGTGTGTAGCCGCATTTTCATGACACAATACCTAAACACTTCTGGGTAATTTTCAATTCTCGAAATACACGATGGGTCGATACAGCAGACAGACAGACAGACAGACAGACAGACAGGCAGGCAGGTAGGCTGGCAGGCAGGCAGGCAGATAGATAGATAGATAGATAGATAGATAGATAGATAGATAGATAGAAAAAAGACTTGGTTTCGAGCCACCTTACAGGTAGCTTGAGTACAAAACCCAAAACCAGTGAAGTTGGCACGTTATGTTAATCGTAGATAAAAACAGAATACAATGATTTGCAAATCCTTTTCAACTTATATTCAATTGAATACACTGCTAAGACAAGATGTTTAATGTTCAAACTATTTTTTTTTTGCAAATAATCATTAACTTAGAATTTAAAGGCAGCAACACATTGCAAAAAAGTTGGCACAGGGGCCTTTTTACCACTGTGTTACATCGCCTTTCCTTTTAACGACACTCAGTAAACGTTCGGGAACTGAGGAGACCAATTTTAGAAACTTTTCAGGTGGAACTCTTTCCCATTCTTGCTTAATGTACAGCTTAAGTTGTTCAACAGTCCGGGGTCTCAGTCGTGGTATTTTACGCTTCATAATGCGCCACACATTTTCAATGGGAGGCAGGTCTGGACTACAGGCAGGCCAGTCTAGTACCCGCACTCTTTTACTGCGGAGCCATGCTGTTGTAACACGTGCAGAATGTGGCTTGGCATTGTCTTGCTGAAATAAGCAGGGGCGTCCATGAAAAAGACGTTGCTTGGATTGCAACATATGTTGCTCCAAAACCTGTATGTACCATTCAGCATTAATGCTGCCTTCACATATGTGTAAATTGCCCATGCCTTGGGCACTAATACACCCCCATACCATCACAGATGCTGGCTTTTGAACTTTGCACCTATAACAGTCCGGATGGTTCTTTTCCTCTTTGGTACGGAGGACACAACGTCCACAGTTTCCAAAAACAATTTGAAATGTGGACTCGTCAGACAACAGAACACTTTTCCACTTTGCATTAGTCCGTTTAGATGAGCGTGGACCCAGCGAAGCCGGCGGCGTTTCTAGGTGCTGTTGATAAATGGCTTTCGCTTTGCATTGTAGAATTTTAACTTGCGCTTGCAGATGTACCGACAAACTGTAGTTACTGACAGTGGTTTTCTGAAGTGTTCCTGAGCCCATGTGGTGATGTACTTTACACACTGATGTTGGTTTTTGATGCAGTACCGCCTGAGGGATCGAAGGTCTCGGGCATTCAATGTTGGTTTTCGGCCTTGTCGCTTACGTGCAGTGATTTCTCCAGATTCTCTGAACCTTTTGACGATATTACGGACCGTAGACGATGAAATCCCTGAACATCTTGCAATAGCTCGTTGATGAATGTTGTTTTTAAACTGTTTGACAATCAGCTCACGCATTTGTTCACTAAGTGGTGACCGTCGCCCCATCCTTGTTTGTGAATGACTGAGCATTTCAGGGAAGCTAGTTTTTTATACCCAATCATGGCACCCACCTGTTCCCAATTAGCCCGTTCACCTCAGGGATGTTCCAAATAAGTGTTTGATGAGCATTCCTTTACTCTCTCAGTCTTTTTTGCCACTTGTGCCAGCTTTTTTGAAACATGTTGCAGGCATCAAATTCCAAATGAGCTAATATTTGCAAAAAATTACAAAGTTCACCTGTTCGAACATTAAGTAACTTGTCTTTGCAGTGTATTCAATTGAATATAGGTTGAAAAGGATTTGCAAATCATTATATTCTGTTTTTATTTACGATTTACACAACGTGCCAACTTCACTGGTTTTGGGTTTTGTACAATGGGTCTGATATATAATAGATCTAAAATTTAAAAAATTGGTTTTGGTAACTAAAGTACGTACATTTTCCGTCTTTACCTCATGTGGTGTGAAAATGTAAATTAAGTTATTTTTACTTGGTTCTTAAATTGGTTCTGATCCTTTTTCATGAGGTATCACATCATGTTTATGGATTTAATGAATCAGAAAGATGAACACCTTTAAGTGTTTTGAGGTTGCCTGGAGCTGTGTCAATGGTTTACATGAATGCTGAGGATTCTGTACGAATCAGCCCAGGGACTGCTGTACTCATAAATTATTAATTACATCCCCAAATTTGGTGTCATTACTGGTCTGCACTGCATAGTTTAGTTGTGTGTATACTGTTTTGGTTGTGTGTATGCGTGCATATGCCTGTAAGTATCCTCTTTTCACATTTCTTGTCAAAAAAAAAAACAATGAAATGTCCACATGACTGAAGTAATTGAGTACTATAGTGCAATATTTCACTGTTAAAATTCCACAGCTGATTCACATGATACGGGTGTATCTCCAAATGACAGCACAGACATTCCTCTGAAACAGTGTGTGATTTTTCACAACATGGGCGGTTGCCATGTTACCCGTGCTTTACATCATCGAGCCAAGTGGCCTTCAGCCAAAAACACCTTCAGGAAGCCAATCCAGCCTCCACGCCAGAGTACTACGGGCAAAATACGATGATCAATGGAAAAAGACTTGAAGCCAGTGTATCGCTGGCTTTGTAGTTTTGAGATAGGTGTCACTTTGGCAAGATAATAGCGTATATACACTACAGGCCAGAAGTTTGGAAGCAAGGCCAATACAGGTCAGAAATTTGGAAGCGACTTCAACTTTCTGCTCACTGCGCCTTTCTTAAAAACCAGTATGAAATCTATGGATTTTGGGATGTATTTACTGCATGATTAGACTTGGGATGTATTTACTTTAGATTAGATTTTCTTTCATTGATATGCACCATTTTTCTCTATTTACCTTTAGGTACTGTATACATTGATGTTACCAGACCATTGCTGAATAAATGTTCACAAAAGAGAGGAAGGGCTTAGTTTTTGGGCTGAGAAGATTTGCAAGAGTCACAACTTCAGTATAAAAGTAAAAAACAAATCACAGTTTGCTTTATTCACTTTATGTTATGGTTTACAGCCCACCGTATGCCAACGGCAGAGGTACTAGGACCATGGGCCTAGTAATATGGACCTGATAATTGGAGTAAAAACGTATTCTGATGTGACCCTTTATATAATAATCATGTTCATTTTGTTGCAAAGTCTGGCAATGAAACTATGATTTTTTTTTTTTTTTTGTACAAATTTGATCTTGCTTCCAAACTTTTGGCCTGTTGTGTACGAACATTAGATTTAGGATTATTGCTACTGCTGGCATTTAACTTGGCCTCAGTCCACAGTGTTTTAAAAGATATTAAACTTGCAGCAACTGTGCATAATGCTACTGGTTTTATATGCATCAATTAATCTTGTGGCAGGTTTAACCTCGACTAAACTGCATTCATGTTTTTCCCTTTTCAGAAGCTGCAAGGAATCAATCGTGTTGACAGTCATCCAACCTTACCCAGTAAGTGCTCCTACCATTGAGGAATTTGTTTAGACGAGGGTCCTGGGTCTAGCACAAACAGCCCATGGCTGCATAATATCAGTGTCGGATTCGTCGCCAGCATTACTGACATTTTGGGTGTTTTATTCTGAGAAGTCTCATGCCGTAATGGCCACTTGACTAAATTCGTAAATGTACAGCTAACTGTTTTCTGGGATGCTGGATTAGACTAGATTGGCCACAGCCTCGGATTTTGAGAACGCATGTAGAACCAAAATGGTGTAATGATGTAGCTATCTGAACTGTCACTTTTATCGAGAGTGGATGTTATATCACTGTGTTAATGTGAGTGTGGGATCAACAGCACCATGGACAGCTCCTGGCTGGATATACATTATAGCGATGGGAATAGACTGACATACACACAGATCAATTACATTACAAAAGGTGAACTGGCCTTAAAATTACCTTATTAAAAACAGACAAAAACAGACAAAATGCCATATAAAAATAGTATAAAGTGGGCCCGATGTTCCACAGGTTTGAATAAAGCAGGTGCATTTGACTAACCCACATATGGTTCCGCTGAGTGAAAGAGGTTAACGGCCTGAAAGTAATGCTGACCGCCACTGGTGGAGGAAAATATGTGACAGCAGTGACCGAGACGACCATCTGTAACTGACATTAATCAGCAGGAAATACATTTAACGAGGAGGAATAAATGTCCTTTGATGAAGATGAAATGCAGAGATTGTTTATTGAATCTGGCACCACAATGCATCTGTCATATTCCAGTCTTTGACTCTGTCCAAGGTCAGCACTATTACTAGCCCCTACACAATGTTATGCATACAGGAATAGTGCCATGTATTATAGTGTGGGAGATGGGCTTACTCTGCTTTAGCTGGGTTTAAGTTTACCTTCTGATGATCTGATGAGGGGCATCTAAACACTCCAATTATCACCATTTATCAGTGTAAGCCCGCCCACCCCTATCAGATTGGTTGGCTAGAGCAGAAGTGGGAGTGTTCACAGCCTCCTCCTCTGCGTACAGCATTCTAGTCCGATAAATTGTGCTTTGTGAGAGGATATTGTGATTAATGTATTGTGATGAAGTACCTGAAGCTAATGTTGCTTAGGACCTGGAATCCACCCACATGCAAAATGCTGTGTTTTATTAATTTTGAACGCATACAGTCATCATTAGGAGGAGAATTTCAAAATATAGGGATATGGACATCTTGAAATTAGCATCGGCTTAACAACTGAGATCTCTGTTGTTTATTATTATTATTATTATTATTATTGATTGTAGTAGTGGTTGTTGTAGTGGTAGTAGTAGCTATAGTTGTTGTAGTACGTTGTAGTTAGTACCAGTAGTATCCCAACTTTTAAATCGATTATTGCATTGTTGTCTATGTTTTCCAGCTTTTGCGATTTGATAAATTTGCACTTGCTTGCATACAGAGGCTTAACCACAGTTGCGATGGGCGACCTGTTATCTGCGAAATGCAGAGATTTCACTGGTTTTTGTGGACGTTTCATGAAGAGATCGTAAATGAAAGCCACAGACCCACAACACACTGCACTGGACATTTGCCCAGTCAAACTAATGTTAGAAGCCAGCATGTTGTATTTGCTTAGCAGATGTTTTCAGACACACAGTTTACATTTTACTCATTAAATATTAATTCAGGTCGGCTTACATATTTACAGAGGGGATTAGCTTACATGAGGATAGTTTGTTCGGTCTTTTTGAGTAAATTCTGAATCACTCTGCCGGCCCAGTAAAGCAAGCCTCATTTAAAGTCACTCGCAGTAAAAAAAAAAAAAATTAGCATATGAAGAAAATAAGTTTCAGAGCTTATCCAACTCAAAACACATGACCTCTCGAGCTTGATTTATTTTCATTCTGGGAAAAACAACATATCAACCAGAATGTAATGTCAAATTAAAAGTGTGTCGACAGTTTTTTCGTATTCAATTTCATATTGCCTGGCACAACAGAAACTTAAAAAAAAAAAAAACATGCATATGGCCTTACCTTTTCAATGTTCACAACATTTTTTCTTTTTTTTTTTACTCAAAACATGAATACATATTAACCGCACATCTGCTGAATTACTGTGGGCAAACGAAGTAGCGGATCCTCGGTACAGTTTATTATTGTAAGTAACCAGTATTAAGGGCCGGGGTTCACGTACCTCGAAGTCGAAGAGTTGGAAAAACGCCAGTGGTTCCGGAAGTATTGCGGCTTTTTTCATCTTCCGCTGCAAAAAGCGAAATCTCCAAATGAAGTCAATTGAAAAGCAGCACTTCACTGTGGCAAAATTATTCTCAAACGCGGCGCCCTCCCCCTTGAATTCCTTTTTGCGGCATTGAGCAGCTCCCATGGGATTCCTGCAGAAGGCCTCCTGTTCTACTCACGAGGAAACGATACAAAATATTGGCTACACCCCTGACAAATGGCTTTATCATTGAAATCTATAAACCACGCATAATAAAGCATCTATGCAGGTCATTCCATTTTAATCTGGAAAAATATTTTAAAGAATTGCTGCATGCGTCTACTTAAAAGAGCTCTGTCTGGCTCGGTAGGACACCAAAGCAAGATGAAGATACAAGCAGTTCTAAATCAGCCGCTTGTTTTCTGAGAAACAACAAATTTCGAAGTGGAAAAGGAAACTGTCTTTAAAAAAATCTTGACAACGTTTTTCAGGCACCAGAAACCCAACAAAAAAAAAAAAAACCCCCACTGGCTGTTGAACAAGGACAGAAGGGCACTTGGATGGATAGTTACTCATGCCCACAGAACTACTGCTTTTCAGAAACATGAAATTCCTTCCCTATCTGAACCAAACAGTAGCAGGCTGTCTTATTCAAAAAGTTTATGTTTACAGTACTGGTTCCACACTGTTATAATCTGGCACCTCTTTTGCCAGTTATTTTAACTGTAATTTTACAATAAGTTTAAAACAGAGTTATGTGTATGTTAACTCTAAACCACAGTTAAATGCCTGCAGGATTCTACTTAAAAACAAGGAAATGATGCTTAAATGTAACTGTTCAATTCAGTCAATTTATAACAGTGCAATGATTTGTATTTGTGTGTGTGTGTATGTGTGTGTGTGTATCAATGACTGGGAGAGCAGTGTAGCCCCCATTCCACATGCCACTCTTCACTGTCATAGGACCAGCAGAAATATGACACAGACTTGCAGCGAGGA
Source organism: Gymnothorax reevesii (assembly GCA_029721435.1). Classification (NCBI taxonomy): domain Eukaryota; kingdom Metazoa; phylum Chordata; class Actinopteri; order Anguilliformes; family Muraenidae; genus Gymnothorax; species Gymnothorax reevesii. The sequence continues at coordinate 38,471,458 of CM056586.1, read as the reverse complement.
GCCCCTCAGTGTCAGTCAGGCAGCACTGTGCCCAGAGCGAGCTTCCTCCTCCGGTGACATGTTACTGATGAAAGCGGAGTACAGCTTCATGCTAAACAGAGCCGTGACTCATCTGACTCTCAGGAGGGATGGAGATGAGGGGGTAGAATGGCGGGGCGGGGGGGAGGGGGGGAGGGTTCTGGGGAGTTTGGGGATGAGTGAAGAGATCAGAGGAAATGCTCCCAGTGGTCCCGATGAACTGACAGGCCTGGAAATCTGCAAATCGGTTTTTCTGTCTTCTCTTCCAGTCCCCGAAATCGGCCTTCATCAGCGCTGCAAAAAAGGCGAAGTTGAAGTCTAACCCGGTCAAAGTGCGCTTTGCCGAAGAGGTCATCATAAATGGCCAAGTTCCGGTAAGTTCCCGATTTTTTTTTTTATTCCGGTAAATTCCCAACCTTGCTGTACCTAACCTAACTTGCAGAGAAATGTGACAAATATAGCTGTGTTTATATTCGAATTCTCTGCACCCTTACAAGAAACCGAACCCCAAAAAAACAGAGATATTTCAACTAAAAGAGGAATTTTCTTACGAACCATGTAATCCCCAACCAAAATGCACTAGAGAGATATAGTATAAAGCATTATTTTATTGTCGTAATTTCAGCTCAATGCAGGCTGGAGGCCGCCATTATCGTGAAGTTCCCCCGATTCTGTGACTTATTGTGCGTGATGCTGCCTTCAGCTCTTAATCAGTCCATGTTATTTTAGACAATTGTTACACGTCAGTAACCAGAATGACTTTGTTTCGTAATAATACAAGGTAATTGGGTCATCATGAAATATTTTATAACCAAAGAAAACAAAAACAATAAAAAACAATTAAAGAGAAAATTTGATTCTTTTAATATTAAACAATATGAAGGCCAGAAAGGAAAAACAACCAGAAAATTTTGCATTTAAATATAAAATATTTTATATTTTAGTATTTTTTGCATATTTCTTTCAGTGCTTTGTTTTTGAGATTGTTTTGAATTTTTAATTAATTATTTCTCCACAAAATGAAAATCTGACTGATTATTTTTCCATTGTGGTCTTCATACTGATTCCACTATTACAAACATCTTTTGAGTTGCAATCGATTGATCTCCAGCTGCTCCCAAATGCATCATATGTATGCATTCAGTACAAAAGGGGATTTCCTTGAGCCAAAGATATCAAAATTATGCAATGACAGTACTAATTCCCATTTATTCCGAGCCTTCGCCAAATAAAAATTACTACTTGAATTTCATAAAGTTGATATCTTGGGCTGATGAATTTCTTTTCTCAGTGACTCATGCAGTGTTACAAGTGTGTGGTCATCCGTTATATTAAATATCTTTCATAACACCTATCTCAATAACATTTCTTTATGATAAATGTTTGGTTCAGGAAATATTACTTGCAATTGTACTTTGAATTGCAGATATGCAAATTTTTCTTGCAAGTAAATGTCATCACTGGAGTGTCATCGGCGAGTTGGCAAAACATGCACTGGAACTAATGAACACTTGTCCTTCATTTCCTCAAATCATTCATATCTGTGTTACATGGTGAAATGGAAGACGACATTGACATTGAAGTGATTTCCTTACAAAAAGAAAGATGACGCTGTTCTACATGTAGGCTATCCTGGTTGGGCTTTACATTAAACATTATGTGATTTTGCGTGTTTATATATTGTGTGTGCGTGTATGCGATTGTGTATATATTCGTGAACAGGGGGGGCATCTTTTGAAGAGTTCAAATTTAATCAGTTATAATTAATTTCGGTGAGTCATAATGTAATGACATTCTATCCTCTCCAGGACACTGTGAAGGATAATTCCCTGCTTTTCATGCCAAACGTTCTCAAAGTCTACCTTGAAAACGGACAGACAAAGTCCTTCCGTTTTGACAGCAGTACTTCCATCAAGGTGAGTCTGGTCTTTTGACCTGCGCTTGTAAAAACGGCCGGACGACAGCTGTGTTGACAGTTTGGAGAGGTGGGGAAAGTCAATGAAACGACAGTGAAAAATATCATCAACACTGTTGCCAGCACACGCACTCCCGTTTGGCTCATTGCGATTGGTCGTGCTGCCGCAGGAAGGCCTCTTTCATCTTATGTTTTGATGAATTAGCAGTGAAAAACGTAGCAGGTGCCAACGCATGGGAATCATAAGCCTGTAATTGGAGTGCTTTGATCTGCATTAAGCATCAAGTTCCAGTTTAATGATGCAGCTGGCCAAAGTGTGACATCACGGGACACTGGTGGGACAGCGGTGGGACAATGGACTAATAATCCTGTTTTAGAAATATTTAAATGACGTCCTCATTTCAGAGTGATGGAAACGGTGCTCAGGAATGCTTACATGCAGTTGGCACTAGCGTAATAGTAGTAACAGATTCAGGTCTTTAAAAGGAGCTGTGTCACGATTACTGCACATGCTCAGAACGTACATCCCAAGAAAGTGAATCTGCTTGACTGCAAGTAATTATCTGTTTCCATCCTTGCCAATCTGTTTTTGTTTTGCATTGTATTTATATATTTTATTTACTCAGGCATTATTCTTTTTATATGAAGGTGCTTTCTAAGTAAATTTGAGGATTCAAAACGCTATTTTAAGCTTTAGCCAAGGGATACAAAGAATGTAAGCTGGTTCCCATCGCTAATAATCATAGAAGAAGAAAATACTTTCCAGATTTTGACTTGCTGTTGAGTGGATTTACTTGGTTCAAAATTGTGAGTACGTGCCGTAACCGTGACACAGCTATTTTTTGCTGAACATCGTGGAGCTGATATGAATTCTGAAGTCTGCTAAATAATAAGTGTTCACCATAGCTACTTTTTGTTGATTTTTCTATTTCTTTACTTTAGTGAGCAGTATAAACATGAGACTGGAACACACAGTTCAGTTCAGTGGCTCTCAGCATTTAATTGCAGTTTAATGGATATTCATCTGTCATATATTGAAATGCGAGGCAGAAAAATAATGTGAAGAATTCCTTCTCCAGCAAGTTTATGCACTAGTATGATCCCTTTAAATTGCATGTTTCTGTGTCAAAGGATGTTATCCTGACTCTACAAGAGAAGCTGTCAATCAAGAGCATCGAGCACTTCTCTCTGATGCTGGAACAGCGTGAGGAGGGCTGCGCCAGCAAACTGCTGCTGCTGCACGAGCAGGAGATGCTATCTCAGGTTAGATATTCACTCATTCTGTTACAGTGACTGTTGCACATGACCAGTTGGCAGTCCTCAATGAGCTGGAGAGCTAACGTGGTCAGCCATTCACTCATTACCTTACAGTAAGCAGCTAGCAAGCCTTTATGCGCAGGTTATGCTAACTCAGGTTAGCCATTCACTCATTACAGTACGCAGTACATGCAAGCTGCTAGCAACCCACTATGCGCAGGAGGTGCTATGTCAGGTTAGCCATTCTGGCATTGCATTGAGAGCAACTAGCAATCCAAGCAGGAGATGCTATCTCAGGTTAGCGATTCACTCATTAAATTACAGTGAGCGGCACACATGAGCAGATGACACATGAGATGCTAACTCAAGGTTAGCCATTCTCTCAAAACATTTTCTGCGGTGAGCAGCTAGCAATCCTTTTTGAGCAAAAGATGCCATCTCAAGTTGGCCATTCATGTCATTGAAGTACAAGAGCAGTGCACAGATTAGCAGCTAGCTAACCTATATGAGCAGGTGATTCTAACTCATTCTCTCATTAAAAGTCCCCTATTATGCCACCAGGTGTACAGCTTATTAGCCATTATGAGCCAGGTAAAAGTCTCCCCTTCTTGACTTCACAAGGGGGAGTGACCACCCAGAATAATGAAATCTTATGGACTGCTTGGCTGAAGGTGATCAGCTCATCTTGCCTCTGGTGGGTTACTTCCCCATGTGATGAAATCAAAATTGCTGGTAATTACTGATTGACTGTGCACCTAGTGACATAACAGGGGACCTTTAACCCCTTTGACTACGAAACGATGCCAATTTTTCCTGTTTTGCATGAGCCTATTTAAGCTTTTTTTACTCCGTATTTGTGTCGCAGAGACTCTGTAAAAGTATTCCAGTGAAGCAAGACATTTGGATATTTAATTACAGAATTGTTTAGGAATTAAATTTCAGAATTTATGGTTGCCAGCATATATATCTGCGCAAAGCGGTTAAAGGACTGAGAGGGGCAGATGTGCTATGAAAGCTGCAATGCCAAGTTAGTCCGGAAACTCTTGACCAGTAGCGTGCACGTATATATGTTTTCTTTTGGTAAATAGACGGTGACTATAGAGCAAGCAAACCAGAATTAAGGAGCGATTTTAACTGGGTAAACACAACCGCTAAAGCAAGAAAAACAAATCCTTAATAGATTATTACAACAGGAGCGCTTGTCTCATTGATGAGCGATAGAGGATTATGATTCAGCGGATGGGCAGGATACTGCAGCAGAGCAGTACACAGTGAGAGGCAGCGCAGGTGCAGTCTGAAGGGGTGGGTTCGAGTGTTCAGGACAGGAACTGGTGAATATAGCACAGAAAATTAGTGCTTAAGAATGTACTTGTCTCAGAATAAAAGCCTTCATATGTATAAGATCCTAATGCTAGCCATGGTTTTATTCGCTTATACCCTTCATTTCAAGCTCAAAAAAGGAGCTAATTAGGACCCAAAGACCATTGTTGCACCTTCCAGGAGTACATTTGAGAAAGTGTAACATCACTGAACTTTCATTTTTAATAGTGTAGCAGTGTGGCAGAACACAGCCTGTCAGTAGAGAAGTCCCTGAGGGACCTTACCGGAACTTTTCAGGGAGACCCCACTGGGCAGAAGACATGAGGGCGATTCCGAGGTATTTTAACAAAATGTCTCCTCCGTGACGAGACACTAAACCTGTCCCCCATTCAAAATTCTGTTGATGAACTTAAAAGTATTTTTTACAATTTATGTTCATAATAGTGCCCTACTATATTTGGGAGGAAAAAGCTACATTTTTCCCTCCATTTCCATTTGGGGATCATTTTAGTGTCTGTCGCGCCGGGGACAATACCTCAGAATTGCCCATGAGCATTAACTCGCAATGCTGAGAGTGGTACATTAAGAATAAATATCAGTTTTCGAAGTTTACTGCTTGTTCACTTGCGCATTAAACTGCGGATGTGTTTGTTCCTGCGCACAGTGGACCCTGCGTGACGAGACCGCTGGCTCTCTGAGCTCCAGAGTATCGCTTTTTCAAGCAGACTGTTTTCTATTCGGGCGTTTGGATTTGTTAGTCGCCAAGTGGTTTTGATTGAATAAATTGCAGCTGAGAGTGAGTACATTCAAACCAATTTCATCGCAATTTAACCTGGTTCCCTGGATGCTGAAAGCTGTTGGTGCTCCCTTACAGAAAAAGCAGGAAGCAGTCTAAAATGGCTGCTGGTTTTTTTGCCAACAGTTGCAGTTTCTGAGCAAGAAGTCAACTTTGGGAAGAAAAAAAAAAGACATTATCAGTGCGTGTTTTTGATACGATTCGTATAGTGCATTTTTTCAGTGGTCTCATAACCCCATTGCGCAAACATAGAAGCCGGCATCTGTGAAGTTTGAAATTTAATTGCTAAATAATTCTGTTATTGAATTTCCTAACGTCTTGCTTTGCTGGAATAATTTCTTCCAGCCTCTGTGACGCCAATACTGAGTTATAAAGCCTTTGATAGGTTCATGCGTGGCATTATTTTTATTTTTCATTTAATCAGTCAAGAGTATGATTGTAAAATGTGATAAGAATGCTCTTAATCGAGCGCAGAAATGCTGATGTAACAATCACTCCTGGTAATGCAAAGCAAATGAGGTGTAGAATTCTGACTCAGAATGTTCGCTAATATTACAAAAATGTACTGTTTAATGTCATAAATCCTATGGATCCATGTGTGGGTCTGTCAGATGCGGCTGCTGTCTTCAAACCTGTGGAACTTTAGGCCTATTTTGATTTCTAGTGGAGATCCCAACGTTTCCAAAAATCCCAAAAATATCCTGTTTGAATTACAGGGAAATGTGTGTAAAATGATGTACAAGAAGCAATATTTGCCATTGGATGTAATGCTGTAATCATAAAAACAGTGCATCCTGGGTTTGAATATTTCTCTCTGTATAAGTGTGACGTATTTTAAGTGAAGTGCAACAACCAGCAGATACAGAATATTTATGTGACATTGTCCTGCAATATGAAAAAAAATGCTTTCTTAATATTGAATCTACTTGCTGGAAAACATAAATGGAAAAAGTGAGGGTCTAAGGAGTTGAACACGTTCAGTTCTAGAACAGTGAAGAATTTTTGGGGACAAAAATAAAATTGAAATCTACTCTTCAAAGGGTTAAATAAGCCTTTAGTGAAGGACTGTGTGATTTGTTGATGGGAATGTTACAGATTAAACACGAAGAAGTACTCGATTGTCTGCGATGCAGTCTGACCTTATTTCTTTGCAAGTATTCATCTTGAGATTTTTTGGATATTTCACTCAACATGTCTCGGGCGCTCTCGACAGGGGTCGTGATAAATTATAGACCAATGCCCTTTCTTCTCTTGAGCTGAAAATCTGCATTTTTCCATCCCTTCGGCAGATGGTTCTTTTAAGACTGCTTTGTGCGTAAGGGTCTTCCGTTTAATGTACAGCTGATCTCCTGAATCTCGTCAGGTGACCCAAAGGCCCGGATTGCACAAAATGAAGTGCTTTTTCAGGATTACCTTCGTTCCAAAGGACCCGGTCGATCTGCTCAGGAGAGACGCGGTGGCTTTCGAATACCTCTACGTTCAGGTGCGAATATTTTACGCTCCCTATTTGCATTTTATTTTAATCTCCTTTGAGATGAATAATTATTCTATTAATATCTGAGGCAGTGATCTGTTGATGTCTTGTGTCGACTGAATATTGCTCTCAGCGTCACCTGCAGAAGGAATTCTCAGAGCACTTTGAAATTTGAAAGGGTTCACGATGTAACATCTTTGGAGATAAATCAACTCTTACAGAGTACCAGTGGACCGCACTGGGGTTCAGAATTAACAGTGAACATTTAAATATATAATGAACAGCTATGTTGAACAGAGCTAATAGAATCTAACAAGAATGGATCAGGAAAATAGAACAACATTATTAAACAGCAAGTCTCGCTCTCTCTCTCTTTCTCTCTCTCTCTCTCTTTCTCTCTCTCGGTGCCCCTCCATCCCTCTCTCACTCACTTTTTCTCGTACACTCCCTCTGTTGTTTCCTCCCTCTCTGTCTGCCTCTCTCTTGCTTGCTGTCACGATATCCCTCTGTTCTCTCTCCATGTCCCCCCTTTCACTTTCTCTCTTGCTCCCTTCTTCCTTTCCTCCGTCTCATTTGCCGTCCTCCCCTCCCTCCCGCTCTCCCTCCCTCCCCCTCTCTCTCTCCCTCTCCAGAGCTGTAATGACGTGGTGCTGGAGCGTTTCGGCTCGGAGCTGAAGTACGACATGGCCTTGCGATTGGCCGCGCTGCAGATGTACATCCTGACGGTCAGCACCAAACAGACGCAGAAGGTGTCTCTCAAGTACATCGAGTGAGTGCAGTCTGTCCGCGTCACTGCAGTTCAGTCCGGGGGCCCACACTGACAGGACCGGGCTTTTCTTCCTCTCACCGGAAAATTCTGTCATTCAGATCCAACCCACCGCTATTTGTGCTTAATACTGTGCAGCTGTGAACTTTGAAGTGTCAATCAGTGTCTCTGTAGTCACTAAAAGCCCATATTTGACACCTACTCGCAGTCATTCCTTTATGTTACGGCTGGTTTACCTTCAAAGAGAAATAAAGCACTTGATTTTTGTTCAGAATGTAATTCTGAGATTTGCTCCGGTGAAGAGCTGACTTGTGTGACTATCATTAATCACAGGATGGTGCTGAATCCAGCAAGGAAGAAAAAGTTTTGACAGCCACGTTATCTACAGATACAGAATTACTGATAAATGCATGTTTTATGTGTGCCTCTCTGTGTGTGTGTGAGTGTGTTCTTTTACATGCTGCTAGGAGGGAATCAGAAAAAAATGTTTGCTACAGACTGGGGACATTATTGGGAAGGGAGGACATTTTCTCATGTCCTCACAACCCCAGAGGCAAATTGTGACTTATTAGTTATGGTTAGGGGTCAGGTTAGAATTGGGGACAGGTTAAGGTTAGGGAAAGGGTTTAGGCTAGGCACAAGTTGCTTGTTGATAAGATTGGGGAAAGGCTTTAGAAATGGAATGGAATTCAATGTAATGTCCTCACAAAGATAGAAGTAAAAGGATATGAGTGTGTTTGTGTACGTGCGTGCGTGCGTGTGTGTGTGTGAGGGACTGTGTGTGTCCATGCTTGCATGCGCCTCCCTTTAATTTATGTGATGTGTGACTTTCAGCCTTACCGTGTGTTATGTATGATAATTTTTTGTACAGCTTTATATTCCATTTGTAAATGAAGATTTGTTACATGCTGTTTTGCTGCCCTGCTGGTCAGCTATATTTATTTTGTTCATTGGCACCATCTGGTGGCGTACTTGTAAAATCATTAAGAAAAGTCTAGTAATTTCTCGAAGCTTCTGGCACTTTCCTGCTTGGAGGGGGCGGGATTTCCCTAGAATCCTGTGGATCTTTCTGGAAGGTTGCTAGACTATAAAAAGGCTGTGATTTTAAGCACAGCAGAGACTGACAACAAAGAGAGCAGACAGCAGAAGAGAGCAGACCAGAGTTTTGTTTTGGCAACAGTTAAATAGTGGCAGTGTTATTAGAGAATTTAAATAGTGGATATATTTTTTATACAACTTTTTTTTGTGACGAATAAATTTGTTTTAGTTGTACTTGCCAGTTTTTGTTGTGATTTTTCCAAGTCATAACACGTGTCATTCACATTCTTCTGGAACAGGAGTACATTAGTATTCGCAGCGGTCGTTACAATCCCTACATACGACACAATGACCCCATACTATGAACTATGTTTTTGAAGCTGAAGTGGAATTTCACTGGTCCTTTTCATTTTATACAGTAATTAATATCCCCACATGTCTAATGTTTGTCTGAGATCATTGGTATATGGAATGAACTATAGCCCCAACTTCTCCCCGTTGATGGATATTAATTTGCAGTGTTTGAATTTGACTGCTGCTTATAAAAAGGATAAGTTATAGCCCTTATATTATCTTTTTTGGGCCAGCTTGAAGATAACAGACTTAATTCAGTCTAAGCACTGAGTTAATTGAACAGTCCTTTAAAAAGCATCAATCATTTTTGATAAAACAAAGTTTCTTCTTTGGATGAGCATGGTATTGAAAATAAGCCAATTGTGAGACCCATTTGCTTAAATTTGTCGCCCACTGTGCATTGCTGTTAAAGAACTGTCACCCATCATGCACTGCGGCTGTACAGTTGTCACCCAGTGTGCATAGCGGATGTTTTGTTGGGTGTCTCCGCAGGAAAGAATGGGGTATGGCGGTGTTCCTGCCCCCAGCGGTGCTTTCCAGTATGAAGGAGAAGAACATTAAGAAAGCCTTGACTCACATCCTAAAGACCAACCAGAATCTAGCACCACCGGGAAAAAAGGTAAACACCTGCGCACTGTACTGGGCTTTTCTCATTATCTCAGGATTGTGTCTCCTCTCACGCCTGTCTTGCCTGTGAACTGGAAATTGATCTCAATGCGCCATCTTGAAGAATGTCTCAATTCCTAAAATGCTTCTTTTGGAGTAAGGAGGCTTGCCCAAGAAACTGTGGGCAAGGATGCACAGGTGTATCTTTGCGGGAGATTTTTTGGTAACCATGACCCATAGAAGAGGCGAGACACTAGGCTGCCATGTTGTGCATTGAATTTGAAGCAAATATAATTGTAACGAGCACTTATACTCCTCTAACAGAGATCATTAACTACAGCTGCAGGCTACTGCAAAACAATGGGCGGATGATGCAGCTGTGTCAAACATCGTATTTAATTGACGTTGCTTTAAAATGGCGGCTCTGAAGCATGGATGTCTCGCTTTTTAAATGCCTGTTACCTCGGCTCTTATCTCCTCGCGTCCTTTCCACGCTTTCTCCACTCGCATCACAGGTGGGAGGGACTAAGACATAAGGAGAGGAGGCTGGGAAGGAATTTAGGATGTACAGATGGAGAAATAAGAAGAAGGGATTGTTTCTCTCACTCTCTGCCTCCCTCCCCTTCTCTTTCTCTCTCTTTCTCTCTCTAATCTAAAAGCAGCTAACCTAAAAAAAAAATCTGACCAGATGGTATTAGTTTGTTCCCCTCCTGGTTCAATGTTTATTTATTTATTTTTTTTCATTTTCCTCCCCACTGACAATAATGACCACTTATATGGTATTTTTTTCTCCAGATGGCATGTTTTTAAATCACCTTCTGTGCGGTATATTTGACATGGCTGCCCCCTAGTGGATATTTTACACACCCACAATTTTACATTACGAGCACGTAAAGGGGGCACCGCATTTTATGAGGGGAACTGATTTAATTGGACCTTTTAGCGCGCGCAAAACCAGCACAAAACAAATTTCATGAGAAATAATTGGCCATGGTATCGGTTTTAAATTTGCTAAAAGATTTTTCATGTGCCAGCGCTGTGAGTAAATTAGGCCCCTGATCTCAGTGATTAAAATCCATTTAACTGATTGAATGAACTGACTCATAGAAATGTTTTTTTTTTTTATCAACGATCAGCAATTTAGAGTCACTCCACGCTCAGCCAGCTATACTTTCTCCTTACATTATTTTATCCATGGATTTATTTAATCCGTTTCCTCCCAAGTTTAGCTTGGAAACTTAATATATAATTACAACAAGGCAATCAGAGATAGCAGACCTGGCCCCAGCCACGGGCTGACAGACAGACTGACAGAAACACACACACACACTCACAGACATGATCATTGCTTAACCTGGCCCCCTAGGGGAGGGGCCAGGTAATAACAGTGAGCAGAACACTTCTGAGTTACATTTAAAGTTGTCCTGTGTTTATCCATGTGAGATCCTGGCTAGTTAAGATTTCAATAGATAGGTCACTTGTTTGACTTGTATTGAACCATGGTCCTGTAAAGTTCCGTCCATTTAAAAAAAAAAACATATTTTTTTGGCAAACTGAAGTGGCTCCCCAGAGAGAAAGGGTTCATTCCTGTTTTGTCTGGTTTCTCTTCCAGTTGACTGCTCTACAAGCAAAGGTCCACTACTTGAAGTATCTGAGTGATTTGAGATTGTATGGGGGACGGGTGTTCAAGGCGATTTTACTGGTAAATACCCATCGCCCTATACATCAGATTTAATGAATGCAGAATCTGTAACTGAACATGTCACTCTGACTCTTCATACACAGTATGTGTGACAGTGTTCTGTCACTGTGCTATCTGGTACTGTCACATGACATCCTGCCGTAATACAACCTACATCTATTGTAATGTACTTAAAGTCTGGCTCCAGCATGAGGGGACTGATGAAGAAGTTTACACGGTGTAAATTGTGTTGATAGGGCTTTGTAGGTGCTAAAAGAGGCGTGTAAGGGAGCACATAAAAAGGCTTCTCGTGTGTTACATAGGGTTGCTGTACATGGTAAATGAGTACTGGATGGAAGCACATAAATAAGGGCTTCTTATGCCATTATATTGGGCCGGGGTGGGTATGCAGATTTTTATTTTCACCAATTTCATGGCTAAATGAGCCAGTTGGTTGCATAAACACACATGGATTTGCTCAGGAATTGGATCAAAGAGAAAACTATTATTTAGAGAGGCAAGGACAATTCTTGGAGGTCATTAAAGAGAATTTAAAGAAATGCAGCAGAAATGCCAGTTTTCATTAATGGCTTGGCTAAATGAGATAATTTACTGATTAAAGACCAGAAATTGGCATGAAACCAGGGACAAATATGGCCCTCATTGCCCCCTCCTCTGATATAAGGTCTCTTTACTTGGTAAATGACAACTGTATGAGAACACATCAAAAAGGCTTCTTATATACAGGGTCTCTTATACTGTTTTTTTTTTTTTACCATTTTCTGGGTGAATACTCTTTTCTGATTGGCTGGCAGGCGTTGATTAAAAACTGTGGAACCGCACAGGTATTTCAGCCTACGGTAGTTTCACCGTCCAAAGTTCGAAATTCATCCGCTGGCCAACCTATAACCATAGCAACGTTAGAGCGCGGGCATCTGGCTGGGTATAACAGAAACCAAGCTACTCATTTAACTCCAGTATATTTTTTAGCATTAAGTTGCGTCCTGTGAGGCGGTTAACAATAGGTGGTCCAGCGATAATGACCGTAAATATTAAAGCAGCGAAGTAATCACTCTTTATTCATTAAACGATAGTAACTGTGTACAGTTACAAAGGAAGCTAACATGTCCACTTCATGTACCGCAACTGCTGACAGTTCGCTAGCTACGTGCTGTGCCAGCAGACTGATTTCAGCCCGCGGCTCTACGGAAACCGTCATACGTTCATTGTAATTGCGGGTAGCAAGTTAGCTACAGTCTGCATGATCGCTGTTATGTTGTGTTATGCATAATCTCCGTTTCAGATGGAATCAGTTACCAAATCATTAGCTGGTAAAAGGATGATAGATTTTTTGCGCACGCTCTCTCCATGAAGGTAAGCTGAACTAAGTTAGTTGGTTCAGTTTAGCTTGGCCTATAGCTATGAGCTATTGGCTATAAGGCACATCGCTTATTTTTTGATTACCAGCTCATTTTAAGTGCAAAACTTTCACCAAACATTTCTGAATGCTTTGATTTGATATTGCTGGCAAATGACCATGGTATAAGTGGGATAATCAACTCGTAGGTGTGCATCGCGGGGGCAACCACCCTCTGCCGCCGCTTCGCGTCGGGTGGTTATTTGCCTCCGCATCTTGACTGAAGCACGTGTGATGCACACCTACGAGTTGATTATCCCTTACATATAGGGTCTCTGTGCATGGTAAATGAATGATGTTGGAGAACAATTAAAGAAGGGCTTATATCATTAAACAAGGTCTCTTATATAGGGTCCACTATATAGGTTGTATATAGGTTCTGGTTAAGGTTTTGTGTGTTAAGTGAGTGCTGTGAGGGTTCATGGGTAGCAGGGCTGACTGTAGACCTCCCGTAAACAGCAGGGAGAGAAGCACACAGAGGTGACCCTACTGCTGGGCCCCAGATACGGCATCAGTCACGTCATCAACACCAAGACCAACCTGGTGGCTCTGCTGGCCGACTTCAGCCACGTGAACCGCATCGAGCTATATGCCGAGGAGGAGAACAACGTCCGCGTGGAGCTGCACGTGCTGGACGTGAAGGTGAGGCTCCAGGCCACGTTCGAACCCCACGTTCCCCCACAGGCCTTTGTTTGGGTCAACCTATTGTAGCTTCAGGGCCTGACTGAGGTTGTTTGTTCGAGTCCCCGTGTAGCCGCGATGAGATCTGGGCGGCCGTTGGACCCTTGAGGGTGGTCCTTATCCCCGCAGGTGTAGCTCCAGGAGGAGATTGGCCCCTGCTTTGTCCGGTCTGTAGTACTGCAAGTCACCTTGGAAAAAAGTGCCAACCAGTAGCGGCTGTAGACCCGGGAATGGCGGGGTGCAGACTAGTCCCTTTATGAAAATTAGTCCTGGGTAGTTCGCAATCATTTTCCTTTACTGACGCGTTTTCCAATTATCGTACTTGGCAACTTAAGACACGGTCTCTCCGTGGCTTGTTCGTGGAAGTACACCTTCTATTCGTGATTTTTAAGTGATGTGTGCATGATTTATTAGTGGAACATGCGCTATTTATCAGTTTCTTTTTGACGCATACGCCCAAATTTGGGAAAATTTTTACACTAACATGCACGCACTTAGCAGCTAAGTGCGTTTTCCATACGTGATCCATCAGTTTAGGGCTGTGTGACAGGGCCTTAAATTTTTGTGCACTTCAAAACTATTTTCGCGTATGAGCGCGCAAGCCCACCCCCGCCTCAACTTTCGACGCATTTTCGCAGGCTCCACTAATGATTTACGCATATCACGCATTTTCCACGCACAATCGCGTATAACCTAGATTTTATGCGCTTTTTATGCATTTTCGCTGTGTGACAGGGCCTTTAGCAGAAAATAAATTGATTTCACGAAAAGTTGGTATATTGCACATTCAATAACAAGTATTAGTTAAACAAGACAAATTAAACAAATCAATTATTCCACCATTATCAAAGTGCACCATCACTGGGTCAGGAATCACATCGTAAAAGATATTTGCAGTACTGAAGTCCTTCAGTATATTGTAGTCATTCACATATAGTGCTTTCAATCCTCCAATCTCCATAGAAAACTCCTGAATGTAAACATAACAATGCCTGAGTAACTGAAATATATGAATACAATGCAAACCGATAACAGATTAGCAAGGGCGGAAATAGATTTTGACTCGTAGTCAAGTGGATTCACTTCGTTCAGAGTTGGTGAATGGGAGATGGACTGCATTTATATATTATTCACCCTGATGGCAGAGGCTGCTGTGCAAGGTGCCAACCTGTACATCAGGAGCAGTGTGGGATTCAGTGTCTTGCTCAAGGACACTTTGAAACGTTCTCTGGAGGAGCCGGGGATCGAACCAGGAACCTTCCGATTCCTAGCCTAGCCACTCTACCTGCTGAGCATGCCCAGTAATAGTAATTTAGCTCCTTTAAAGAAGATGTTGCTCTTAAGAAAGATGAAGAGTTTTTACAGGTAACACTAACTGTTTCTAAGCACAAAAGGCAAATTACAATTCAGCTACTTGCAACAAAAAGAAAGGGGCTTAAATACGCATCACATAATCGTTAGGAAATGATCGTGAAACAGGTAACATAAACTGTGGCGAACAAGCAAGATGTAAACCAATCAAAAGGAGACATGCTTCTAACGGGCACGCAAGTTGCCGAATAGGGAGACACAAAAGGCATTCACATGAGGGTTGTGACAACTCTACTTCATCGTGTCAACTACTGCAAAGCTGCTGAATCTTAGGTATAATGCAATGGCAGTGAGAGTAAGTGGCCTCTCAGAATAATGAGAGAATCGGGCTTCGGAAACAGAGGGCTGAGAGAAAATGCCTCTGGGTTTTCACACAGCAGGTGAACATTCGTACAACGTGTTCCCGTGCAGAACAGGGAGATGCAGTCCTAGTTACTTATCATTAGCCTCGTAGCATAACTGCTTATCTCATTTTTTAAGGTTTTTTTAAATGATTTTAATTTATTTTTACATTTTTTGTTATTTAAAAGAATAGATTTTTTTATTTTTTTAGGTTTTGTAAAAAAAAAAAAATAGGAAAAAACACCTTTTTTCGCCAACATGGAAGAAAAGGCAGCCAATATAACAATGTGGCAAAAATATGACTTAGGCAATTATGCTATGAAGCTTACGATATAACAGCTGCCAGCAATGACTCCCTGGGTCCAAGCAGCAATTGCTGTGGATGACTGATATGGCTAATGGCTAATACAACGGTTAGTAGACACTTTTATCCGGGGCGATTTAGAACACAAAGTGTATTCAGGTAGAATGAAAGTGCAGAAATCCTCAGAGGGGAGTAGCGATCTACATTTTACGCAAAGCTTGGATCCTGCACCAAACCTTTAGTGCAGAAGGTATCGATACAACAATCATATCAGGGCTCACTCTTGATTTACCCAGATTTTTTGCATTTTTAGAATCATTTGGATACTTCAAAACCAACCCTGATAGTGTGTTGAGCTCCAATGTTTTGTGGAAACCGATTACCTCTAAAAAAAAATGTGGAGGCCAACTTAATTGCATTGTGTGGAAGGAACTTAAAGAAAATAAGGCAAAGTTATTTTTCACCTTTTTAAGTGTTGTGAACACAAGATCATTAAGTTGGCATACTCAGTTTTTTTTTTGAGGTGATCGGTTTCCACAAATCAGTTGAGTTCACCAGACTTGTCAGAGGTTTACAGTGCAGAAGCGATTTGTTGTGCATTTGTCAATATTTCCTCATGTTTGTATTTCTGTGGCACCACCATGTGAAAGAATTGTTTTAATTCTTAACTATGTCATTCCAAAAATATTTTGAAATAATCGCTGGAAAAAATGCCAGGTTTCATGATTCCTGGTTTACTCGTAGTGGAGGAGGGAAGTGTTTTTCAAAAATTAAGAATGGCAGAACATCTCATTTCTCAGACCAATGATTCCTTGAAACAAATTTGTTCTGTATGAGGTGGGACATGTTCCGACATTACTTTAAAGTCTCGATGCCAGGCAGCCCCAGGATGAGTGATTGGCTCATAATTGCCATTTCAAACAACTATTATATCACCACAAAATCAGCTAAAAACTCGGTTAAGGCACTGCGTTGCAGTGCAGAAGTGACTATCACATTGCGGGATTGAGCCCTGGTAGTACTAACCGGCAGTGGTCGGCAGCTTTTTAAGAGTAGCGCACAATTGGCCATCTCGCTACAGGGTTTCAAATTGGGAAGGGACTGCCAGAAAGGGAAAAACATAAGTAGCTTTGTTCGTTGCTCAAGCGCCTCCTGTTGGTCAGACGGCCGCTCGTCAGGAAGTTTGTTCATGTCCGGGTGTCCTCCGTCCTCGTTCTGAACTTGCGAAGATTCAACCAATGAGTGTATAAGAAGTACTGGCTGACAGGCACGGCTTCGGAGGAGAGTCGTGAACTGTCCTCACTCTCCTGACTTGGCAGCAAGGGGTCGCATACGAGCAAGACTTGTACATAATTCACCAATTTGGCATTCCAGATTCGGGTGGGATTGGAGATGCCAAATTTAAAAAAAGAAAGAAAAAAAAAATCAGCCAAAAATATTTGGAAATAAATTGGAAGGTGGCTTCCTTCAGAAAAATGCCAGAGAAGATTTTAGGAGGGGAAAAATGAGAGGAAATGTGAAAGTGACTATAATTGTGACTCAGGGACTGCGCAGGTTAGATGGCAGCTTTTATGTGAGAGGGTTCGATGGATTTGAAGCTCTTCAGCTGGCTTACGGTATGTAAATAACGCAGTCCGACACTGCTGGAGCAGAGTGTTCCCCTGGCTGGGTTTGGAAGTAATGAGCGCTATGTCCCATAATAACATCACCCTTTTTGCAGTTTGTTTTTGTGATGATTGTGTTTTTTGTGCCTTTAGTCTGTCAGTAATTTATGCTCGGGGAAATTGGATCGTCTCAAAAGACCTGACAATTCATTTCGTGAGCTATGCTGAGATCTGGACTAAAATTCTAAATTTTGTTTTTCAGGATACCTGTATTATGTTAAGAAAAACTCTTTTGTTTTTCAGTTGGTTGTGCTGTAAAATTGTTATTACAATGAAAGAAAGAAAAAAGCAATGAAAATACGTCTGGTTTTTTCCTCAGCAGAAGTAAGTTAGCTATAAACTGCATATATGTGAAATGTTGTAATTGCAAATTTGGTCTCTTTATTGCAATTTGTTTCAAGATATTCATATGCATCGATTTTTTTTTTGGGTCTGTAAGAAAAAGGCCTTGCTGTTTCAGCTGAAAGTTTCGCTACCACGTCTCCGTGACAGCTATTTTCTTGACCAGTTTCCGTTCAGCAGGCCACAGTTAGCAAACTGATCTTATCTGTTGTTTTGCAGCCCATCACCCTCATAATGGACTCCAATGACGCCATGAACCTGGCCTGTTTGACCGCCGGCTACTACAGGCTGCTGGTGGACTCTCGTCGCTCCATATTCAATATGGTCAACAGCTGTAACTCCGGCAGTCTGGAAGGGGGTGGGTGTTCCCCCTAAAATGCACTCAGTCAGCGCTCCTCGATGCTGCTATTGAATTCATTGTACATACTGTGTGCCACCAAGGCCCTGTTGTCTGACATCCGTGCCTTATGTTTAGGATTTGCTTGGCATAGTTCCGTATGATTCGTCTGGTACTGCTGTATAACTACATCTGTCTAAGTTGAACACCATCTATTAGACATGTTGATACTGCATGTAATTCATTCCCTCTCTGACCTATAACCTGTGGCAGTTCCAATTACCTTTGGGAATGCACTTATCTGAGGTCACTTCAAGTAAAAACATTTGCAAAATAAAACTTATGCAATGTGAAGTATTAATCTTCTTACAAATCTGTTGCAGGCCAAGATCCCAAGAGCAAATTTAACCAGCAAGCTATTGAGTGGACGTACAGCAACTCTTACAGCGGGTGCGAGGATCCTAATGTTCAAATGGGAATTAGAGAGCCCTGTCACAAGGACCTCGAGTCCCACGACTGCACAGGAAACGAAAACAGAGTCACTCCAATCTACATCACGGAGGTCCAACAATCCCAGCACGCTTTCTACATGGGTGAATGGGCCAGCAGGGCAGGGCACAGCATGCACCCCCAGCCATTTTACTCTTTGCCCCGACCCAGACCCCAGGACTCTCCCAGGAGCGCCAAGGTATCTTTCATATTTGGGGACCCCCATTTTGACAGTGTGAGCCCTCAGAATCTGGGGTACCAGAGACTGCTGGATGAGTGTCCCGAGATTTTGGAGGAGCAACGAGCCGCCTTCCTACAGCACAGCGAGGAACTCAAGGCTATGGATTCCTCCGCGGACAGGGAGGGATTTCAGTACGCAGGCCACGCAATCTACGGAAATATTGGGGACCCCAAGATGTTCGGGCCGGCGGAAGGCATCGAAGAGCCTCTGCTGCGGGACATCTGCTACGCCGAGACGACGGACGACGCGGAGGACGAAGACGAAGGGAGCTGCGAGGAGGACCTGTCGGTGGTGGGGGGAGCATCAGACCTGGGAGGGGAGGTGGAGATTGAGGAGGAGGGGATTGAGGAGGAGGAGAAGAACAAACCCGCCCTCCTCAAACTCTCGGACACCTGCGACGACATCATCGACCTGACCTCGCTCCCTCCGCCCGAGGGGAACGACGACGGGGAGGACAGCGACGTCCTCCTGCTCTCGCTCAACCTGGCCATTGCCGCGCCGCCGCCCGGATTCAGGGACAGCTCAGACGAGGAGGAGCATCCGGGCCCCCGGGGGCCTGAGGAGACTGCCCCCTGCTCGTGCGGGGACATCCCTGTGTCGCTGATCGACGCTGTGCCCACTGCCGGCGAGGGTGACGACAAGGCCCTGGATGAGGCCGTGGTCTCTACATTACAGGCCTTGGAGGCTCTGGCTGCGTCTGAGGAACAGAACCCACAGACAAACACAACTTCAGGTTCTTTTCCTACCTCAATCCATTTATGTACACAGTTTGCCTTGTGTAGTGCCCCTTTAAAACACCTTTTTGCACTTTGCAGCTGCTACCAGCAGCTTTGGAACTTGCCATGTTAGTCGGTCAGTTAGTCGGTCAGTCTGCAAAAATTTACCCGCCCTTCAGCGGCCACAGTTTCGCCCTGCAGGCTGAAATTTGGCACGGAGGTCAAGTGTGTGTCTGTGTTTGTGTGTGTGTGTGCATGTGTGAAGTTGTGTGTTTGTGTTCATACTGGTCAGCTACAAGGGGAGTGGCAATGGGAGTTGCCCATTTCATGAAGGCAGCAAACCTCCAAATGGATTTGCAGACTCGCAAAAGGCGTCGAGGAAACAGCTTCACGTCACATGATCAAACTTTGTAGAAAGATGCTCTCATGCACAGATAGGCAGACAGGCACACATACAGACACACCATTTTTTCACATCCCCTCTCATAACTCATGAACTAGTTATCATAGATACTTGTGTGAGGCGTGATTGATCTCTGCACAGTTCCTTTTCCATTCGCGATGTTAAACCCCTCTCCCGAAACTGTAGCCACACTCTCTCTCATTATTCAGAAATCGTTTGTTGAAAACTCCTGTGGAAGGCATCAGGGGTCACACAGAGAGTAACTGTTTCAATGGTGCAAGTTAACCCCGCCCCTGCATTTTTGCCACACCCCTTTCATAACTCTTAAACTGTTTCATTCAGGCACTTGTTGGAGTTTTCGCTGGACTTAGCAGAGTTAATTTTCCAATGGTGACCCTTTGTCCTACCCTCTGTACTTTGAGCTTAGCCCTTTTCTTATCTTATCTTTGTCCGAGACTCTCGTGGGAGGCATTATTGATAGGACCCAGCGGAGGTTCCTTTTTCATGGGAGTGGGTTAGCCCCACCCCTTATTTATTAGCTCGGCCTCCTATAATAACCCATAAGCCATTTGTTGTAGATACTAGTTGGAGGCATCAAAGGCAGAGTCACTTTTTCATTGCTGGAGGTTAGGCTGTACTTAAGTCATGCCCCTTTCCATTATATGTAAAACCGTTTGTCTTTGAGGCTCGCAGGAGGCGTCATTGGACTTGGCAGAGAGTTCCTTTTCCATTGGTGTGAGTTAATCTGCCCGCTTCGCTTTAGCCACACCCTTTAGCCAACTCATGAACCGTTTGTCATTGAGTTGTGGGATGGATCATTCCTTTTTCAGTGGTGTGAGTTA
The DNA here is from genome assembly GCA_029721435.1 of Gymnothorax reevesii. NCBI lineage: Eukaryota > Metazoa > Chordata > Actinopteri > Anguilliformes > Muraenidae > Gymnothorax > Gymnothorax reevesii. The sequence goes on along the minus strand of CM056586.1, from coordinate 38,451,084 downwards.
GCCACACCCCCTATAGTTTTTATAGTGGATGCATGCACGTAATTGGTCGCAGCGATTGCAATTTTACGGTTATTTAGTTTTCACCCATTCAAACACATTCTCATACTGTAGTGATGAAGTGTTTTGTTTTGGACTGAATTTTTTTATTACATTTGAAATAATTCTTGTTAAAGACCACACGTGTCATGTCCTTGTAATTAAGTTGTTCTGTTTCCTCATTGTGTCATACAGGTGTAGCACTTTCACGGGCTTTCAGCCCAGCTTCATCTTCGGATTCCGGGAACGAGACCAACTCCTCGGAAATGACAGAGAGCTCGGAGCTGGCTGCCGCCCAGAGGCTATGTGAAGGCTCCATGCGTCTGATGATGGCCACCAGCGAGGGGTACCATCCACTTCCGGAGGAGAAAACTGAGTTTCCTGTGTCTGTGTGCGAGGGAGAGCTCGTGCCCAGGGCATCTCACAATGACGCGGGTCGCCACGAGGCAGAGACCCCACCCTCGTCCGTGCCTTCCAAACAGATCCTCCGCTCAGAAGACATTGAGATGGAGCCCGAAACCATGGAAACCAAGTCTGTGACCGAATACTTCAGCAAGATTCAGATGGGCACGCTGGCGAGCTCCTGCAATGGCCGGCGACGAGGGAAGACGGATGAAGTGGAATCCAGGGGCCCATTGGATGCAAACGTTACCACCATTGCTGCAGGCAAGCGGCAAGGCGGCAGGACTCCTTACCCCAACGCCGACGAGCAGCGCTCGGCAGGCAAATATAACACCTTCAGCGCGCGGGACGGCCCGCGGGTGAACCACTTCGACCAGGAGTGCACAGCGTTTCGGGAAAAGTGCCAGCGGTGGCAGCCTGCATCTGACCGCACAGCCACGGTGGGTCAGGACGTCCGAACATTAAGGACGGAGCCCCACAACACAAGTACGCTGGACTCTTGCAGCCGAGGCGTTGACAATCTGCGTGAGGGAGAGAGCCCCAGTCACAACGCCCTTCTAATCCCCCAAAGCCAAGACCCATCGGGCGTCCTCGAGCAGGGCAGCGAGCAGCAGCATCCGAGGCCACAGACAGTAGCGAGGCTATGCGAGTACCACCTGGCAAAGCGCATTTCCTGCATGCATGCGGAGGGCCACCACTCCCTACCGAGCTCCCAGTGCTCTTCCCTGGATGCTGGCTGCAGCACAGGGGGAAGCAGTTGCCCGACTCCCCTGGACTCTCCGCTCTGCGCCCCCGACACGCCTGGCAAGCGCCCACTGCTCCCCCTGGAGGACAAGCGCCCCGGCACCCCCAGCCATGGGGCTCCAGCCAGGGACCCCCATCCCAACACCGACCCTGCCCTTCTGCGCAAAATGCTGCCAAATGCACACTCCGACGTCCATGTGTCCGACTCCGCCTTCGGCACCATGAGAGAGGGTTGTCACCGGATGGGGAAGATGAAGGAAACCACAGGTAACCGCCACTCTTTCACCAATCTTTCTGAGCGACGCATGGTTCAGTTAGAAATACTGTACCTCACACAAAGAGGATTGATGCACTTTTACTCTGTTATGACCCACTCAGTACACTCACTCGTTAATATACTGCCCAGGATTGACAACGCACAAGTAATGAACGTGGTGCAATAGTGTGAAATTTATTCTCCTTTCAGAAACAATAATAAAAGTCTTAAATGTAATTCAAAAGGAACTAGAAAAGCACTCAGAGAGCGCAGACCTCCGCCAGGGGGCAGCAAAACCCAGAAGCACGGCGATTGGAACTCTGGCCCATTGGAAAGACTTGAAATCTTGAACTTTGGCGTATATCTTAGCAGTACTTTGACCTAGCCATGCCAAAATTTAATCACCTGTTCCTTGACTTACTACCCACCTTACTCTGAAAATTTCATCAAAATCTGTCCATTACTTTTTGAGTTATGTTGTACACAAACAAACCAACAAACAAAGGCCACCAAAAACATAACCTTCTTGGCGGAGGTAATAATAAATATTTGAGATTTGCATTGTCATAATAGCATTAAAGAAGCACTATGGAGTCGCATACAAATGGCCTATTGTGTTATTCTGGACCCTTGTGAACCCTACTCAGCCACTATAATTTACAGCAGTACACTAATAAATGAGTAATTGTAGTCCCCATTGCCTTAGGCGCCTATTTATCGCGCTCGTGTAAGCCACCGTAATTGGCACGCGCACTAACGAGAGTATGCGAGATTCCCCGCAAGTATGATGTAAACTGGCACCTTGGCCACCATATTAAGTCGTAAACAATAACACACAGATATTGAAAGACAACAAAAGAATATCAATAAGGTCATTCTGGAAGGTAGAATTAAAATTTTAAAATTAAGTAGCCGAGCTTCAACCACGTAACCGCAGCACAGCGCGACTATTTGAAACGGCGTCATAGTGAGAACTCCTTGGAAACGCGAACCACTGGTGGCTATGACAGCTAGCTGGAGCGGCAAAGAAGGTTTGGTTTTGTCAGTGTCAGAAGGTTCATATGAAATGGATAATTCAGACACCGATGGAAAAGCAAGCATGGAGGAAACGGTGAGAAACTTACTGTATTTGTACGAGCTACATGCGTCAGAAGCTGACGTTGAAAACAATGAGAGTGACAGTGACTAAGACGCCACTGGCGCTAGATAGCCTTCTGGCAAAGCTGTCAACTTGACGCGACGGAACAGTGTCGAGTGGTATGTCAAAAAGTGGCATCTCAGTCATCTTAATTGTCATCTTTTCCTGTAGAACTAACGTTAAAGGTCACAGGCCAAGTCCACTACTTCAAGTCAAAAATTTTTTTAATCCTTCCTATTTAGCAGTATGACAAAAAAATGTCACATCCCATCCAAAATTACCGCGTTAAAAGTGAAATTGGTGACAAATAACAACGCATAGCCCAAGCCAGTCGAGAGCCCAGCCGAATAAAATTTAGTTTCAAATCACGCCGCTAGGGGGCCTGCCAGTGACGTAACAGTTGTCAAACAATTGAAGTTCACTCTATTCATCTGCATAGCATAACACAGTTTTACACGTTTCCTTGCAATAAATCCCGGACTCTTGACGAGACATGGACAATAAAGTTAACCCTACAGATACAATTAATTTTGATGAGGATGAGGAGGCGAGTTCTGTGAAAGTTTACGGCCTGCAGCCGTATTTATTCGAGCCGGTGTCGAAGAAAGCGGGCAACGAGTCGTCACAGTCAGGCGATTCCGAAGACGACGACGATAGCTCTGCCTCTGTCGAAGGTGGAGATGCAGGGGCCGACGAAGTGGAAGGGATACCCCTAAGGCCCGTATTCAGAAACGACACTCACACTCACCCTCCACTCACCATATAGGGAGTACGATTGAAATGTAACTGGAGTAGGAGAAAGAGATCGACCGACCTCTTACTGTGGGAGTGGTCCCACTCCTCGCCAGTTGATATTCACAAACGCCACTCGAGCATAACTGACAGTAGTGGGAACTGGGCACCACCGGCAGTGCATCGGCTGCTGTAAAGAGACGCTCAGTCCTCACCCTTCAGTGCTGAATTACCTAAACCTATCACAGTTTACTTTTTTTTGATTAGAAAGTTTCTCTGACAAATTGGTAAAACGACACTCAAAATTATTTTTGATAGCTTTGTTATACATTGCCTCACAAAATAGAGGCGTTTATTTCGCACATAAATTACGACTTAAATAGCACGCCTTCATTAATTCTGTGGGCGAGTGGCTCGCGAAAGGCGCAGGACAGCGCGCGAGGCTCACTAAGCAACACGCTGTGAAACGTGCCGGACATTTCCGTCTACAGTCATCGGTTAATAATGTAGAAAAGAATGTATTCTCGTGACTTACAGCTATATGAGCCGCTGAGCGCAGAATTTTCCAACCCATGAGTAAAGAAAAGCGCGAGAAATCCGAATGCGTGAGAGTTGACAGGTGTGCGTCATTAATGAAAACTGGCCAAACCTGATAATGATTAGAGTTTCTGCAATGGTAATTTAAATGAATTGAAAACAGGTCATGTCCTATCATTATTTTTAAGGGATGGATTCGAGCTTCCCCTATTGTGAGTTCGCCAGTAGCCTCTGGTGGGTACACAAATGCTAACCTTGAGTTCACCACAGTGCAGTTCATAAACACTGAAACCAGGTGGTCAGTTAGTAAGTTACCGGCATCGTTATCATCATTATAGTTAAAATTTGCGTTGTTGCGATTGCGTCAAGCAAGTGGCCGTAAATGATTCAGAGTTTCCAATCTTTGTAACCACCTGAAAGCCATGACAACGAAACACCGCACTAACTACCCGTTCGCTAGTACTCGCTCCATTTAGGACCCATTAAGGACTGATTGCAATTTCTGTCACCGAAAGCCGGAGAATGCAACTTATGCAGAAAATTTTCAAAATTCATCCAAACTCCATAACGTGGGTACTCATTGGAAAGCTCCATTAAGCTATTTTGTTTGGCAACTGTGACGTAGCGCCGCAGAAATACCAGAATCACCTTCAGGTAAATCTCGCATTTTCTCGGGCCAGGCGGCCGCTAGCGGACGATGCATTTGGAAGCATTTTAGCCGTTTTTTTTTTACTGTAACTGATTAATTAGTTGGGGCCAGACCTAGTATTACGGCATAACCGATCATTTGAACCAAATTAAGCTTGAATTTCTCATGACTTGCAATGACTTGGCCTGTGACCTTTAAATATTTTGAGGTTGGCTGCATGTGCGCCACAGGCCATGAAAGCTGCGATGGAAATGAGTTGCTTTCGAGTTCCGTACTTGGTCGCTCCCCCCGGTATATAGGTGTAGCAGGGATTCATACAGACTATATGATAGTGGAACAGTTTTGGTGTTATTGATAGATATTTTTATTGAAAATATCAGCTATGCATTTTCTGTTAAAAATTAAGTTTTTATTCTCAAGTTAGGAAAATGGATAACTATTTAATTGAAAGAGCGGTAGTGGAAACAGTGGCTGCTGAATCAAGGTGCTGGTATACGTCATAGCTTCGTTTTCGATCTTGGGCAATGGTGCGGTAAAATTAATAAAATGGCGCAGCGCAATAGATTTTCAAAATCAGTTGTGTCTGCTACACGCGTCCCCTGCCAAGGCGGAAACAAGTGGATTTGCACTGTTCGAGGCGTCCTTTGTGATATTAGAGCTACTTTTTGCCGTGCCATAGTGCTCCTTCAACTCATTTCCTACGGCAAGCCGCTGCCAACGGCGCGGTAAATTCTACCCTTCCCTATGGTAAGCCAGTTCCAGCGGCATGGAGGACCATTCGCAGTCCGATGAAAACACGAAATCGTGGTCATGTGCCACCTGTACTTCAATACCTTATATTGTGCAATTTTCGGGAAAATTATTGCATACAAACGCGACAATTTCACAAAAAAGTATTCTGTAGGGAATGAGTTAATGCAAACAAGTTGACTGGGTTGATTCAGGGAGATGCTTAATGGCTTCCTCTCTTTCTCTACTACCCCTAGTGTAGCTTGCACAGAGCCGACCAGCTCGGCAGCGAGAGGAGGTGCACCTTTGGCCTTTTCCCAGCAGCTTGACGCCCTTGCCTCTCCACCGCCATCACCGCTACCATTGGATGTCAGGGCCGATCCCTCCAACGTGCCAAAGTCGGAGCCCTCCGAGGGCCCTACGCAAAACCACACCGCGCTGCCACCATTCCCGAGAGTTCCCCGCTGCGACTCCGATACCGGCAGCCTGCAGCCCCTCACCCAGAGAGGCAGAGTCCTGAGGCGCAGTTCCAGCAGTAGGTCTCTGGGCTCCAGGAGCTTCGACGCTCTGCTGGAGAAGACCAGGGCTGCCCTCAGCGGTAAGCGCTTTCAGACCCTGCCACGGGCAGACTCCAGGCAGCAAAAGAGGCCTGCGGGGAAGAGGCTGGTGAAGAGCCGGTCCCAGAGCTCCTTTTCCGTCCGCCCAGTGGCTTGTCAGGACTGCCACGTGCCACCATCACTGAAGGGTCCCAGGCAGATACAAGGCTTACCGAAAGAAGATGCCAGCAGCTGGAAGTTCCGCGGGCCCTTCAGCCACTGCTTCCACGGGAATCCAAGCAGGAGGGCTGCCGACGAAGACGAAGATGATGATTTGCTTCCCCAGCCATCACCAGCCGCTGGGGGAATACCAGTGAGGTTGTCTGCAGGGGACCTTCAAACACAGGCGGGGCAGGAGATCGTCGTCAGTTCCTTGGCCTCGTGCCCGATCACAGTTAGCGACTCGACCTTGACCTCAAGTCTGTCCCGTGTGGGTGCGCTAAAAGAGAGGGCATACGCTTGTCCAGGTGGGCTCTCGGCCTTGCGGCGGGACGCCAACGAGCTGATCGCCCTGGTGCGCACCGGAGTGGCGGAGAAGGACGTGATCTTGCCCGATCCATCTCGGGATACTGCGGCTCACCGAGAGCGGCTGCTTTCCACTGAGTCCAAAGAGCTGGGCAGCGCCTGCTGGGAGATGGCTCAGGCCCATCAGACCGCCACGGAGGTGCTCTCGGCTGCTGCCGGCAGCTTCAGGGTGCTCTGCTGTCTCGCCGAAGCCTGTACGCGCCAGATGAGCGCCATGATTTCGGAGGAGCAGCGGGAGCAGGTGGCCGCCAAGGTGGAACAGGTCATCGCAAACTACATCTGCCTGCTGGAGGCTGTCGAGCAGGCCTCGGCCGGCGACCTCACAGGCCAGGGCTGCACCGACGCAGCTCTGGCTCACCAATCCACCGCCATTCCCGCCATCGTAAACACATTAACTCGTTCGCTCAAGACTCTCCTCAACATGAAACAAAAGACTGTGTAACAAGCCATGCACTTTCTCTCGAACATGAAGCCATACTCAGAATCGTGGGTTGCGAGTTATCCCCACAATGTGAACTGCTGTGATGATTATTGCCCCTTGTATATTTTGTTTTATATGTAAACAAAAATGAATTCTATATAATACTATAGATATGTAAAGAAAATATTGAAGTGGTCACCCCTCGTTTGAGAGCAAGATAAGTCCAGATATAAAGCAGAATATATAATCCTTCCTTGTGTATTCACATATGTTGCCTCATGATGCTTTTACCCAATGCAACGCACAACAGACAGAACACGGACTGAACATACACTGTGGCATATTTATGCATACAGTATTGCTTTATATTGTATATTTTCAGTCAGAAATTACAGTGCTAATTTCTAAACAAATTCAGATGATGAATTGTATATGTACAAAAATAGGCAAACTGAAATGAGATTTTACAATGCCAGCATTAATGGAAAAAAATTTCATTTTCTTTCTCGTATCCTTTTTTCATCTTTAACACCTCTAGGTTAATACTGATACATTTTAATGAGGTTAGTTTTTTCACACTCATTTCACTGTCCCCACTACTACTAATTTTTATAATCACTTGCACTTGTTCATAATATCATTGTTTCTTTCTGAACTATTTAAATTGATTAAAGTATTTAAATAATTGCAATCAGGAGTTAATTTTGTCCCTTTTCTCTGCATGTTGTTCCAGGGATTAAGCTGTGTTTTTTTAAACGAGTCCACAGATCTCAAATTATTCCGGGACATTTTGGTTGCACTGGTGTGCCATTTGAAGGTGCTGACAGAAATTAGAAATTAATTCACAAATTGAAACCTTATGAGCTGTTTATTTTCTTCTGCGAAAGGCAAGAAAGTCAGATTTGCAAATGAATTCTTGCCAAGGGTTGCATCCATACGCTTAGCATGTAGTGTTGTCGGAGTGCACAGTGCTAGGTTAGGAGCATACTGGCATTGCCATGCTGGGAGCAGGGCCTGTTCATAACTAGATCCTTCCTGTCCTATTTGGACCCCGGGTGATTTGTCACTTACCCAGTTTTGCGGTTTTAAAATCAAATTTTAGGTTGTCACCAATTGGGCTTTTCAATATACTACTTAGATTCTGCTGCACACACCATGTTTCCTGTCTTGATGGCCTGTTTCCTGGCTCCATGGACGCAATAAAGATCTTGTGAACCATCTTCTGTAGTGGTGCCTAATCATTGAGGGCTGAGAGTATGCAAGTTTTCATTCCTACCAATCACTACACCTGTTGATTTATCCTGCGAACAGAGAGGAAGGAACAGATCGGTGTCAAAAGCAGGTGTAATGATTGGTTAGAATGAAAACTGTCTGCCCTCCATGGCACATGATTGGGCGCCACTGCTCTACTGGAATGGGTCTGAAACAGTGGTCTGTGGTCTAGCCTGGACAAAAACATGACATGGAATGCTGTTGACTATCTCCGTTAGTTACGCTGAACCCAGAGCCTTGGGGTACACTGTCCCCAGGCAGTTTTCGGTTAGCTGAAGCAACAGTGGGAATAAACAACACACATTATCCACAGCTTAACTAGGCTGTTGCCAGGACACCACAAATTTGCACTCATTAATGTGCACCGGTGTTCCTCTCCATACCAAGATATAGCCAGGGAGACTAAGGCAAGGAACACATTCATTATTATTGAGCATAAAATGTAGATTTTAATGGTAGATCCTGCCTTTAAATCACCTCATAAGCAGCACACCCACTACCAAAACCAGGTGCTGGAGGCCTTGCTCAGTAGCAGTGTAATTCCACACATCCTTATAAATTGCAACAGGCTGCATTTTTACTCAATGGAGTTACATTCCGATGTTCCATGGAGCGATGTTGACCTTCACTGAGATCTTCCTTCCTACAGCACCACCAATGGGCTTGTGGACAGCTATCGGCTATTCCTGTGTGATATGAGGCCTACTGCTGTAACTATGGTATGAATGTCAACAATATCCTGTATTGCCTCTAACTGTACCCGCAACTTAATTCATTGAATGATTTGTGTTGTCGGCAACCAACGCGAATATCGCCTCAACCGACCGCTCTTCAGCAGGCCTCGAGCTGTGCCATCCAGTACATGTGCGAATACACGTGACAAACCCATAAAGACGCAGAGAGTCACGCACTGCTGCCTGATCTGCTGCCCTAGGGGAAACCGCAATGAGAGAATAACAAGGAAACACACTCCATACGACAGGGTAGCATCCAAATGGAAGAATAATGCGATCCCCAGCGCTTCACCATTTTAACATTCATATTTTTCCAAGAACAGAAACTAGTTTCTATTTCTAATGAGGGAATACTGTCCCCAACATTATTATGCATTCTGTTTGTACTGTAAACTGAATGTGTTTATATAATATAGTCTATAATATATTTGAGGCTGCACTGTGGTGCAGTGGGTAGCACTGTCGCCTACTTGCAAAAAAAGTTGTGAGTTTGAATTTAGCCCTGGGTCTTTCTTGGTGGAGTTTGTGTGTTCCCCCCACGTCCACACGGGTTTCCTCCAGGTACTCCGGTTTCCTCCCACAGTCCAAAGACATGCATGTCAGGATAATTGGAGACTCTAAATTGCCCATTCAGTGGGGGAAATAAGTATTTGACCCCTTGCTGATTTTGCAGGTTTTCCCACTTACAAAGAATGCAATGATCTATAATTTTAATCATCGGTACATTCAAACAGTGAGAGACGGAATCCCAAAGAAAATTCCAGAAAATCACATCATATGAATTTATAAAAATTGATAATCATCTGATGAGGAAAAATAAATATTTGACCTTCTACTAAACAACAAGTATTCTGGCTCCCACAAGCCAGTTAGTCTTTCTTAAAGACACACCCCCAATCCCAACTAATTATTTACATCAAATACACCTGTCTCATCTCGTTACCTGTATAAAAGACACCTGTTCCACACCCAAACAACCAGATTCCAACATCTCCACCATGGGCAAGACCAAAGGGGTGGCTGAGGACATTAGGGACAAGATTGTTGACCTGCACAAGGCTGGGATGGGCTACAAGAGAATCGGAAAACAACTTGGAGAGAAAAGATCGACTGTTGGTGCAGTTATTGGGAAATGGAAGAAGCAGCACACCACCGCCAACCTCCCACGGTCTGGGCCTCCACGCAAGATCTTGCCTCGTGGGGTGTCCCTGATCATGCGAACAGTGAGGAATCACAAGGGGGGAACTGGTTAATGAACTGAAGGCAGCTGGGAGCACAGTTTACAAAAGAACCGGTTGGTAACATACTACGCCATCATGGATTGAAATCCCGCAGCGCACGCAAGGTCCCCCTGCTCAAGAAGGCACAAGTACAGGCCTGCCTGAAGTTCGCCATTGGCCATCTGGACGACTCAGAAGAGGCCTGGAAGAAGGTGATGTGGTCAGATGAGACCAAAATAGAACTTTTTGGGCTCAACTCGCCGAGTTTGGAGGGCAAAGAACACCATCCCCACCGTCAAGCATGGTGGTGCTTTTCAGCCAAGGGGACGGGACAACTCCATCGAATTGAGGGGAGGATGGACAGGGCCATATACCGTGGAATTCTGGACCAACACCTCCTTCCCTCAGGGAGAGAGCTGAAGATGGGTCAAGGATGGGTGTTTCAGCACGACAGCGACCCTAAGCACACCGCCAAAGCAACAAAAGAGTGGCTGAAGAACCATATCAAGGTTCTGGAGTGGCCTAGCCAGACTCTAGACCTAAATCCAATTGGAAAATCTTTGGAGGGAGCTTAAAATTTGGGTTGCCAGGTGACAGCCTCGGAACCTGAATGATTTGGAGGCTGTCTGCAGGGAGGAATGGGCCAACATCCGTGTCGAAATGTGTGCAAACTTTGTTACCATCTATAAAAACCGTTTGACATCTGTGTTGGGCAATGATGGCTTATCTACAAAATATTAACATGCTGTTTTGTCCAGGGGGTCAAATACTTATTTTTGACCAAAAATATGCAAATAAATTCCTAAAATGCATGCAATGTCTTATTCCACTTTTTTGGAGATATCTGTCTCTCACTGTTAAAATGAACCAGTCATTAAAATTTATAGAACGTTGCACTCTTTGCAAGCGGGCAAACCTGCAAAATCAGAAAGGGGTCAAATACTTTTTTTTCCATCACTGTAGGTGTGAGTTAATGGTGTGTGCGTCCTGTCCAGGGTGTATCCCTGACTTTCACCTGTAGGCAGCTGAGATGGTCTTCAGTTCCCCTATGACCCTAGTGAGGAAGACGTGGCATGGAAAATGGAGGGATGGATTATTGTTCTTATTTCGTTTAATTTTGAGTACATTAGACATGATCAGAGATTACTTTGGGACTTTGACTTCTGATTTTGCTCAGTTGGAAAACTACCCTCATATCTAGGAGAGGTTCTCTAGTGTCCTCTTGAGTTTCACAGGAAGTGCTGTCCCTCAGGGATTGGTGTAGGGACCAGTGCCTGCTTTTTATATACACGTTGTACTCTGTGTATAAACACAACATATAAATATAAATGGCCTGCTGTGTGAAAGGACAGAAGTTAGTCTGTGGAACAAATCAAGCAAAGATTGATATTAATCTGTTTTGACCAAAACCCAGAAACAATGCGACAAACTGCATATTTATTACTGCAGGAACACAAGACAGTGGATCGAAAGAATTAATTTTGTGCAACAGAAGAGATTAAAGTAATTTAACTATTTACACTCAGTATGTCATCTGACTTATGAAGAAGTATACATAAAATATTTTTCAGTAGGCAATGTTCTGCTCGAAGCTGTCTCACCCCAGTGTAATTGTGTGGATATCAGCTCAAGCAGAAAACTAGTAGGTAACAACATTTGTGCAAAATTCCTCATTCTTAAAAGTAAAGTAAGACACTTCCTCAAATATTGTGAACAGTTTAAGCTAAGCTTAGGACAAAACACAACTCACACAACTGAATTAGAAGCATTCTTTCAGCATCTGAAATCCCATTCTGTCCTTGCTTATTTTGGGAAAAATAATCTGATGCGAGTTAAACAAAAATAGGCCCAAAAAAGGCCTGAGACTGCTCCCGAAATATCTCATCGTGTTTCCGAAGATATGTTTTTGGACAGCTTGATGAAATTTTCCATGTTATCTGCAAAGAAAGTGTGTGGGAAGAGGCTAATACTGAGCTGTAGCTCAAAAGGGTGAGTCCGCATCAGATGTAATCACAAACTAAAGACCAAAATTAGGGTACATAAAGCATATTTTGTTTGATTTAGAATAAACACCAGTAACAAACGGTATAATCTAAGGGGAACTGGGGGACGTATTAAAATCATGTGACTCCTCCCCACCACCCCCCAACCCCAATGATGTGCTATGATAAATGTTCCATCAGTGAAAAAGCTAGATGTCGGTCGCCAGCAACCAATGGATGTAACCCCGATCACCCACATTCTTCATTTTGGCTTATTTTTGACACAAAATTGTCTATTATTTAGGGAATTATGTTACCATGGCAACCAAAATCGATAGGCGCTGTGTCCTAACCATTGCACACATTCATACCAAATATAAAAGAAATAGCTTTAAATTTGCGGCCTGCAGAGCGTCCAAAAGGACATTTCTTCAGAGACGGCAGCGGACGCGTGACGAGCCCAAAACCATAGTAGTCCTGACTTCGCCTGGGGGCTTCAATAAAAGATATTCTGTCTGACACCAATGCATCTGTTGTTCTGTCCCCTCACAATCATCAACTAACTTGCCAAGAATGATCACACACACATTTGCTTGAAGGAGGCTTCATGGGCAATGTGTTCCGGCCTACTGCCAAATCATAACTGACCAGAGGGGGGTGCTGAAGAGCAACTTGAAGTGGGCTTTTGCCTGATGGGACCATTGGCTCGATTTACATCCGAATAATTGTGCCACTCAAGTCACTGGTAAAGCTATGCATTATATTTCAGATATTCTGTCAGCAGTTTTATCCAAAGTGGTTTACAGTTGACCAGACTAAGCAAAGGCCTTCAGGAGCAATATGGGATCGCAGGCTTTGGTCAAGGGCCCAACAGCTGCATTGAAATTATTGTGACTACACTGCAGTTTGAGCAACAGACTCTCCAAGTCTCAAACATAAGTGCTGCCCACTAGGCTATAGGCGTACAGAGTTGCAGGTGTTTTACTGATTGTTGCAGTGACGTATCTCTCAATAAAGATAGTTACTCACTGTGATATTGCCCACTGCAATGGTGGTAACCTATTGTATTTAAAAATATTATGCCAATTGGAATTCATTGTAAAAGAATGAGTGAGTAAAATGGTATCAACTAAAAAGATTATACGGTTGTGTGAAGTGACGATTAAACAACATCGCTTCTGTCCAAAAGGGGCCTTCAATATTCTGTAGAATTTTTTTGGTGAAAATGTTTTGAAAAATACAACCCCAATTTCCAAAATAGTTGGGGCGAAGTGTAAAGTATGAATAAAATAAAAATGTAATGACTTTCAGATCACATGAGCCAATATGTTACTTAAAATACTGTAGAACATAGATAACATTTCAAATGTTGAAACTGAGACATTTTACATTTTTATCCACAAAATGAGCTTATTTCAAATTTTCTGGCAGCAACTGGTCTCAGGAAAGTTTGGAAACAGGCAAAAAAGGGCTGAAAAAGCAATTAATATACCAGAGAATCAGCTGAAAAAACATTTAGCAAGTAATTAAGTTCACTGGCATCAAGTGTAACATGATTGGACATAAAAGGGAAGTCTTAGAGAGGCTGAGTCTCTCAGAAGTAAAGATGGCCAGAGGCTCTCCAACCTGTGAAGGCTTGCGTAAAAAAAATTGTGGAATACTTTAAAAACAATGTTCCTCAGCATCAAATTGCAAAGGCTTTGGAGGTCTCATCGTCAACAGTGCATAACATCATCAAAAGATTCAGAGAAACTGGAAAAATCTCTGTACGTAAGGGACAAGGCCTAAGCCCTTTACTGGATGCCCATGATCTTCAGGCCCTCAGACACCACTGCATCACTCACGGCATGATTCTGTCATTGACATTACTAAATGGGCCCAGGAATACTTCAAGACACCACTGTCTGTAAACACAGTCCGCCGTGCCATCCACAGATGCCACCTAAAACTTTATCATGCAAAAAGGAAGCCATTGTTGAGCATGAGCCAGAAAGGGCCCGTGTGTTCTGTGGGCCAAGGCTCATTTAATATGTACTGTAGCAAAGTGTCCTGTGGCCAGATGAGTCCAAATTTGACATTCTTGTGGGAAATCATGGGCGTCGTGTCCTCCGGGCGAAGGAGGAGAAAGACCACCCCTCCTGTTAACAGCATTCAGTTCAAAAGCCAGCATCTTTGATGGCGTGGGGATGCATTAGTGCATATGGTGTGGGACACCATGGATGCTGAAAGGTGTGACAACTCCATGACGATGTTAATCACACCAGAAGTGCAGAGATGACAGTGCCAAGATCTACTATTTCCAAATGCTTGTGTGAAAATGGTCTGCAGCCAAAAAACCACTTCTTAGAGCTGGCAACATCGAAAAAGACTTGAATTTCTTTGAAATTCAAGTATTGGACACCAACAGACTGGAAACAAGTCCCTTCAACTGATGAATTGAAATTTGAAATTTTCTCATCCAAACACAGAACTTATGCGTGCCGTAGAGTTGGAGAACATTTCAAAAATAGCTGTTTAACCCCTTCAGTAAAACATTGAGGAGCTAGCATTATGTTTTAGGGTTCAGTCTGCTTGAAAGCAGCCAGTGATCTCATAAATGGTACAAAATCCTGGATCAAAAGAAGTATCACAGCATCCTTGAGAGGCACGAATTGCCATCTGGAGAAAGACTGATTGGTTGAGGATTTTTATTTTCAACAAGATAATCACCTTAAACACACTTCTAAGTTGTGCAAAAATTAACTGAGTGGGAAAGAATCATCTGGTAACATGAAACTTATGACTTGGCCTGCTCAAAATCCAGACTTCATCCGATTTATCAAACCTGGAATTTGCTTGATACCAAGATAAACAAATCTGTTATGCCATCGAAAGATTCTCCATATAGAATGGAACACTATGTCTGAAAGATTTAATTTTTATACTAAAAATTGTTATCTGTTTACTCATTTTTATCTTTAAATGAATAAGTACTTGGTTTCTGATTTATCTTCATTTTGTAAAGTGTATAATCATCACTGCATACTACTATATGCCCTTTTACTGACGTGCTTTTTTATATATCAAAAATATGGAGCACTTATAATTCTGTTTTTAATGCCATGTTTCAAATATTAGAGCATGGCAATGGTACTTTTACATTCATGTCCACAAGGTGTCAGTGAAACATTGAATCAGAGATTATTAACGACCTGTCATTCAAGTTGTTGCTACAGTTCACCAGCAAACTATTCTTTCAGAAATACCAATAGGCCAAAGTTGGTCTAAGTTAAGTTTGTTAAATTCACTGTTATCAAAATGACAGTTTTGTTCATCTGATAAAAATATATGCTACACGATAAATATAGAATATTGTGTTGAAAGTGAAACCTTGCAAGTAAAACGGGATATGAAAATGATTTGCCAGTTGGTGATCAAATTATTTCAGCGATTAATCCGTGTGTGCTCCACTTTATTCAACTACATAAGAGTTCATGTCGACGAGCAGTGTTTACTATCCTTACATGGAATTTCACTCAATATATGTCACCGGACTGTGATAGAAAATGTTATAATGACAGCTACAGAAATTCAAGAGCTATAGAAAGCACATTGTCACTGGTCCAAACAATCAGTTTGTCTTAAGACAGTGGCTCCTTAACTCTGCCCTGTGGAAGCATTGAGTAGGCTGCTTTTTGTTCCAACCACAATTACAATCCTAGAAATAATGAGCACCTTTTTTTTGTAATTAGTTGCTTTTCAGGCGAGAGAGGTGTTTCACCCTTCTAAACCACATTGAAAGACATGGCTATGCATTCCATAATGTTCAAAAACCCCAAGTTCACATTGTATTTATTTTTCCATATTCCAAGCAAGCCAAGGGAACATGGAAATATGTTTCAATTGATCAAATTCAAAACTGTGGCGAATCTGTAAGCTGCTAATTAGGTTTCTCAAAGCAAGTGTTTAAGTTCTTTCCAACAGTTTTTTTTTCCTGAAACCAAAAATTAAAATAACGCCAAACAAGTTTGATTCATTATAATTTACTTAGAATTTTTAATTACCTGATAATTTAGTATTTGAACTTTCAGTTACCCAATGAATGGTATGTTTTAGTGACTGTCCACAATTTTAGTAATTAGAAGCCAGTTGATTCGCCAGTTTCAATATTCACAATTTATCAGTCTTTTACACAATAAACCATCACTTAAAATACAATACAGTGCAATTAGAATATGGTGCCTTTCAGAGCATGCAAAGCTATTGTTGACATAATGTGACTCAAAATGGTAAATAATCCCCATAATTATGAGTCGTGCAATCAAAAAAAAAAAATTGCAACTCATTAAAATTCTGGGATTGCAACTGTGGTTGGAACAAAAACCAGCAGACATAGTGGGTTCCCAGGACTGATTTTAGGAGCCGGTGCTCTGAGTAATGGGAGAGAGACTATGTCCCATCCAATCTATTAACCACAGTATCATAGACAGCATCTCTGATGCCTCTGTTCTTATCTGCAAACTGCTTCAGAAGTCGATATGATATTGCATTCACTTGCCAATTAGCCCCTTAGTTTCAGGAGATGACAAATAAGTTTGATAGACTAAGCAATAGCGGTGAAGCGACCTGGAGTGAAAGATGAAGGCGAGCGAAATGTAACAGAACTGATGATTCAATCACCATGAGACGGCCAGTATGCTCTTATGTTTAATTATGTGGCATCTACCACTTCTAACACTGTTTCCTCTGTATAACTCAAGTACATTATTCTGGCTCAGAACTTCGAGATCGTATGAAAAGCCTTCACCAGCCAGGCTCTGGTTTGGATGAACACACCTGATTCTAGATCAGGGGTGGGCAATCACAGTCCTGGAGGGCCGATGTGTATGCAGGTTTTTATTTCTATCAATTACCCTGACTAACTGAGTTAATTGATTGCATGCACAAATACAGATTTTCGCAAAGATTCAATCAAAGGAAAATGTTTTATGAAGGGAGACAAGAATGATCTTTGATGGTCATTCATGATAATTTAATCTGATCTGATAATTTAACCTGATAATAATCTGAAACCTCAGATTTTATAAATGGTTTGGCTAATTTAGATTAAAAAAAACTAACTGAAGGCCAGAAGTGGGTGTGAAAACCAGAGACAGATACGGCCCTTGCTGCCCACCTCTGTTCTAGAGGGTACAATAGTTGACCTGAGCATACCAGTCTGTCCATCAAAAAGTACAAAATAACAGACATTTCTCAGATATTCTAGATTTGGTCAATGCAAAAGAATGCATATGGACTGGCATGAAAGTTACTTTCCCAGTATAACAGTTTGTTATCGGTCATTGCAGCCATCTAAAAATGGATGAGCGGAATCCAAAATACACAGCATTGCCTTAGCTCAGAAAAGCCTTGTACAGCTGGACTGCAACCTTACAAGATGTAAGAAAAAACCTTGATCAATTATCATCCCGATTGTAAAGAGTAGGGGCTCATATAGATACAGCATCTCAGTGTAGATGTGCTGATTTGGGATAATAATTCTTCTGTCCATATGTTATACGCTTGTGGGCAAAACTGACCCCAGATCAGATCTCCTACTCTGAGATGTTGATCAGTGTGGACCATTACGTCTTTATCCTGAATAACAAAGCAAATGGGGTCAGCTATGCCAGTATCGCATCTTCTAAACCAGCCAACAGGAAGCTGACCCAGCTATATCCTGTGAGGGCAAGGCTATAAACACTAGGCCATGACAAGACAGTGGGTGCATCCCAAAGCGTAGGCTGCATCCTTTGAAGGTTGCATTTTTAGGGGTAGTCACTCACTCCCATCCGCCAAACTAACATTTAGGGTGAGGGACAAAGTTAAATCTAGGGCTAGATTTTGGCTTAAGGGTTAGAGTTAAGGTTAAGATTAGGGAAACCAGTGCCAACTCACTTAAACTAAAGCTGTTTAATGGAGATGAAATGACATTACATCAGTTTTGCAGTTGGAATGAAGTGACAACCCCTAAAGATGCAGCCTTCGAAGGATGCGGCCTAGGCTTTGAGATGCACCCAGTAACATGGCAACTGCTCACTTCCTGTGGAGACAAAGTACAATGTGGACTGATGTGAATGAGCACTTATTTGTATTTCCCTGCAATGACGATGCAGAAGATAGATCCAAGTTCAGCACAGATGCCACTAGCAATTTCCCATTTCACATTGCATGTTTTTTTTTTCTTTGGCTTCCAAGAGATCATTTTGCAATCCAGTTTGAGGATAATATTTTTAAAAAGACCATTTGTTTATCCTGAATTGAGCAGTCCTAAACAATATATTGCTTCACTTGGATGTTATAATTTGATACCTTCAACGCTGAATTTCCACAATGAATTCGAATGACGTATGTATAAGAGGTTGATTGCTTGTTAAATTATAGCCACAAGGTGTCACCTGAGAGTGGCTCGAGAAACTGATGTGACAACTCGATTATTTTGGCTTTTTGGGGGAAAAAACTTATTTTCTAAGACCAGCGGTGACTATATAAATGAGTAAAATGTAATTGTTTGTGGAATAATTTAGATGAATATCTTTTATTCTCCCGCAATGCATCGTTTTCAAGGATAATGTGGCGTGACGTCATTCTTTTGTATTTGCATATTTCAGAGTATATATCCTTTGCTTGTGCACTACCGCCACAGTCCGTTGCTGCACCAAGACGAAAGCTCACAGTCAAGTCTATCAGACTCTGGTGAGTAATAAGAGAATTTTGCCTTCAAGCTCAAAACTGTGTGTGAACGAGTACCAACTACATTTAATTTGATATACGGAGACTAATTACGAACATTTGATTAATGGAAGTACCCAATATAGACCAGACTATTTTTTCCCCAATAAATCATGTGTCGTCACGTTCAGTGAACGCAGATAAAAGGTACGACACAAAATGCTGAGTGCAAACCGCCGATGTTTTTTTTTCTCTTTTCTGTTCAAGAAAACCGAATGTGCATAGAGACATGGGTGGGGGAATTTATGCTATTGCTTATGTCCTTTGTTTCGCTAGTATGCGAATTGTGTTTTAAGCAGCACTCCGATGTCTGTAGTTAATAATCGAACCATAAAAAGATATTGCTAAGATGTTGTCCGTTTTCAGTGTATATCGTGTAATCCAAATGTGTACCTGCCTATATCTGAGATGCATACGAGGCTAGACTTGAGTACAATAGATTTACCGTTAGAGAAATGGGTCTGCTGAGATGACAAGCTGGGCGGTGGTTCCTGAGAGTGGAGACTGGAGTTTAGAGCGTGTGCGGGGAGAACAAAGCTGAATCGCCTAAATCACGAACAGATGCCATACAATCACGCGCTCTTGAATTAATTTACTAACTTTTGGCATTAAATCGACGTTTCTTCATTTGACTTGTTTTCTCGTTTGCTGCACATGCACCTGGATTTTTTTTAATTTTATATTTAATTTTTTTTCAAATCGTAATCAGTGCTGAAGACATGCTCTAATTTCGGGCACGGTTCCTATCAACCATGTGTTTTAATCGTGAATTATCGACTAATGTTGAAATCCTGCCGCAGAGAATTGGTCTATGTACGTAGACACGAGTTGCTTATCACTGGCGGCATTTCTTGCTTCATTGCAGTGCGGCGGGTTGTATTCCTCTATAGTCTGTCCGTCCACGTTCTATATTAAGTGTGATTTATTTGTTATTCTGTCCAGATACTCCGTAAACATGTCCGACAGCAAGCCAGACCTGCAAGAGGTGACCGGTTTTGACAAGACTAAGCTAAAGAAGACTGAAACCCGAGAGAAAAATCCTCTACCAACTAAAGAAAGTAAGATTTGATGCTAAGAAAAGCATTTAAGCCTAATTTATGGTTAGAAAACGTGGGATGTCTTGCAGAACTTGTCTGGGAATGGAAACCTGCAAATTTTCTTGAAGTGGTTAAACCTAAAACACTGAATTTGAACCTTGGCAGAACTACTGTCTTGTGATTTGGAGGAAATGAGTCTGTTCTTCCCCTTTTTTGCAGTCATTGAACAAGAGAAGGCTTCCTCATGAAGACTGACGCACCACCATGCACTGTACATTCCACAAGCATTGCCTTTTTCCACTTTTTTTTTTTCCCAAGCTGTTTAACTTTGTAACTGAAACTTAAGTTGCATTGATTGGATGAATGAGGATGACTGTGCAGCAACACCACCACTGACCCAACCCCCGATAGCCTTTAGCCTGTTCTTGCAGCAAGAATGAATGAAAACTACTGACTGTGTCTGTGCAGAGATCCTGTCGCCCTCTCTCCCATCATGACGTGGCTCCCCTGCTTTCCCCTTCCTGTATCCAGACATCTCGCCTGCATCAAATCTACATGGCGCTGAGGGAGGGCAGGGCAGGGGGAGGCCCACCAATCAAAGGGCTCCCATGTGCTCTGTGTCTGGTGGCTTCTGGCGAATTGTAAAATGCTTTTCAGATTTGGCAGATTATTTTTTATTTTTCTCATTCTTGGAATGCACATTTTGTTTTGATACACAAATAAAATGTAAAACCCATGATTGATTGTGGTTGTTTGTAGATTGTATACGCATTGAATCAAATGATACCCAACCTCAGCCACATGTGAACGTGCACTTAAAATGAGCCAGTTTTGACTACATTCTTTTTATAATGTGGGCTGATAAACAAATTCTCATATGGCCTACTGTACCTGTGAATGGATGTGATTTTGATTTGTCTAAAACACCTAAATTGTTAGTTTCCTGCAATTAAATGGTTGGCTCTTGCCTTCAAATACTGGAAACCAATATTAAATAAAATTTGGTAAATTTAGCCTCTGTCTGGATTTCCTTTTTTCCTCAATGGTTGTTTTTTTTTATGTTCAGAATCTAACTTCACTCTACGCAAATATCTGACCATGTGCCTCCTGCTGGTTTTTTCAACTGCTAGTGTATTTGGTATTTAGGCTTGTTATTGAAGCAGGCTCTAATGATTCTAAAACTTCTATAGCATTACCAAAACTGTTTCGTGCAGAGTGGAATTCCTGGCATCTCTTGAAAGGACTGCCTTCAATTCCATCACATTTGTAGCTCAAATATTTACCAGAAGCCAGGAGATATTTTAGGAAAAGTGTACAATCAACAGGTCAGACTCGAGCGATTAAAAATGGCTTGGTGCATGCAATGTTCTATGGAGACCTCCTACACCAGCATCAATCTCTGCCGCGCTCCAGCCAGCCTCATTAATCCACAGAACGGAAAGAGCGCGAGCGATAAGGGTGCGCCAACGTCACTTTAAATTGAGTCTGCGCACTGGATGACTGTCGCCAGTGCGGTCCAATCAACAGTCACGCTCAAGGGGGCTGGCCTACAGCATAGCGCTGGTGCACTACGCTTGCCCTCGTCTGCTGACCTAGAAAAACTCAACGATACCAGCGCAGTTAAAGGGGTTCCACGCTGTAAGTCTGCGATCACTGCCGCCTTTTGCTGTGTAGAACTGCCCTGCGTAAAAATGCGGTCCCAGCTGAAGGTAACGCACTACATAAGTTGTGCAGTGAGCTAATGACACGGTGGAAGGGGTTTTTTGGTCAAGTTGAAAATATAAATTATGGGAGGTAAATTGGTCATCTTTGTAGTACATCTCCTGGGTTTTTTTTTTTTTTTTTTGCATAATCTCTGAATTCTGAGAATAACTGGCTCTGATCCCTCTTGCATCGTTTGTGGCCACATTAAAATACTCAGCTTTATGCACAATAAGTTGCAAGCAATTCACGGAGTTGGGTGTTGGTCCAGCAAAGCAAGCAGTTAATGGAACACAGCCTACTGATCTAACAGTTTATGCATTGTTAGATTTATGATGATGTGATAAGATAAATTAATAAAATGTTTTCTCTTGGCATATTTCCTTCAACAATATAGCAGCAGTTTGCGTAGAACATAACACAATTTCCCTTTAAATTTTTTATTTTATCATGACACTGTGGCAAAGGTGCGTGTCCAGGATAAGGGGATTGCTGGTAAACCAGTTAACCTTAATCCGGTCAAATACAGTCCAGATACTGTCTTCCCTCTATCAAGCTGGAGGTAACATACAAACCAGCCTTATCTATTTCACCACATTCAATGCACCACTCCTCACCGTCAGAGCCATAGTGCAAGTACATTTCTGTACATTGGGCAACAAATATCCCATGTAAATAAAGAAAATAAGGTAACATGCTATTCTGGTGCTAATATAGACCTTATGCGGGAGAAAGGTAGAAATGTTATTGCTGGTAACAGGCGCCATTTTATGCACCTGTAGTGTGCAACCCCTGTGACAATCTTTTATATTTTCAAATGGCTATATTTACATCCACATATCATTGGAATGAAGATTGTGTTAAAGTGATTTTAACTGAAAGCCTCCCAAAATGAATCTCCAAAAATTGACCCTGCAATTTATCCAATATTTTTCAAAAGTTCAGTATTTGTTACTTTATTTGAAAATTGTAACCTGGGCATGTCCCAGGCTAACCCAAGGAAACATCCTCTTTGGACAAGTCAGACGGGTCAAAAGGCTACCTTGGCCCTTTCTGTGGCCTCTCTCTCTCTCTCCCCTCCCCGCCTTTCCCTTTTCCCTTTCTCTCTCTCTGTCTCTCCCCTTCTATCCCTCTCTCCCTCACCCTTCCTTCTCTTTCTCCCTTCCCCTCACTCTCTTTCAACACCTCTCGCCCCCTCTCTTTCTCTCTCTCTGCCTCTCTGCCTTTCTTTCTCTCCCTCCCACCCTCTCCCTCCTTCCAACTCTCTCTCTCTCTCGCTCTATCTCT
The DNA here is from genome assembly GCA_029721435.1 of Gymnothorax reevesii. Classification (NCBI taxonomy): domain Eukaryota; kingdom Metazoa; phylum Chordata; class Actinopteri; order Anguilliformes; family Muraenidae; genus Gymnothorax; species Gymnothorax reevesii. Next base: position 38,428,336 of record CM056586.1, on the reverse strand, counting down.
CTCTCCCTCTCTCTCCATCTCTCTCTCTCTACAGGAAGCAGCCTCCGTCCTGTCAGCTGTGTGCCTCTATTGTTCAGAGGAGTTCTTCCTGAGCAGTGTACCCCTGGCTGTGATGCTGCTATTTCAGATACAATCAAACGCTGCCTGCCATTGTCTGGCCCCGCCTCATTTAAGGCCTACCTCCAGCCTGTGGCAAGAGACCTGCCTCCTGCACCAGCAGTCACTCAACAATAAAGCTGCCTACTTGAGCTATCACAGAAACCTTCAGCAGTGTGCTATCACAGAAACCTTCAGCAGTGTACTATCACAGAAACCCTCAGCAGTGTACTATCACAGAAACCCTCAGCAGTGTACTATCACAGAAACCCTCAGCAGTGTACTATCACAGAAACCTTCAGCAGTGTGCTATCACAGAAACCCTCAGCAGTGTACTATCACAGAAACCCTCAGCAGTGTACTATCACAGAAACCCTCAGCAGTGTACTATCACAGAAACCTTCAGCAGTGTGCTATCACAGAAACCTTCAGCAGTGTACTATCACAGAAACCTTCAGCAGTGTACTATCACAGAAACCCTCAGCAGTGTACTATCACAGAAACCCTCAGCAGTGTACTATCACAGAAACCCTCAGCAGTGTACTATCACAGAAACCCTCAGCAGTGTACTATCACAGAAACCTTCAGCAGTGTGCTATCACAGAAACCCTCAGCAGTGTGCTATCACAGAAACCCTCAGCAGTGTGCTATCACAGAAACCCTCAGCAGTGTGCTATCACAGAAACCTTCAGCAGTGTGCTATCACAGAAACCTTCAGCAGTGTGCTATCACAGAAACCTTCAGCAGTGTGCTATCACAGAAACCATCAGCAGTGTACTATCACAGAAACCCTCAGCAGTGTGCTATCACAGAAACCCTCAGCAGTGTGCTATCACAGAAACCCTCAGCAGTGTACTATCACAGAAACCCTCAGCAGTGTACTATCACAGAAACCCTCAGCAGTGTACTATCACAGAAACCCTCAGCAGTGTACTATCACAGAAACCTTCAGCAGTGTGCTATCACAGAAACCCTCAGCAGTGTGCTATCACAGAAACCCTCAGCAGTGTGCTATCACAGAAACCCTCAGCAGTGTACTATCACAGAAACCCTCAGCAGTGTACTATCACAGAAACCCTCAGCAGTGTACTATCACAGAAACCTTCAGCAGTGTACTATTATAGAAACCCTCAGCAGTTATTCAGTGCTAAAGCAGCTTACTCGTGCTATCATACAAACGTATAGCAGACACTCGAAGCTAAAGCACCAACGGTTTCTTTTTTTCTCCACACAGCCATTGCTACTGTGGGTTGCTAATGGTGCATGTCTGCAATGAGAAATGAGTACATCGGAGACGACCACTTCCTCAAGAAAGATGTCTGACGTCTTCCTCTTCCTTTATTGCTGACGAAATTTAGATGAGAGTTGCCACTGACCTTGGTGAATATCTTTCGATATTTACAACCAGCTGTATTCCCACTGTCTTCCTGATTTATTCATTCTTTTTAAGGTTAGTCTTTGATGCATCTTTAAAAATGATTCAAAGCACTGCTGACTGCATCTAACTACAGCTGGTACTAGCAGTCAGGTGCGTTTTCTCTCGGTGAAAAGTGTGTCCAGTGAATGGACTGTGGCCTGTAAGTCAAGCTGTGTTTGAAGGGCGGTGCAGGTCGGCGATGTGTGGCTGCGGTCAGCTCGCCCCGGCCCTGCTGACGACCGGCTCGGTAATACAGCGTGACAGGCGGGCGGTCATTTTCCCCTGACATAACCCTATGTGACAGATGCTGGCCAGCCGTCTCCAGGTCACGGGGTTTAATGTACAGGCCACAGCAGCTCAGAGAGGGACAGTCCGGGGCACAGCTGGGGGACGGGAGGGCAGGGCTGTGGGGTGTTTCCTCGTGGCCTGAATTGGGCTCAGTTTTTGAGACTCATGACCTGTTCTTGTAGAGATGTTTCCTTACCAGCCCCACTGCGAATGGTGTGAGTATAGATGGATCAGCAATCAGTGTTAATGCATGCCATAGATAACTACTGTATATTGTGAAAGTATGAGGTGGATAATTTAGTCTCATAAAAAAATGCACCCATTGTGTTTTTTCTTCATCAAATCTGTCCTGGCACTCTGATTTGTTAAGCTACATAGGAGTGTTATGTTGCCCAATCAGGAGCAGGTTACATCACCACATTAATGCAAAAAAGTTCTGCGCACCCTAACACTGGGTAATACTATTTTTCAGCCATTCATTTTACTAGCCCATAAAAAAGAGAGAACTTACCACATGTTAAGAGACAAACCTGAGCCCTAAGTAGTAAATGATGATACACCCATGATATTTCCTGCTCATGCATGCACACACACACTCACACACACACACACGCGCGCACAGACGTGTCCACACACATACACACCCTGATTTTTATAGCTCTCTTTGTCTGAATAACAATTAAATGATACTAAATCAATGCTTATGTGGGAATCCACTCTGGCCCTCCCCCTTAGTTGTGTAATGTCCATGTATGTTGGTGCATTAGCTATGGTGAATTTGCCTGTGCAGGTTTGTGAAAGTATAAATTCCTTACAAGAGGTGTGTTTAGCTGCAGGCAGGAAACCGGGACCCTTTCGCATCTGATGATGAGATTATTTCCTCCCCCCGGCACAATCGCAGTCAGCAGATGCTCGCCTCTCGTGGATGTTATGTAACGACCGTCAGGACACGTCGACGCCGCTCAAACACAAACCCCTGCCATCTGTACTGACAGCGCACATCGTCTGCAGTTCCATTACCTTACTCTGTGAACAACCACAGCTAGCCTTCCGAGTGCAGTTTATCCCTTGTGTTAAATGCTAACTGCATGTTCACTCACTACATTTGCAGTGTAAAAATAAAATATTTTGTAATGTGGTAGTGTTAAAATGAAGCTGCTAGCAGACTTTTTCATCAAGTAAAACTTTTATAGCTCAGCTATTTGTGCTCTGCAAGGTGTGAATGTGAATAAAGTTGCAAGTTTAAATTTGTTTGAACTTCAAACTTAAAGGGACCTATAGCTGAGCAAAATGCCAATTTTGGTTCAAAATTTTAGTTTTGAGGGAAGAGCATGAAATGGTTCTTCAAATAGTCCACTTTCAGGACATATATTCACTTTCTGCCTAATTGGCCTTAAAGTTGCTCTAAAATCGCTCTGAGATTACTCTTTTACACTAAAAAGTACTTTAAAACCTTGTTAAAATATAGATGATTTTCAACAAGAAAATACAGATTTCTCAGCAACTGTACATCCAATTATCTTCATATTTGGCAGTTTTCTTCACTTTGTGATGATCTATGTCTGCACAGAGCTCTTTTTGCAATATGTACCTCTGAATATGAGTAATGTAAAATATGAATATTTAATCAGCATTTCCCATCAAAATTGATTTAGGGGGGGTCAAAATCAATACTAGAACATCGAAACCTGGAAAAAAGTTCTGTAGTGACATTAGGAATGTTTTTTTATTCACTTTAAGCTAAAATTATAACCAAACACTGTTTAGTTATCTCAATAACTGTGTTTCTCTAAGTATCTACATATTCATTAAAACAGCCATTGCCATGGCAACCACTGATGTGATGCTACAGAAACCTTTTAAGTTGCAATTTCTAATAGAATTATTTTGATAATAATTTTTAGATTTTAAAGTAAATATCTTGGAAAAATGTTTGCTTAACTATAAGTCCCCTTAATCTATTTTACATGACAAAACACGTAGAAATTGGAGAATGTTTTTAGTGGAGGAACCCAATTGAGTGCAGCTTATTGTGGGGAGAGCTGATATGCAGGTGCTATTGAGCAGTAAGATGTGTTGAATCTCTTCACTTATGACAAGTATGAGATTTTTAGTGCCTAGGATTGATGCAAGGATCTTCCTTAACCCTAGAACACTACTGCTAAAATTAGTAACACCATCACTAACGCCGGGTGATTTTTCCCGATGTAGTAAAATACCCAATAAAAAGTACTTGTCCTAAAAATATGACAATACATGACAAATTAGAGTAGTGTTCTTTTATTTTCAACTGTGCCATGTCTAACAAAATGAAAAAAAGTACCCTGAGGTAAACAAAACACCCATGCCTTCAAAGATGTCAAAGACAATGCTGAAGCTGCCCAGGAACCCATAACACTCAGACAAATGCAACATAATGAAAATCACGTAAACACGTTTGCTCGGGTGAAAATCACCCGGCGATAGTGTTCTAGGGTGAAGTTACTCGCTTTTTGTCAATGCGAGGACCTGATATGTGTCAATGAAGGTTAGGGATGCTGCGACAAGGTTGGAAAATATGACAAAAGAATTGTAATAACAGAGACATAGTGTCAAGTGTTCTGCCTAAAGAAACTGTCTGGGACATTATTATGATGAGAGAGAAGAGCAGTGTGTTTGGCAATTGCAAAGGCCCTGGTGCATGAAGGATTGGCCACTACAGTTAACTGAAGAAGACGAAAGATTTCTCAAGATAATGGAGGAAAAGTGCTGACCGATTAAAACTCCTCATTTGGAGGTCAAGATTGATGTGTCAGAGACTGCTGTCCATAAAAAAAATGTCACGGACAGAGCTACTGAGGTGAAACTTTGAGATATAGGCTGCTAGTCAGCTGCCAAAACATAGCGGCCTGGACTTGTAGAAGGATACCCAAATGCCATTCTGTCACAGAATGAATTCTTGGATTAATAAGAACTGCTTGTAAAAACAAGAAAGTCATAACATCTTGTACAGAAATTGATTTCAAAACTGGAAAAACTGGAACCTTTCCAAAACTGAGAGCTGGGAATAATCTCCCGATTGTTAACAATGATGGAATGAAATCCTCTTGAAGTAATATATAAACCTTGTATCCCAGCGTGTAATTATTTTGGAACTCCAGTGACAAAAGAGTTGAAGAGCCTTGAACAAAATAATGTTCTTTGGATTTTAAAGTTCAAGTAAGCGTGAATATACAAATTCCAACAGAAATCCTTGAGGTAGAAGACTGGACCTTCCCAACATAACTTGTTCTTTTCCCATATGATGTATTACACCCTGTGTTTATGAGCAGCTTCACAATATTTTGAAAAATGGGTAAAGTGTTTTTGTATGTATTCATTAAAGCAGAAAGGTACTCTGACTTAACAGACAGACAGTCCAGAGGCCTGCTGTTTAATTACAAGCCATATCCAATCACTTCACGAGCGCCTCGTCTCTTGTGTGGAAAAGCGTTAATTAAGGAGGTATATTTAGTGCTCTTGTCTCTTGCAGAATGTGGCGTAACAGCATTTTTCACTTAAAATGTAATATATACTGATTAGTAGTCGACATACCATGTGTGCGTGGCTGTATGTTTTCAGGCAGATCTGCGGACAGACCCAGTGTGCTGGAAAACCCCATTTCATGGATGAAAATGCATTCCCTCAGTGGTTATGCTGCACTGTTAGCTTTCTGATGATGTAGATTAGGTACATAAATAAATAAAAGAGTATAGCACTTTAAGAGTTATTTTACCGAGAGAACACACTGCTTACCACTCTCTCCCCGTGATAAAATGTTTTTCTATTTTATGTTAGTTTTTTTAGCTCGGAAGGCAGATTCTTTTTGGATATGGTTAAACCTGCATGAGAACAATATTTTAAAACTGGAATATTTTCTTCTTTAAAAAGTAAATTAAGAGAATTAGAATTTGCATATAATGTGGCTTATTTTAAGGGACATATTTCAGCATGGACGTCACTGCAAGAAGTCTCAGGTTTCCAGGATTATATATAACTGAACTGAAGATCTAGATGTAATTCAGTTATGCCAATGTCCCCTTGACACTCTCTCTTCTTTTTCTTATTGTAATTTACCACCCAGTGCCAATAGAAACGATAGAGTCCCGCGGCTTGATTGCAGGTTGGCAAGCAGTGTTGAGTCAGTGGATTTCCGCAGATATGCAACTGAACCAGAACCGCAAATGTAGCCAGCCGACCAAGTCATCGTTCTTTAACATTGATAAGTGTCTGCATGGCAGCTAACTGTGACTGTTCTTTGGCTCTAACAAGAACGTGAATGATTGATTCTATCCTGTGTACCTCACAAGCATCTGAAGAAGGAGAGTGCTGACTTCCTCTGTTTTGACCTATAATAGTGCATTGTTCCACAATCTCAGAAGCCATTGAATTTCTGCCCATCATGAGGTAATATTTGCCGTATTTTCAATGTGATCGAAGGGCCCGCAGTTGCCTGGGGGGGAGGAAACCAGTGGGAAGCTAAACGGCCTTTAAAGCAAACATGCTTTATACAAACAGGTTAATCCTAAGGCCCTGGAGCCATTATGAAAATTATCATGCAGCATCACAGATGGATGAAGCTTAGTCTATCAGTTCAGCTCAATAAACATTAATGTTTTTGATGATGGACTTAGTGAGGCAAAAGTGAAACTTGAACAAGGTAGTCTCAGTTACCTAGGAATTTTTGTGTAGAAAACACTACACTAAGGGCCAGATTCACTAAGACTTCCATGAGCAAAAACTTTGAGTTACTAGTCACATGACCAGTGATTCTCCAGAGTATTTGGTCAGCACCAATCATCGTCCATGTTACTGATTGTGCGTGTGCTAAAAGGTTTTGCTCTAGCTAATAGTTATTGTGAATGTGAGGCCCAAAACCTAAGTTGCTATTAAATTAGCAAGTTATCCACTTCTATTTACATCGCCCTGGTTCAAAATATGTATGTGCTAACATGGTTAGCAACTACGGTTTTAGGAAACGTACCCCTGTCCATGAGTACAGAAACCAGCTCAGCCATTGATTTCAGTTTAATTAGCTAGCAGCAGACGTTAAGACAAGCTAACATACAGACGCTAGGAAGCAGGAAGAGAGAGAGCTAGGTAGACAGCGCCCTTGTAAACAGCACCCTTCATGGGCATTGGACCTTCATGCTCATTTAAAAGCCCAGCTCCTAAACCACAAAACCAAACAACTGTGTGCCCCCCCCCCCACACACACACACACAGGACAATACCGGAGTTAAATGTTTAAAGTGGTGCTCGCAGGCTGACAGTTCAGTCGCAAAGTGATGTCATTTTCAGGAGTTTAGTTGTTTTGCGGGTTTACTAAAGGTCAGAGTGGCTTCATTTTATTACTAAGTGTCATTCGCCTATGCTTCTTGTGGACTCTTCTGTAAAAAGTGTTGACGGTAGCAAGGCGGGATAATAATTCCTTATCTCTAAAAATATACCCGTGTTTACATTTGCCGCCCATTTTGAGAACAGCATGGAGATTGATGTTTCCTGGCCCCTTTCATCACTGTAAACACATCTGAGCAGTCGGAGGACGCATTCTACAATAGAGAGTTGTGGTTAGCCCTGTGTTTTTACCCATGATGCTTTGCAGCAGCAGGATGACACCATGAAGCATGATGCAACGATTGCAGAAAATTACAACTTTAAATCGGCCAAAAAATTTGCTTTGTGTAAATCCTACCGCACCATTCAAAGGTTTGTTACGGACTAAGGAAGAATACTAATTTTGTGTGATTTAAGTAGCCTGGATATGATGTGATCCTTGCAGTCAGATGTGCTTGTGATCCACTGGGATTTTAAATACTGAACATCAACAACTGTCACAACACAACACAGTTTCCAAGGAGTAGCCGCCATGAGAAGCGCGTTGTCGCACAGCCTCATGTTGATTCTTATCAGGATATGTTTTGGTTGCGCTTTTTCATTCCATAACTTCATAATTCACATGGAGGTCTGTGGAAGCAGAAAGAGGGGTTCGGATTTGAATCTGGGGCTCTCCACTTTTCTCCTACAGTCCAAAGACATGCATATTAGGGTAAATGGAGACTCTAAATTGCCCATAGATGTACTGTGAATGTGTGTGTGTGTGTGTGTGTGTGTGTGTGTGTGTCTGTGTGTACGCGCGCGCGTGTGTGTGTGTGTGTGTGTGTGAAGCTGGACTGGCAAACTGCCTTGGGTGTATCCATGCCCCTCATTCATTCGATGCCAGGATTGGCTCCACCCACCTGCCCAGTTAGGATAATGGATTGATGGATGTTGGAACAAAGATGTCAGCTCTGAACTTGAGCTGCCACCTGCTTGTGCTCTGCACTCCTTATATTGTCGTGCATTGCTGCACTCTGGGAAACTTATTTTGTTCAAGATATAAACAACGTTTTCCTCCAGCAGGAAGCTCACAAGGCACAGGGAAGTGCTGCACAATGGTTGATCCTGGATTGGCTATTTTTTTCTGTTTCAGGTGTACAGTAGGTCTAACTATTGTTGACCTCCAATTTCTGTGAGGGAAATTTCCATGCCGAGTTAGAGAGAGGGGGGGTGAACTCTCCACTAAGGCCATACACATTGAAGAGAATTTGAAACAAGTGTAAAATAGTCTTCAGGCCCAATTTAAGTTTCGCTTGGTACCCAAAGTCTTCTGCTCATGGGTCCCGGAACATATATTTTGAATGATGTAATTTTCTAGGACATAATTTCTGCTTCATTTAAGGCACAATTTGTCGGCTGCTGCATTTTCAAATTTTGTCAACAAAATGTTTGCTTTTAAGGCACTGCACAATGTGTCAAAATTAATTCCTGAATGTGATTAAAACGTAAAAAATTCTGTGACATTTATTCTGGTTAAGATGGTTAATACGAAACTTATCTTATACTGGACAAAAATAAATAAACAGTGGCACATGTCAAGGTCTGCAGACAGATCTCAGATGGTGAGCGAGCAGTAAGTTCTTGTATTCAGGGTGTTGGATGTGGGAGAAATGGGAATGGAATGACTTTGACAGGGGCTCCATCGTTATTGCTTAGTTCCCACTGTTGTGCGCTCTGTTACAAACACCACGATTGCCCATTCGTAGCTAATCATGGAACTTCTCTGAAGCTGGTTTCACAACAGACGCGAAACAAATTTTTCGCGAGACAGATTACATTCAAAGTCAATGCAAAGACGCGAATACGCGCAAAGCAACTTGATTTAGAGCTTTTCTATTCTTTGTGCTTCCGCTCATTAAACTTAATTTTTTTTTCATGTGCTCATAGCACTTTGAAGTAAACAGCACCACGATAATTAAAAACTTACACTCTTCGCGGCACTTTCATAATTGAAGTCCTGAGGCAGGCATTTTGAAAGAGATAACCGTTGAGTTCATATCAAAGCTATGAATGACCTGAGCTGGGAGAGGTCAGTATCGGTGGCCTTCAAGGCCCAGGGCAGTGAGTGAAATACAGGTGTGACTTTGTTTGACCTGCCGCTCCAGAAAAGTGCTCAACATTCTATGGTCCGTCTCAGGGTCGCAGTGGGGCCGGAGAATATCCCAGTATCAAGTGGGAGCGAGAGGCCAAAAGGTTTCTACGGTATTTTACAAAAGTAACATAATCTTTCAAAATAATAAATTGCAGAATGTTCCCTTGTCGGCACCAAAAAGGCACTCAAAATCACTCTTTCCATGAGCACTTACTGTATATGTAGTAGGTCATCATCACAGATGACCCCGGAGCACCACACAAGCGCCTATAAGTACTTATGGAAAAAGTGATTATATGTTGTGGTGTGGCGTCACCAAAGACAGCGCTGATCGGATCCGTTAATTCACTAAGTGTCGGTGCCATTCTTTCATTTTGATGTTGTTATGCTTTGGGTGTAATCTCACGCAGAGAGATGCTCTGATGCTTGTCTCTGGGGGCGTAATTCCATCACTGGGGTCTCTGAATTGGAGGAGAGGCTATGGGCTGTTGCGATGGAGATGTAAATGAGTGGTGGGTGGAGAGGGGTCAGAGGTGAAAGCTTGCCGGACCCACTGAGGGCCGCAGCACACAGGAAGCGCGCTAACGCTAAGTGAAAAATGTACAGTAAATCCCGCTGTATTAAGGGATTTCGAGGCAGCATTCCACACGGCACCTTGTGTTATACGCTGTTCACCCATTTATTATCATGAACAGCATGGCCGCACAGTTGCCTTGCAATCAGTAGGTTCCAGGTTCAAGTCCTGGTTGATCGGGACCTCTGTGTGTGGAGTTTTCATGAGCTGCCTGTGTTTGCAAAAGACTTGTTTGATAGACACACTCCTACCATTGTTCCTGACCCAGGCTCTAGCTTTAGAACTGGAGTCAGTCCCCCGGCGATGCTATGTGTGGCTCATCTGCTCATCTTAAGCTAGGATGGGTCAAATACAGAGGATGAATTACCCCACAAGGTTCAATAAAGTACATTTATCTATCTAACCCACTTAATGTCCGGGTCGCAGGAAGCCTGGAGCCTATCCCAGCATGCAATAGGCAAGAGGCAGGAACAGAGTCTGGAAGCAATATCACGAAACCCGCCTATGTTCTCGCAAAGACATACCCCTTCAGAGCATTCGAACCCACAGATTGGCCAGCCATTCAAGGGGCAGGATTCCAATCCTAGAGCTGAATGGCTGGCTAACCCTTGAGCTTGGATGACTGGCCAATCCTAGCGATTGAATGCTCCGAAGGGGCGTGTCTTTGCAAGAATATATGTGGGTTCTGTAATAACGCTACCTGGACAGAGATGGACATTCCATGGGACAGAGAGTAAGAGTCCTGCCACATTTTACCTGCAACCACGAGCACAGTCGGTTGATTTCACCAATAATTCAACCTCATGGCAGAAAGGATTTTAAGAAATCCAGGTGGTTAAAACAAAATACCGAGCAGGACTTTTCCTTTTTGATCCTGGGTCATCCACCTTAGCTGTTCACCAATCTGTGGGAAATTCATCCTTATTTTTATAATTAAAATTATATTTCTTCCTTAAATGTTTTTATTCTTCTTCAAGGTTTTCCTCTAAATGGATTAATCTAATAATTCACTCAGCCTTGTCAATTTAGGACATATGGCACATTTACCAGGTTTCAAAATGAAACCGTATTACTGTAATAGCCATGATCCTTTGATGCTATAAATGGTTTCAAGCTAACTATATCCAACTGCTGTCCAGATGCCCAGCACGGAAAAGCCGGCCTCCAGATGTTTACATGGAAGGAGACCTGGTCTGAGAGATGACTTACAAAAGTGGATTAGGTTCACCCCCAATATAGCTCAAATTTTACCCAGATATGCTATACCCGACTACAGCCGACTTGACTAGAAAACTTAATGGTGTTGGGTTTCTCTGGAATGCCTAGCCGGCATTTCACAGACATTTCATCATAGAAATGTTCTCTGAGAGGCAACCTGCTCCACATAGCTTTTCGTCTACATGTTGTTCTTCCATCTACAGTTTAGAAGCACCCACGCTATGTGAGTGAAAGTAGGCCAAATACAATCTTTTGGTCGAAATTGATACTTATGACTCCAGATTGTACACTGTGTGCATAAGCTCACCCAGAACCTGGATTTTGGTTTGGACTTTTAAAAAAATACAAAAAAAAACTTCTATTCTCAGCAAGCAAATGGCTGCTAATGCTAAATTGCGGCAGTGCCCTGTGGTTATGTGCTAAATGCTCAGTCAGTTCTGCGGTATACATAGCGCTTCCTTCGCGCCTATATTGGTACCCTCTCCCCGCCTCAATGGCATTTACAACAGCAGTTTCCTGTGTGGCTCAATAAAAGGAAGTTGAGTGCTTCGGCAAAATGGATCTTATTATCGCAATCAGAAGCTGGCCATGTCATCAGCTTATTATGACCAATGAAATCAACTCAGTGGAAGGATTGAGCCGATTCAATGCACATTATTGGGTGGAAAATTTAATCTGTGGCCATCCTTTGTCTGCTACTACAACAGATTCTCACTTGATTGTGGCTTTTTGCAGGGAGAAAAACCCCTTTCTCGCAATCGGAATAATCTGTTTCCTGTAGCACTTGGTGGCTGCAGCGATTCAGTACATAAAAAAGTGATGCTAGCTCTTTCTTGTAAGAATATACATACTAAGTAACAAATCAGCATGTAAAATAGTTATTCTAGCTCTCTCCTGCTAGAATGTAGGTAACATGTAAATGTTGAGTAAAATAGAAAGGGATGGTGTGGGTGCGGCTTCCAAACGTACGATTGCAAAATGCAATTGTTTTTCCAAACAAACAATTACAATTACCTGATTTAGCTAATCAACTTCAAGAGTCTTTGCTAAAGACCTTGATTAGTAGAGGAAGTTATGCAACTGCCTGGCTGGAAAGAAATCTGCACCCTCCCCAGTCCTTTTCAGGCTGAGAATCCCCGATGGGAAATGTTGATGATAGCTCCCTCCTGTAGCATTGAAGGTAACATACAAGAATGCAGCATGCAAAATATATTGGTGTTAGCACCCTGCTATGGTGCTAGGTGACATACAGCAATGTAGCATTAGAAACACTGATGTTAGCCCTGTCCTGTAGCACAATAGGTGAAAATGCTGCAATGCAGTATGTAAAACATGGGTGCTAGCTCTCTTCCATAGCAGGAGGTGACATGCAGCAATGCAGCATACAAAATAGTCACGAGCTCCTCGGAAGTACAGTGTGAGAATATGCAGGTTTAAATGGTCAAATAAGCCCCTGGGTTGCTGTATAAGCTTGCAGTGTAGCTCTCTTGTTGTAGTGTGCAGTTGTTCTTTCATTTTAAAATTGTTGTTCTTGCTCCTGGAAGTCTGTATGAAATTCACTGACTAACATGTAGTACTGCACAAGACTTATAGTGATCACAAATTAGAGAGCGAAAGATAAATAGTTTAAAGGGAAATGGTTATTTGGCAATTTGTGCTGGCACTAAAAATGTTGTTTTAAAAGCTTTTTTTTTTTTAATGTTCTTCTAACTTCTTCTCAGTGTAATGTGTAGTCATTGAAGGCAGGGACTGCTTGTGCAGGGAGGGGCCCTTGAAGAACAGGAAATTGACATTTTCGCCCTATTGACTATCGCATGAAATGCTGTGAGTACACCATTTCTTGTTCCCCAAAAGGAAAGCATACCAGAATTGGCACGCAATAAGAGGAAGTAGATTTTCTCCTGTGGCACTCAGACCTTTGCACCGTGACTAATTCTCAGACAACAAACACTCAACTGGATCTCAAAACAAATGACCAAGACTGTCAGAATGTTATCTACAGACACGGAGATTAAGGGTAGACAGTAAGGTGCAGCGCTGTTCCCTGTCCTACCTGTTTAAAGAGGAAGTTGCAGTTTTACCTGAGAAAATAAAAAGGGTCTGTGCTTTTCTGTCAACTCCAGGGGTCAGGCAGTAAAAATCCTTTCATGTGTTTTGTCCAGTACCGAACTCATCCAGGTGCACTGTGATACATTTCTTAGAAACAAAGGTACACCAGCTGACTTAAAAAAAAAATTGAGTTAACTCAACTAAATCTAAGTTAACTCGACTTGAAGGCAAGCTTTGTTTTTACTCACAATTAGTCAAGATAATGGGTGACTTTAATTTTAACTTATGAAAACTTATGAACTTGCTTTGAATATCTTATTCTTGTCATGACAAGTGGAGTTGACGAGAAGAAATAAGTTCACAGAACTTACTGGCGCCATCATGTTTTACAGAGAGGTATTACTGATTAGTTCTCCCTTCTGGCTGGGCCAGTTGTGTAAATCAGTAAAGCCGGGAAGTTTGAGCAGAATACTGGGGGAGAACATTAATTTACTGGACCTGAGTTATTCAGCTGTGGAATAAGCTGTTTTGGTTAGTCCCTCCTTCTGTGCGACCCAGTCCATTTCCTACAAAGGCCTTGTCTGTCAAAATCCAAAACTTAACCTACTACAGCACTCGCTTTAATGTTGCTGGTTGGTAGGGCTATCATTTGTAAAAAGCACAAAGCTGTGACCTGGAGAAACTAGATTGCGCTCGGTCCTATGTACTCCCTTAGCGTGCCTTAAAATTGAGTCAAAATGGGATCTATGACGTTGACATCAGTAAGGCTTCTGGAGGCATTTTATGCGCATATCCTACTTAAATTTGAAGGCTATCCCTTCAACGGTTCACCCGCTGGAGTGGCAACAAGCGATGCAAAGATGGATGGATAGAAAGAAGACAATGACCCATCGACAAGAATGGCCAAGGGGTGTAATAATTTATATATCGCCGAAGCTCTGGAAATCCCAAAATTCTCTCTGGAATCTACTCAGGGCAAAATCTGATGACTGACAGCCCTTCCTCTGCACTTGGGAGAATGAGTGATATGGGTGGCACAATAAAATCAAGAAAAGAAACACTGAATCTTGGCCACATAATATCATGATCTAGATCGAGGTCAGATATATTTTACGATTGCCATGTTCTATGCCGGAGAGTCATATTATGAAAATAATGGCCTGTTATCCAGACAGAGGTGGTTACACCTCTGTCCGGTGTCTTGACGAAACAAGGGATGTGGTCACGGTAAAACTGAAATCTGGTTCATTTTAATTGTTGAGAATTTTGAAAGCATAGACCGTGTTATGCAAAATTTCCGTACATTACTCATCAGTTGCGCCGTGAAGCCACTGAAAATGAAATCGGTAAATTTTCGTAACTAGAAAAGCTGCCCCGCTAACCTTTCTATGGGCTGTCAGCTGTGCTTTTGCTGGAGTTCAGTTCTTGCAGCATTATCAGGATAATGTATGTGTCAATTATATCAGGGAAGTGCAATACAACTAGGACCTGGGGATTACGTGAATCATTTTAAGTGCGTGTGTGTGTGTATTTGCGTGCGTCTGTGCGTGCGTGTGCTTGCGTGTGTGTGTGTGTATGTGTGTGTGTGTTTATGTGTGTGTGAGTTTGGGTGTGTATATGTATGTGTATGTGTGTGTGTGCGTGTGTGTGTGCATGTCTGTGTAAGTACAGGCATCCGTGGCATGTGTGTTTGTGAGTGCATGACAGTGTGTGAGAACTTGTATGTGTATGAATTCAGTATTAGAGAGTATTAGAGAGTGAGAGACAGTGTCATCCTGTTGCTTGTTTTATTTTTATTTGGCTTTCTTAAAAACATATTTTTAGATCAGTAACAATTGCCTTTCCTCACGTTCTTAAATCGGAGCGGATTTGTGGCACTCAGATTATCTGGATCATTATCGATTACTGGTTAAGGTTAGTATGATGGTTAAAGTAACCAAAAACAGGTAGTATCTGTTTAAAAAGTCACATGATGTGAGTTAACTTCTTTCCATATCAGGAAGTTGACTGCCCTTCCTGTTTGCCTTTACTGATTACAGGTCAGCCGATCATATCTGCTGTCTGGATTATTACTCTGTAGATATGTAGTTTAATGAACTGAGTATGACAATGGTGTGTGTTCTGTTTATGCATGGGCATATTCCCACAGAGGCCTACACAATTGTTTCAGACACACACTCATACACATTGCACATTCATCTCTGATGCATTCGATAAAATACGCACACCCACATGGACAGGAAGTTCTGTAAGTATTTGACCTTGTGGCTCACTTTTGAAGGGATGTAATTTCTTTATGGTCCCTAGATAAGGACAATACAAACACAATACAAAGTCTAATTGAAGCTGACATCTGAGCTTAAATTTAAATGTAAATATTTTTGTATCAGTATGAATGGAATCTTGTAGAAATTAAAGCCCTCAAACATTTTAAATACCATCATGGAACCACCTACAGTTCCGAACTTATATTCCTCTCATTTATGATTCAATTACTCAAAAAAAAAAAAGCCCGCTCTTCAGTAAAAGTGGGGCATTTTTGAATTTTTGAGATCTTCCTGATGAAAATAAGCCCCCACTTTTGCTTGAACAACCTTCCAATGAGGAAATATGAGTAGTTTAGTCTGATTAGGCCTCGGATAAAACAGGACTGGGATGCGTTCTCTCACCAATGCAAAGTCAGGAAAGTATGTTACCGTCCACTGGCACTAGCACAGTTGCATCATCGGAAGCTTGGGCCTCTGCTCTTGGTTGGGCAATACCCTGGACCCAGGTGGATAACAGACGCTTTGAAATTTACAAGCGCAAAGAGGGAGGGGGAGGGGATTTTGAAGCGCACTGCAAATTCAGAACCGCAGCAGTACCAGCAGATACGACTGGAAAACACTTTCAAACAGTTTGAAAAAAGGAAAGATATTTGGAAAGATATATTTTGGGGTTTGATTACATATTAGAAGAAATATTTTGAGTGAGCAGCAAACTGTTAGAAACTTCTGGATCGAGCAACTGCGAGCTTACGTGTGACTCAGGCCATACTGTCCATACAATGCGTTCAGTTGGAGCTTACAGCTTTGCTTGTGTAGGATCAGTTGCCTGTCTGATGAAGCCTAAGCGACCCTCGGAGGGGTCACATGTGATGCCTCTTTTAACCTTTCATGACCTCAGAACAAATGCAGCTTCAATCACAATTTTGAATCTAAAGCTAGATCCTTGATATATTTATTACAAAAAAGCTTGTATTTGCAACCTGTGCAGTAACACGCAAGTCAATGAGTTCTACAAAAATGAATAAGGGCATAAATAAATAGAAAGACATGATGTTCACTCCATTCAGCTGTGCATTCCATGCAGGAGGATATTAATTACATGAACACAAATCACATCTTACTCATCTCAGGAGTTATTCATTAAAAAAAAGCGACCAATATTTTGCATATATCTCTTGTAGTTACAGAATAAACCATACGATTTGGGTATGCAAATTCGACAGAAATCTGAAAAATGCCCTGGAGTTAAATAGGTTGAAATTGTCAAGAACCTTACAGAATTCGAGTCTGTACCATTTTACTCTGACTCAAGAATTACTCTCACCGTTCATTGTGGTTTCTACTAAAATGTTTAAAGAGGTGTGACGTAACTCTCAGCTATTTTATGAGTAAAACAAGGCTTTTTGCAGCAGCGAGTGAAGCATGTCGGCATTTGAAAACCCGGCGATGAGGAATTCCATAATAGCCTGCCAGTGGACGTCTTTTCTTTTCACACCTGCTTTGGGGCTTTATTATGTCAAAACTGGGACTAACTGGTCAGTACAAGGCAGGCTTTGCCGTCAGCACTTTTTTGGAAAGATCACTGGAGGCATTCATAATCAAACAGCTGTCATCGTAAGGATATGCAGGTGTCCTTTCTGGTTGAATTATTACCCGATTAAAAGTAAATCTTTAGCCTTAGACCAGTAAACTTTGTATTAACAAAGAGTAGTCAAAGGCTGTATAGTGTTATATGGTTTTGTTTTTAATTTTTTCATTTAATATAATTATTTTTATTTATTTATTTAGCAAAAAATATGTTCAGTTTTCTCTGTCACCTCAAAGTTTTCATTAAAAATGAACTACGGCAGAGAAACACCTCTGAGGTTAATTCATGGAGAGAAAAGTTCTAAAGAAACGTCTAGAAGGAAATGCCAGGGAATTAAGGCAGCAAGGGAGAGAGCCGGAATAAAAGATTTGCTTTCCTAAACATTCCCTGGGGCCCCGTCTTCCTGTTTGTAATAAGGTTGGATCTGAGATCCTTATGATAGCGATGCTGTAATGTGCCCTCCTGCTTCCAGTCCCTCCAGACAAGTTCATCGCATTCGATTAGTATCCCTAGATTTCAAACTGCGAGTCCGACTAATCTGCCTCAATAACATTCCAAACGCTCTATTCCGAGCCTCACTTTGCCTTATTGAAATTGAAATTTATCTCTGACTATGGAACGAGGCAGTGAGACCCTCAAATGCAAGTTGTAATCCTTGCCGTGTGTCAGAATGAGTAACGACGGCTGTGCAGATTGTAATTGAAGAGATGCCTCTGTTATTTCGTAGGAGACTTGCTTTGAAGCTATTACCCCAACCAAAGCATTCAACTGCTTACAATGATGTTCAGCGTGTTTTAGACAGAGCTAATTTTAGCTTGATTATAAATGCCATCTCGTTATTTAAAGCAATACTGTAAGTTTATATTATTTAAATTCTCCTGCCAGGGGTGAAGTGCATTCAAGCCCAGTTTTTTCCCTGTTGTTTTATCTCAGTTTTAAAGGTGTTTCATTATGTAGAATTCAGCATCATAAAGGCTTAAATATGCATTATTTTAGCAGATGTAATATTTATTGTTCCTCATGCTGTATATGAGATGAGTTCACATTTTAGAGAAGCAATGCTTCCAGCATATTTTTCAGTCTGTGTAAAAGTGTTTTTTTACAGAATGGAATCGATATCCTCATGGGAAATTTAGTGGGAAAGTGCTGCGTATTTCTGGACGTGGGCGTTACATTCAGATCGAGTTTCACTGAAAAAATGTTTTGTTTTTTGGTGTGGAACGGACAAAGTCTCGCAGCTTAGCTGAGGGAATAACCTGATCGAGCTGCAAGTGTGTGATGTCAGGTCTGTGTGACATCACACACTCAGCTCCACTGTGTTTGCCCTTTTTGGGAATTAACATAAATCAGGAGCAGATGTGAAGCTACACGAAGAGAGAGGCTAACCCTTTCTTCACGTGTTGTGCTCGAGTGAGCCTTCACTTAAGATTTACATCAGCGTAGCTGGCCGCTATAAATAGCATCAAAGCCAGATATAGGCTATAAAATGTGTAAAGGGCTTGACAGTGTTTGACATTTTGGAAAGTTGACTTTTTAAAATAAACCAATTAGGGCTGAAATTTAGGGCTGAAATGTGCCCATACAATGACTACACTGCTATAGAGCATTTTGTTGTAAGTTTACAAAGCAAGATTGTGACCAAAATCTTCGCTAATTGTTTGAATGGATCACGGAAACCCAGCAGTGAACAGACGCGTAAGTTGTTTGGAGTTTGAATCGAAGCGAACGGTTAGATTATCACTGCTGGACAAATCTTGGATGACATACACAAAAAAAGTGGGACAGGTTATATTTGCTGGATACAGTGTAGATTGCTATCCTTTCTGCGAGCTGATTTTCTTTTTTGTTCCCTTCACTCCAATTCTTTTCTTTTCCATTTGCAGAAGCCAATCAATTTTAGAGTTCCAAGTCTGCTCCAACAAATCACCCTGTGAATCAGGGGTATCAAACCAAATTCTCAGGGGGCTGTCAGTGATTGTAGAGTTTTGTGGTTTTCTTTACGTTGCCAATAAAGGCCCCTGAGAACAGGTTGTATGGGTTTTTCAGCTTGTAAATTACTTACAGGAGCAACAGAGACTGGAAACACAAGGAAAACGAGTTCTAAATGCTGGAGTTTAGCTCTAAATCAGGGGTGCGGCCCTCGAGACCCAGTGTCCGCAGGATTTTGAAGTCTCTTTTCAATTAAAATGCAACTTATTCCCTGAGAAAAGGGTACATGGTATATGGCCTCATTAGCCATTTAGTGATTTGAATGAATGAATCCTTGAATTGAATCAATGAATCGCACATCAAAAACTAAAAGACACTGCAGCCCTCCGTGGATCAGAATCAGAGCATAAAAGCATGTGTTTGTTACACGCATCACATTCTTGCTCTGTGCTGATGCTGGGATACACAAAAAGGTGACATAATCCCATATTGTGCTCTGGTGTCAGTTGTATTTTGTGGATAATCACAACATTGCCTGCTAAATGCTACTTTTCATTGCGGTCAAGGGAAAAATTTTGTCCTGAAATACGGAATGAAATACGGAAAGGGCTGTTTTCAACCTTGACCACTGACCTCAATTAAGCAGGGGGGTACAGGCAACGTGAGGTACACCCTTAAATTATAGTAAGACACTGTTTTAGGTGACAGACTTTGGCCCAGTACGTGCTATTCTATGGGGCAGCCGAATATCATTCCTACTGACATTAAACATAGCTGGACCCACCTCCTGGCTGGGCCAGCCAGCCTGTTCAATATAAATCTTAATGTTTTCCTCTCTCATGTAATTCATACATTCACCACTTTCGCCTGTTTTACGATATATTGCTCCGTGAGTAAGGTATATGATTATCATTGCGAAAAGTGCAGATGTTTTATATTGAACACAATCATAAGATCAGGGTTACAGTACGTTTAGTTCAGATATGATATAAGGAGCATCAGGTGCTCTTACATCTAAAGTGGAAATTGAAACAGGGTGGTGTGGAAATTCTGGGTAATACGATTCCTGCTTTTGCTAAAATATCAAAAAAAAATTGGAGTCCTGCTCCTTTAAAAATCCTCTCGGTGAACCCATAGTGCAATGAAATGCAGATTAAGGCACAAGTCCTGACTGCATATCACAGATGCATTATGATACTCAGTTCCTCTGAGGAAATGGAGCATAGATGTTCGGTATTCCGGGACTCGGCTCCTTCCAGGATGCTGTGATAACCGATGGCTGTGAGCCAGACTGCACTTAAAAGCCCTTGCCAGCAGTGTTCAAGGAAGACAGCAGTGACTTCTTAAACACACAAAATGATTACCAAACAAAAAAAGCTCCTCAATCGATCTGTAGATCCCGTCCTACCTGAAACAGATCATCTTCCCTGCGATTCACAGTCTTATTTTCTAAACATTTTAGCGCTACTGGGCCTCAGTCAGTGGTGCTAACAAAGCAATGCAGTTCTATTGAATCGAAGCCCAGCATGCAATATAAGAACAATATAAAAAGCAGCAATTCGTTTTATTCTTGTCAGAATCGAATCGTTTTCCTCTGGATGGCTGATAAACATTGCTGAACTAGAAAAATGGTCTATATACTGAAAATGGGCTTCGTGCTATTTTGTATCTTGTCCTGGTCAGTGGTTTTAGACTTGATATTGACAGGTATAGGGTTAATTTACAGCTCAATCTAAGACACTAAATGGCTAATTTGAAAGTAATTCATTGTAACATATGATATCTTGACTGCCTTTTCCTGAAAGAAAAAGAAATCATATGTTGGGAAATTCCAAGAAATATGATGGTAGTGAATTAAAGAGTGATTTTCCCCTTTAAAATGTTACAATATGGAAGCAAAACAAACAGGCTGTTGGTGTGTTTCACGAAGGTACGCCTGAGGCGTTTGTTTAACACGCTTCTTAGGTGTGAGTGCGCGAAAACTGACACAATTCCCTCAGCCAATCAGAAACAATCCAACCGCACTGCCATGGTAACAAATAACCAGTCCTCTAACATGAATATTCAACACTCATCAATAGAGAGCAGGAAAACAACATTCAAAGTACTTGTTAAGAAATTATAGACTTATTGTTGGCGCGTATGGAAGTTTTTTTTTCTGTCTTTGGAATGAACTACGTGTAAAAAATTAAAACACAAATTAATTGAATTTTTGTCTGAAATCTGACCAGTTTCATTTCACACTCTATTCACCCTCAGGGTCTGAATGTAAATAAAAAAACTGAATTCTGCTATTTTTTCAATTCATAGCCCTGGTGCATAGCTGTGAGATGAAATTGATGTTTGTTTTTTTAATCATAAAAATCAGTGTTCACATGAAGCTGCTGTTCCTTAGCAATGAATACCAATTCGTCTTTGAAAACCCCAGTATAATGACCTTGACTGAATAAAGAAATGCCAATAAATATGTTCCCTGGGGGCAAGATCATCCCCGGACAAATTAGTCAGAAAATGAACAGGCACGCACTGACAATCAGTCATGGCACTTTAGCTGAGAGACAGTGCACTACATACATCAATGAGCCAAAAAAAAAAAAACTAAAACCACTTACAAATGCGGTGAATAATGCTTATTAATCTCATAACAATGGCACACGTAAAGGTCTGCAGACAGATCTCAGATGGTAAGCGAGCAGTCGGTTATTGTATTCAGTGTGTTGGATGTGGAGAAATGGGAACTGAACGACTTTGATAAGGGCCAAATCGTTACGGTCCGACAAAGGGGTTAGAGCATCTCTGAAGTCACAACACTACTGGAGTGTTTCCTGTGAGCAGAGGGGAATACCCACGGACAGGGACCCCAGGAGAGGCAAACCATGAACTGGCCATTGAATTTTGGGCTCACAAGGTTCATCAATGCAGGAGTGTTATGAAGGCTTTTCTGTCTGGTACAAACTGACAGAAGGGCAACTGAGGCACAAATCACTGAAAATTTCAATAATCTTTGAAGAAGGACTCACTGTGTCACAACACACAGTGCATCATACCCTGCTGTGTATTGTACTTTTTTAGCTTGCAGACCAGTCAGAGGGCCCACTCTAACCCCCCTCTAACCTCTAAAGCTCCCCCAATGGGCACCTGAGCTTCAGAACTGGACCTTGGAGCAGCTGAAGAAGGTCACCCGGTCCAGTGAGTGACATTTTCTTTCACATCATGTGCTGTGGCTGGGTATTTGTGCACCATTTACCTGGGAAGAGATGGCATGCGGATGCACTGTTGGAAGAAGACAAGCTGGTGGCGGTATTCTGATAGTCTTGGAAATGTTCTGCTGCGAAACTTTAAGTTTGGGAAATCAGGTGACGTCAGTTTTATGGAGCTGTTTTGGCAGCACAAGGGGAACCTTTACTATATTAGGCTGGTGATTTTAATCTTCAGGGTGATCGGTGAAAATATATTGTATCTGAGTTGATACCAGGTTTCCAGTTTTGTCCCACAGTCCAAAAGACATATAGTATCATATAGAATGGTAAATCTTCATTTTGAGTATGTTTCTGTAGTAGTTTTTGCGGGAAAAAAAGGCATGGAGAGATTATGAGGAAGTTTCGATTAGTAAGTTTGCCCGGTTCAAAAATTTGGATTCAAGGAAATAGTGATGCAACCACT
The DNA here is from genome assembly GCA_029721435.1 of Gymnothorax reevesii. NCBI lineage: Eukaryota > Metazoa > Chordata > Actinopteri > Anguilliformes > Muraenidae > Gymnothorax > Gymnothorax reevesii. The sequence continues at coordinate 38,405,758 of CM056586.1, read as the reverse complement.
GACCTGAATTTTTTTCTGTTATCAACCTTTATCAAGATGGAAACCCCCCGGCTCTCTGCAATTGTGAGTCAGAGGTAACACAAATGATGGGAGTTGTATTTATATTCAGGAAGCATATTAATCTCTTCCAGCCATAATAATATCTTCCAGCTTAGTGACAGTAATTGAGAGTCAGAACTCATATGCACAGGGCAGTATTTACTCTTAATAATTTTTTAATTTTATTACAGTATATTTCATTTTTACATATTTTAAATTAGAATCCATATTTACTTCTAAACGTAATGTTACATGAAAGGACAAAGTTCAGGATGCAAGTAAATTTTGAGTTGAAATTGATTTTTTTTTTTTTGCAATTAAATAAATACTAAGCATGAATGAAGCAATGAAGAACAAATGAATGCTTTTTTTGGATGGAGACGAGAAAGTATCTCTTCATGTAGTAGTTTGGGAAGGACATTATGTCCACAGCTTGTGACTGGTGCACTATTTTGGTGTTGTAGTGGATGCGACACCATAACTACGGCTCAGGTAGACTACATTTTTGAAAGAGAACTGAAGTCTCTTTCAATGTTCAAGTTCGTGCAGCAAGATTATATTTAGCTTCCAGCTTCACCTGTTAATATAAGATCTGACAGTTCCCTTATGTTTGCGGTAGTGGAAGCGAAAATATGACTGAGGGAGACCACAAATGTTAGCCTCATGCAGTATCTCGGGGTGGGTGTTTCAGCGACGCGTATTTGAAGCGTTTGGCCACCCCAGCTTTTGTGTTCTGACCACCGGGGAGGACCATTCTTCTCTTCCCTCATTACCATCGCTGCAGTGGGAAAGCCACACCCGCTATTGTCTGATTGGAACAGCACAAAGGCTACGGCTGACGACCGGCCAATGGAGGAACACGCCGGGACATAGTTGCCTTGCATGACAAATCTACATTATTCAAGTGGAAGGCCTCATATGCGTGCAATGGAATCTCAAAACTGAGGCCCTACCTCTGGTCAGGCATATTTATTTAGATTTACGCGTGTGAATGTGTGCATGTGTATGTGTGTGTGTATGTGTGTGCGTGCGTGTGTATAGAAAAACAAATGTATGGGTATGTGTGCTTGTTTGTGAGTGTGTCTGTGTGCAATATCTTTCCCTGAACCTTTAACTCAAGAACAAACGTGAAAGGTCATTGGGATAAAATGTTGTCAAGCTGTGAAAGTAATAATACCTGGTGTTTACTGATTAATTTATCCCAGAAAGCACAAATGGAAGCAAGCAAGAATGCAAGAATAACGCAGGACATAAAAGGGGCGTTATTCCACTTCCTTATCTTCGCATAAGGAGCATTGTACATGTCGTGTTTGATAAGGTATCAGGCCTTAACATATGTCTCATTCTAAAGAAATATTTTACTTGGACAAAATAAACAGATTTTCAAAAGTTGTTGACAATTGCTAAGATTATTCAATTTATTCTCTGCATTCCAGGTTGCAGCAAAGGAAAACCACCAAAAATAGTCCAAAATGATCTTTTCCTCTTAAAAGCCCATTCTGTGAAATGACATGACAACATAGGTATTTCACTAACTATTTCTGGGCCAGCTGTATGCCTAAATTTGGATGTGCGAAAAGCTGGGGTGGGATTAAGTGAGACCAGTTTTATCACTGGCAGCAAAGATAGTACGTAAGCGCAATACTTCAGATTTCCAAGTGATTTTTTTTCCACCATCAAGCCAAAGCAAACTGCATTGGAATGAATTTTTTAAAAATGTAAGTTATTTTTAAGTTATTTTTTACTTTAGTTTATCGAGTTACATCATTTTTCTCTTCAGGAAATTCCTAACGTGGCCTGGCTATGCTGTGCTGAATCTTAATTCTAATTTTCGGATTCATGGTAAAAATAAAGTTTTCTTGTGAGTTTGTCTCTTGCAGTTACCACAGGAAGAGGTGAGCATGGAACAAACAGCCCATCGGCCAATTAAAGGGATGGATCTTCGATTAATTCGCCTTTAGTGAATGTGGCATCAGTTTAGCGTTTATCACCTAAGTGCTCTGTACATCTCAGAGGGCAGTAGCGCCCGTGGCCTTGTTGGTAAAAATTCCTAACGGGTCTAATCTTGTCGAGAGCCTCCTCTGCAGATCAGCCCAGGAGGAGTTTCCTCGCAGCGGCGGGAGGGAGAGACACAAACGCACCGTGACACACGCATGCGACCTTTTATTAGGAGGAAACAGCCCTTGCTGCGAGAAGAAGCCGTCCTACAGTGAGGCTGGCTCCGTGTTGGTACAGACACTCCCCTGTGAGAGCGTCTGTTTACCGAGTCCAGGCTGTGTGTTCGCCCTGCTGCTGGAGACCAAACAAGCACTATACCATACATCTAAACTTACACATATTAGCTCTTATGCACAAATATGTACACACTCATGTATGTGAACACAGAAAGAATAATGCAGATATGAGCGCAAATTAACACACAGAGGTATCTGCACCCAGGCTGTATAGAGCTAGGCCTCAGTCAGACCTGAAGACGCAGGCATAAGAACACACACACATGCTCAAAAACAAATGCATGCATGTTTGCTCCACAAGTATATAATAGACGCTGACAGAAAGGCATAGACACTGTTGCCCATAAAGTTGGATTAAAATATTTTCACCCCTTTTCCTGGAATGATTGTGACAATGTGATTTATTCTTGATAAATTAAGTGTCTGAATACAAAATTATTCCAACTTTATAGGCAACAGTATGTAGAACCCCACAAAACAATACCAAAATACGGACACTGCAGAGGGCTGAAGGTTTCAAGCGTTCTTTTTGGCTGGCGTTAATTCGAGCAACTTCCTGGCTGGTGAGAGTCACAATAAAATGGATATTCTTCTCCGTTCAAAAGAACAGGGCCCAAAAGCACAACGGTTGCAATTAATCTGACTCCATAATGCATTTGGAATACCAAATTTAGTTATATCCTCGTTGAATATCTAACTCCAAATTAGAATTAGAATTAATAGTTTGGGGACAGCATGCATGAATCGTGAGATAGCTACGCCATTAGACTTGTCTGGGAAAACCATTTACTCAGACTCTAGGGAAAACATGAAGTTGATTATACCTTGAATTCCTAACAGACAACCACCGTCGCTACATTAATGTTCCCGGGTTTTAACACCATGTCCGGATCCTAGGTTCATTGGTTAGATTAGAGGTTGGAAGTCAGCCATCGCTGCAATAGCCTCTTTTGGCATATAGATACAGTGAACCCAAATTTATTTACGCCTCTAGGTTCCTTAAGGGAATTTTAACGGATAACCGACTTTTCGTCCATGGGTTTCCTTAAGGCTAAAACCCCAGATCCAGCAGTACATGAACCCTTTATGTAAGTAGATCATGATTGTCTCTCCAACTTAATAAAACCAATTCCCATACCGGGCCGCTGGCCAGTCGTACCTCGGTTGGGATTAAACCCCTAGGTATCCACTGCGGTGGGGCTAGAAAGAATGTACATGCATTAAGAGTCACTGAAACCATGCAAGCTTAATGGAATAACAATAATTTAATCCCCAGGTAGACACAAACGTAGATCAAATAAATCAACGTTAAGCCAATTACAAGTTACAAGAATTACAAGAATTCAGATGCCACTAGGTTGCCACTAGGTTGACTACTTACACAGACCCAGGCACGCGGAGAGAGCCAGCATGCGATTCTCCATAATTAAAAGACTACTCACGCCCTTCCGCACGCGGGGAGATCGAAATACGATTCTCCCCGAATGGCTAGAATCTCTTTCTTTTAAGCCAAAACCACACCTTTAATCCAGGCGCATGGCCATAAAATCCTGGAAGGGGGGCGGGTCGAATCTGGCTTTTGGTTTTACACCATTTGGTGGATGTAACGGATTCTGACCAATATTTAGGAGTTTCCCAAAGGGAATGAACCATAATTTCAATGGAAATGAAACATACTCCATTCAACTCCTTGGATTCCCCCGAGAATAACAAGACCAAACATGATAGGAATATGTACTAATGTCATATAGTTGTCATGAAAAAAGTATATAAGTGATTTCTTCACAGGATATTGAACATATAAACATATTATGAAGTTCCCAGAGATTTAGATTATTTTAAACAGATTAATATAACTGGACTTTAACTTCATTAGGGACAGTGGTATGACTCCCACAGTAGCATTGTGGTAGTCAGGGCTTTGCGACTACGCCCCCCGCTGAGTAAAACCAGAGATACTACCCCCCACAGGCAGGCTGCAGGAACATCCTAGGGGGAAGGTCATAAAAGTTTCACTGCTATTTGGCCTGGCTCTGGATCGAGCTTATCAGCCATTTGTTCATTTATACTTCCAGATTCTACAAGTATATATAGACACATTTAAGGATAAGTCCGCCAGTCAGTTTTTAAAGGCAAAGTGTTTCTAAATCCACTCACTGTGGTGTATGTCCCTCACTAGTATTGCGTCATATACCTACATTTCAGTTGATTGAATGATTGATTGATTGATTAACTGAGTAGCCAAATGATCGCACGATGGCTGTAATTAATGCAGAGCTGTCAAACTCCTGTTCTGGGCGGCCTCATTGTCTGCAAACATTTGTCATATCCTTTCACCGAGCAGCTGATCAAATGCCTCGGGGAAATGGAAAGAGGACTCTTCAGTGACTTCTGTGTGTCACTTATGTGGAAACCAGCCAAAAACCAGCAGCCCTGGAATGCTGGAATTTGATACCCTTGGTCTGTTAGATAAATCAGTTACCTTCATTTTCCCCTGTATTATTAAGTAATTGAATTACACAAAGCTTGGCGTTGCATGAGTTGTATATTCACAAAAACCTTCATGATCCATATGGCAAGATTGTTTTTTTTATTGCCTTATTTTTTTTTTTTTTATGTCTCCTTGTAAAACAAATTTCCTGAAATCTCATGGACCCTGAAGGTGTGTTTGTGTCTGTGCGTGTCTGTTTGTATGGGATGGCCACACATTCCTCCTGCAGATCATTTGCAAATCTGAACTCGCCCTCCATAACTTTACAAGGGCAAATTCTGCACAAAAGAAGTCTCTCTCTCTGAACGTGTAGAGTTGAACTATGCAGCATTGGCGAAACTCTCAGTAGCCTAACATGCTATCATACAAACTACATGGGTACAAATGATTGGAGTCAAGAGACTGTCTGATGTATTAGAAGTTGGAAACAAAAAAAATTCTTTAAAATGTTTTAAAAAACTGCTTGAAAAATTAAATTCATTACCACCGCCGGGAGGTACTATGATCACTTAAGTATGTACGTGTGTGTGTGTGTGTGTGTGTGTGTGTGTGTTTGTCAGCGAGATTACTCAAAAGCTATTCAACAGATTACCACAAAGCTTTATGGGAAGTTGGAGTGTATGAATGGGAAGAGGTGATTAAATTTCCAGATAAATCCAGGTCAGAGCTAGTGGATCAAATCCTCCTAGTGGAGGTGTACACTCTCTGAGTGCCTTCCAGTTATAAAAGTACAGAATATCAATGATGAGAAATAATGCAAAAAAAAAAAAACAATGTGGAGCAATTCCGTGTCCTGAGTGACATTTTACTTTTCGAGATTTTGTATAAAAATACCTGAGGGTCATACACAGATGAACAGATATGGATTTAAAGACCCTCAGACATCTGATATGCCGTGTGGTCTAACCTTATGGTTCATTACAAATCCAGTTTGCTGGAATATAGAACTAAATTCGCAAAATTTTTGTCACCGTCCCAATATTTTTGCGCTTAGTAGTACGCACTCGCATCAGTACTCAAGTTGTTTTGATTATTAACTCCAAAATGCTGATGTCGAGTCAGAGGAATGTGGGCAGCGCTCCAAGATAAATGCAACACAAAATCTGACCTCGCTGAGGACACTGTTGGCGTTGCCATGTCGACGGCAGATCAGGAAGAAGCTGGCGAGATCTGTTCTTTCCTTCTGTTGAGCTCTCCACAGCTGCTCGGACTTGTCATGTTTCTCGCCAGCAAATTTCATAACTCTCGGTAACCCTTGAGATTCTGCGTGTCTGACTCCGTGAAAGTTCACTGGATACTATCCCTCTGTTTTTGTTTACTTTTCTTCCTTATTTTGGCAAACCCTTTGCTGCCTGATCTTTGGTTTGTGAGAAAGAACTGCCCCTCTGACCAGAGAGAGGAGAGTTAGTTATTGAATTACAGGGTAATTTAACAGAAAAACACCCATGCGGATATTGGAAATTTCATCAATTGTTGGATGACGCTTTATGTCCATATTTCATCAACTTTCCCCTTAGCAACTTAATTTTAAAAAAGCATATGCTTGTAGGAGCTCCTCAGCTAGAAAAATGTGTAACTATTGTAATCTTTTAATGAGAGAATTTGAATCTCTTCTTTATTTTACATCGATGTGAGTCGATGTGAGTCCAGGCTTCCTGTTTGGCCGTGGTCGAGAGCACAAAGCTACCTAGCACGTGCACTACATCGGTTTACCTGGCTATTTAATATCAAATGATGGTACAAAACTTTTCAATGTCTGCTTCTTTTACAGTGATGACAAGGAATTTCTAAAAAATATGTTTTATGCACAATTCTTGAAATTCAGTTGTCAATATCCAAGTGCAAGACTGGGATAAAGATTTATTTATTTATTATAGTGGAAATAGCAGCAGTCGTTGTTGCAGTTTTAGCAGTAGCATTATTACTAGTTGTATTTGTATTATTATTTTTTTTATCAACCTGCTATACATTTCCTGTGGTATAGGCCCACTAGCATGCTAAGTTTAACACAGGAAGTTTAATATATTTTTGCACAAAATTGAATGAATCACTATTTCCTAGGACTTTGTCAAATCGAGGGACAAACTGTACTGTATTTCTATGAATAGTGCCGCAAGTGGAGGAGGCATGATTGTCGCAAACATCAAGTCTAACATGGCACTTGATAAAGCATTCTGTCAGAGCTACTTCTATTCATATTGTAAGCAACAAATTACTGGCTTTCCAGTCCTAAACAATAGAGTGGTCCTAGCACTGCATCAGCTGTGCTAGTGTACAGTTTTCATTTGCAATGTGCATAGAGATACCCAATTCTGAAGGGAACTATTTCCTGTTTTGGTCAGAATGAGACCTGCATGAGTGCTGTAGACAATGCACCCTCAAAGATATCTCCATCTTTAAAAGGGGGTGTTTTTTTCGTTCTTCTCTGTGAACAGTATGTCAGTGTGGATGTCTTGTGCAGCCGGAAACATGTACTTGGCAAGATTACGTATGTGTCTTGACATTTTGGCATTCCAGCGACCAGCAGCGCATATCAGAGTTGACACATCCAAACAAAAGAGAGAGACTGACCGTAGTTGACTTCTGCATATCTGAGGCCTGTAATTGTCTTATGTGACACAGTACCAGGGGCTATCTTCATACCCATGAGGTCTTCGGGTTGGTGTCAGCTAACATTTATCTAGTTCCTAGAGGAAATTCTTGCAGAAATTTTTCTTCATAACTGTTCAAATTGCCAATATATGAAACAAATTTTTGCATGAGATATCATGGTAAAATTTCAATTAAGAAGAAAATGGAAATAGGATGGAACACATTTTTTCCCTATTCAGGCCACCGCGCAGTCACCTCCACTATATCTAACAGCCCTGAGGACGCTAACTTAGAAGACCCTGAAGTTAAGTCATTCGACAAACCTGCTTTAAATAGTTCGTACCACCTCTGTTCATGTGCCCTGCTGCCTCCCACAGCCTCGCTCCACCTCCCCACCTCTCTCTCTCACCTTCGTGTATCATTGACATTCCTTTGTTTGTGTTTGTCAATGACATTGTTCCAGCTGAATTTAATCCAAATCAGCTTGTCTGTGTTCGTCATTTTACATTGGGCGGGTTTTTGTTCAAAGGTCATTACAACTCCAAATTTGCTGAAGCGTCCTGACTGAATAATATTTCCATTCCATGAAGTCTATAAATTAAAAGACAGCGAACCTGGAATCTGTTGCTAAGTATTTCTGATTTCTGTTAAAATATAAACTGAGCACTAGTCTTGTGAAACTGTATGGTGCGCTTAATTATGCGCCATCTTCAAACTTACCATTCCATTCTCTTCGAGTCATTTAGGCCTATTATTAAATCACCTCTTGTGCCTTTAGAGATTGTTGCTAGTTTAGTTAGGGGCCCAGATAGCAAAATTCTTCTTTTTTCACTTACAGACTGTTGTCACTCTGCCAAATATTTGCCAATTGTGGGCCATATTTGTTTTGTGATATGTCGGCCAAATTCAGCATTTACCTCATGGGCCACTTTAACTCACATCTATTTTGTCTGGGCCAAAAGAATGCCAAAGGTTCCGGATCGTTGCCTGATGTGGCCCACATCGATATGCTATCTGGGGGATTAGTATTTGTCGCTATTTATTCGTGCATGATGTGAGGGGCCAGTTGCTCTGTTTGCTGGCCAATCAGAGCTAAGGTCATTATCATAGAGGGGATGCCTGCAAAACACAGCTTGTGATTCAGAGGAAAAAATACCAGGCAGCCAATTGCCAAAAAATCATGGATTCTTGTATTTTTTTTTTGTTTTTTTTTTTTTGCTGATGAGTTTTTATACCTCTTTTTTTGAGCCATTCAGCAGTATGATAATTGCTAAAAATGTCATAATATGGGACCTTTAAAGACTACTAATGTGAATATTCCGTTGTAACTGCATTCTACGACGTATTGGCATCCTCCCTAAGGTTTGTTCTCTCTCCTTGCCAAATGCATGCTGGGACGGATTCCAGCATCCCCTTAATACTGATTCTATCCAAGAATAAACTTGTTATGTAATGGACAATGGATAGATTAACTATTTGCATTTTTTTGTGTATTAAAATGGCGTAGAAAATGTGTATTTCTATGATTTGTTATGTCAGCCTGACTGAGTGCTGGTCATCACCCAGTGAAAGATGGCATAGGCCTAAAATGCGGATTATGAGCTGCAGGGAAACTGCAAACTGTTGCTCATAAAGTTGGAATCAATTTATATATATATATATATATATATATATTTCATGAAATGGTTGTGACAATGCGATTTATTCTTGATAGATAAACTGTCTGAATACAAAATTATTCCAAAAGACCAAAATGGAAAAATGATCAGAGTCACATTTTCACGTTGTGGAGAAATGATGAATTAAAAAATCTAAATGATCTTAGAAACATAGCACTGAGAAAATATAAAAAATACAGAAATGCAAAATTTGGACTGTTTCTCCTTTGTGGGCCTCATATAGTTTTTCTCAGAAATGATCGTGACAATGTGATTCATTCTTGACAGATAAAGTGTCTGAATCCAAAATTATTCCATCACACACGCAAACACACATGCACACACACGCACAAACACACATATACACACACATATATATATACAGCCCCAATTCCGTAGTAGTTGGGACAAAATGTAAATTGTGAATAAAATCAAAATGCAATGACTTTCAGATCACAGGCCGATATATTATTTATAAGAGAACATAGATAACATTTCAAATGTTGAAACTGAGACATTTTAATCCGCAAAATGAGCTTATGTCAAATTTTCTGTCTGCAACAGATCTCAAAAAAGCTGGGACACAGGCAAAAAAAAGGGCTGAAAAAACAATTCATATATAAGAGAATCAGCAAAAAGAACATTTAGCAAGTAATTAAGTAAACTGGCATCAGGTGTGTAACATGATAGGCTATAAAAGGGATGTCTTAGAGAGGCTGAGTCTCTCAGAAGTAAAGATGGCCAGAGGCTCCCCAACCTGTGAAGGCTTGCATAAAAAAATTGTGGAATACTTTAAAAACAATGTTCCTCATCATCAAATTGCAAAGGCTTTGGAGGTCTCATCATCGACTGAGCATAACATCATCAAAAGATTCAGGGAAACTGGAAAAATATTTGTGCATAAGGGACAAGGCCGAAGACCTTTACTGGATGCCCGCGATCTTTGGGCCCTCAGACGCAACTGCATCACTCACCGGCATGATTCTGTCATTGACATTACTAAATGGGCCCAGGAATACTTCAAGAAACCACTGTCTGTAAACACAGTCCGCTGTGCCATCCACAGATGCTACCTGAAACTTTATCATGCAAAATGGAAGCCATCGTTGAGCTTGATCAAGAATCGCCACCATGTTCTGTGGGCCAAGGCTCATTTAAAAGGGACTGTAGCAAAGTGTCAAAGTGTCCTGTGATCAGACGAGTCCAAATTTGACATTGTTGTTGGAAATCATGGGTGTTGTGTCCTCCGGGCTAAAGAGGAGAAAGACCACCCCTCCTGTAATCAGCGTTCAGTTCAAAAGCCAGCATCTCTGATGGTATGGGGATGCACTAGAGCATATGGTGCGGGACACTAGCATGTTTTAAAAAGCACCATGAATGCTGAAATGTATGTAAAGGTTTTAGAGCAACATATGCTCCCCTCCAGATGACATACTATATTCCAGGGAAGGCCTTGTGTATTTCAGCAGGACAATGCAAAACCACATACTGCAGCTATTACAACAACATGGCTTCGTAGTTGAAGAGTCCGTGTGCTGAACTGGCCTGCCTGCAGTCCTGATCTTTCACCAGTTGAGAATATTTGGCACATAATTAAATAAAAAGTCCGTCAAAGGAGACCCAAAACTCTCCAGCAGCTGGAAGCCTGTATTAAACAAGAGTGGGCTCAAATTCTAATGGCTAAACTCAAGAAACTTGTCCCCTCAATGCCCAGACGCCTCCACTCTGTGTTAAAAAGAAGAGGGGATGCTATACCATGGTAAACAGGCCCCTGTCCCAACTTTTTTGTGACGTGTAGCAGCCATCAAATTTGAAATGAGCTAATTTTGTGGATAAAATCGTAAAATGTCTCAGTTTCAACATTTGCTATGTTATCTCTGTATTATTGTGAATAAAATACCGGCTGGAGTGATTTGAAAGTCATTGAATTTAGATTTTATTCACAATTTACACTTTGTCCCAACTATTTTGGAATTGGGGTTGTAAATACACACACACACACATATATATTATTTCCATTTCCATTTAGAAGCACAGAGCGCTGTCAAGTGCCAGTAAGCAGTGATATTTCTTTGGCTTACGCAAGCTAATACATGACCCATTTCACATGATAATAATGAAAAAATGTGATGTTAATGGTTTTACCAGTCTTCATTTAATAATTCAACAAAATTAAACATCTTTCCTGGACACCTAGGCAGGCTTCTATTGAGGTTCATTTTAATCACAAAAGAGCAGTTCAAATAAGGCCTGATGATTGACCCTGATTAAAAAACGTCTTGCCACCATAAGCCTCAAGTAACTTCCCCTTAAAACTCAATTTTTCGTTTCGGTTTTCGCCACGTAACCCCAAATATCGGTCAATCAGCTCTGCTGGGTTCACAACATTCCCACGACTCCTTCATAGAGACTCTTCCACTGTATAGAAATAGATTTCTTTCGTGGCAGCATGATGGCTGCCTGATTGCTGAGTTCAGTGGAGTTATTCCTGAACTCCTTATAAGCTGATGTGTTTTGCAGAAGAAGAAGAAGAGAATAAATAACCTTTCACCAGTAGAGAGGAAGTGGTGAGAGGCAGAAAGAGAGCTGTGAAGCACATGATAGCCAGACTGCATTCGCATTAACATAGGAAATTCTGCTCCTGCAGAACAAGATGAAGTCCAGTCACAATCAAACACAATCTGTCCTCCATTTTGAGTGGGTTCTACCAGCACAATTCAACTCATAGATTCAGATGAAGGACTCAGCAGGAAGATACATCAGAAATAATGGCTGCACTAAGCACACAGCATGTTTAGTTGGCAAAAATATATAGTATGTATGTTCAGGCTAGCTAGAACAGCAATGGAATCAATACTGGCTACTCTGTTGGAAGTCACAGTCTTGCGAATTCCTCATGAACAAACAGTCAGCCCAGTCCTTTTTCAAGGTTTTGTGCACCCAGGAGTCAAGGCTCGTTATAAAATTATTATGACATTCAGACATCGAAGTAATAATGTGCTACTAAGTTAAAATCTAATAGTGCTAATAGAGCTCTGTTTATGCAGTTTGGTCACAGTTTCTTGCTAACGGAGACACACTGTTGCTTCCAGAGGATTAGACTCAGTTTATTGGAATAATCTGTGGAATTTGCCTCGCTGTCCTTTATTATGGAATCAATGCCAAATTCCGAAGATGGCCAGTCTGCCTGTGTGAATTGAAATATGAGGCCATGGAATATTTTTAAGTCTTAGCGGAAATGCGGATTGCTACGTATTATGAAACATTCTAGGCATGTGTTTTCAAACACGCTTCTAGTGCGCAGTGCTCATGATATGGGTAATGAATGAGGCTGAAGATATTAGCACCATTTGCTTTCTTTTTTTTCACAACTTCGGTTGCATTGCAAAACCGGCTATTTCAGTGCAAGTCCTATCTGGCTTTTTTCCAACCCATTTGAAAGCAGCAGCTATCACTTTTCAGCCACTGTGAAATTGAAAGTACTGAAGTGCAGACTTTGCTCAGACTAGTGATTGCAAGAGGTCAAATAGCATAACATGACAGAGCGGCAAGAAAAGGCCATTTGACCTTACTGAGTTTTGCCTTTTTCCTGCCAGTAGTGCACCCAAAACTTAACCATATTTAAGGATTAGATAGTATCCAGCACTGTATCAAGATGGGTCTTAAAAACTCCCAGTATTCGCAGGAAACGGGAAGTATATGAATACAAACATGACTTTCAGTATGAAAACTTAGGGAAAAACAAATTGTAAAGTTTAAGTTTCGAAGATCATATTAACAAAGAAAACATCTAGTGAGCGTGGTTAGATTGTGAAATAGGCTTCCAGTTTGCAATAAGGAGATAATTCCTCACTAATACAATAATGGCCACTGAGGGATATTTTTTTCTTTTAACTGAGCGCATTAGCACCTGTGTGCTTATGTCATGGGTGTCTGCATTTGTCTGTGTTTCTGCATCCGCGGACATGCCTGTGAGTCAACATACATGTAATCGTGTGTACAGCCCAGGACACTGAGCTGCCTTCCTCTTCAAAAGGCATAAATCAGTCTGGTTATGCCTTTCCCAAAGCCTGTGAAACAGACTGCAGCCATGTCTGTGGGGACAGAGAGAACACTGCCATAACTTTGGTCCTCTGAAGTCCTCCCACTCTATTTCTGTTCCCTTTGTGCATGTCCACTTCCTCTGCGGAGCTAAACAGCACTGAGGAAGCTAGAACACACGCACTGAACAAGCTCTGAGCAGCCAGCCTTCTTCTTCTTCAGTTTTTTTTCACAGTAGGATGCCACGTTCTTTCATAGTATGGTCTGCAGTGCACAAGCTCTGAGCTGCCAGTCTCCTTCTTCTTCAGTTTTTTTCACAGATGTGTGGCTGCCATTTTCTTCCACAATGCGGCCTACGGTGCACAAGCTTTAAAGGTCCCTTCTTATGTCACCATGTGCTCTGCCAATTAGTTATTACAAGCCATTTCAAAATCTTTCCCCTCTTGACATCACGTGGGGAGGTAACCAATCAGAGGCAAGAAAAACTGATCACCTTCAGCCAAGCAATCAATCAGATTATTATTCTGAGAGGTCAATTCCCCTTGTGATGTTGGGAAGGGGAAATTTTGAACTGGCTCATAATGGCTAATTGGCTGTGCACCTTTTGGCATAATAGGGGACCTTTAAGCAGAAAGTCTTCCTCTTCTTCCTCTGTTTTTAAGATTTTTTTCACAGTAGTGTGGCCGCCATTTTCTTCCACAGTGCGGCCTACAGTGCACAAGCTCTTGGCAGCCAGTCTTCTTCTTCAGTTGTTTTTAACAGTAGTGTGGCTGCCACATTCTTCCACAGCACTGTGGCAGCCACATTTTTCCACGGTGTGGCCTGTGGTGGGCAAGTTATGATCTGCCAGTCTTCTTCTTCAGCTGTTCTTATGGTAGTGTGGCAGCCACTTTCTTCCACGATGTGGCCTGCAGTGCATTGTTGAGCATCTGCCTTTCGCTGTACGACTCACAGCCCGGTATTTGCGGGAATAGAATAAAGTTTGTTTTGTCTTAAGCTGACGGCCAATCAGTCAGCATGCAGAATTGACTCAGCTAAGTTGAATGCTCCAATTGTATTGTCAGTTCATGAGTCAGACTTTATCATCTGACTTACTGAAAATCATTAGTTTAGGTGCCATGCTGAGAGATTGTACAACTGATTGCTTCCGTCTTTGTGGATTATCACAACGTCCATTGAAAGAATAAACTGGGTGTTAATGAAGCACCCCGTTTTCAAACCGAAACTTATCAATTAACATAAAAACACTTTGACCATGAAATGACAGATAAATAATTGAATATTTAAAAAAAATGAAAATTGTGACAATTTCTAAAATGTTCAGACCATTTGATCATTGAAATCAGGACAGACATGACTGATTTAAAATGCTGTTATAATGTGACATTTTTACAGTTCAAGAGATTAATCATGGACCTCTTTGCCAATAGCAGATAATTTTATGTGTTGTATAACAATGCCAAAAAAAGAAAGATATCGTGTAAATGAGTGAGCAGTGAACCACTAAATGCATTGTATGCCTTTTATATAATATATGACCAGGACTAGACCAGGAATCAAGTGCAGAGGCAGATTACAGTCTAATATTAGGGATTATTAACAGTAATATGGTAGACAGTGGGATGGGAGCCCCGAGAGGAATTGCACAGTTCAGTTCAGATGTTACATGCCAGATTGTGTGGGCGTAGCCAATGCCCAGCAAGTGAATTCCCCGGATAAATGCCAGATGGGGTGCATACTTCACCAGATCCAAACTGTCCAGAATGGAATGACTTTGGAGGAACGCATTTCCAATCCTGATGACCTTTGAAAGATTGGGAGAGCTTGTTCCTAATAAATTGGACAGAGGAACAGACTGGGGAAAAATTAACAGGAACATGGTCCTGATCCTGGAGACCGTGAGAAAGCCTTGGGAGCTTATTGTTGTAAACTAAACAATGAAGAAATCATCTGTAAATTACAATTGTTGAGGGTTGCATTTTACTTTTGAAAGACAAAGAGTTTTACTTGTGAATGTTGATTGGTTCTAAGCACTTGCAGTAAATTACAATCCAGCAACTTGCAACTCAACAGAGAGGGGGTAACTTTTAAACAAGACACAGCCGGGGATAAGGGAGTGAACAAAACCCAAACCAATCGAAGGAGGCACAGGTTCTCGTAGACACACACGTGTCTGAATAGGAGGAGACACAGAAGACCTTCACACAATGGCTGTGACACTGTGAGAGATGTATGAGTTAGGATGACAAGTTATTTGAAATCAGGAGAAAAACGATTTTTGCACTTGTTTCGCTGTTCCACAGAGCACGAATGTACAATATCTGTGAAAACTGCAGGACACGTGCAACACTTCAAACATGAGACCATAAATAATGGGAAATAAAAAATATGGAAAAGAAGGACATAAATATTAAACACCGGCCATCCAGTGCTGAGTTCAGACTTCATCAGGAAGACATTTTCAGTGCATCGCAGGCCAGTGTCCTGTCTTTCACTTTCTCGAAAGTTTGCACCATTGCATGATGTGCGGGCAAGCTTCGTCTACGTATCCCTAAAATAATAAAGGGGGCCGTCGAGGATTTGGACCTCCGGAAAACATCTCAAACAAACATTCAGAGAATTCATAGTCTAGCCCAACTGCCCGAAATGCATGTCAAGCCATGAATTCAGCCCAAGGTGTTTACATGTGAAAGATGATTGAAATCGGTCAAGTGGTTCTGGAGATGTCAGCCCAGAAACTCACATACACACAGACAGACTGACAGACAGACTCACAAGGTGATTACAAAAGTCTCGCAAATCATTTGGGGGACCCCCATCCGGGGGCTCGACTAACCATACCCCACCCCTGACAGTCCCCCCCAAAGAAGTAGAAACCTTCAGTTGCTCGCGCATTGCCAATAAAATATGCCATTAGATCCAATTTTGACGGGCAATTAATGACAAGTAATTTCGGAATCGTCCGCCTGGAAAATGTGTTGCTGATTATTAAGGGGAATGAATGGGCTGCCTGATGTCCCTCAACTGAGAGTGGAGGTCAACCTGGCTGCAGCTATTTTAGGAGTGATGTTTTCAACTGTGTGTGTGTGTGTGTGTGTGTGTGTGTGTGTGTGTGTGCTCGCATCATGAATGCCCACATTTGTCAACTTTTGCATTCGCGGATATGCATGTAAAACAACCAGCGAAAAATACTCAGGGTATAAGAGTTTATCACAAATAAATAATTCCTTATTGTTTAATGACACTTTCAGAAATTTTTCGGCCATCTCATGTGAACTTACAGTTCATTCACACCAATGAGAAATTTAGAGTCTCCACTTAGTCGAGCATGAATGTCTTTGGACTGTGAGAGGAAACCAAAGTACCCAAAGGTAACCCACTCAAACACGGAGAGAACATTCAAACTCCTCACAGAAAGGCGCCAGGCTAAATTTGACCCCACAACCTTCTACCTGTGAGGCAGCAGCGCTACCAACTGCACCACCCCCATCACAAATTAATGAAAACCACTTCATCCTGTCATGTTTTTCAGGTGGTGGGCTTGGAATCCTGCAGGAAAAATGCGGCCGATTAAGGAGAATCAAGCGTACCTCCACTGAGGGCAGAGGTCAAGCTGTTTTCAGGTATTTATGCTTCGTAGTTCAGAGAGCACAGATCAAAGTGGTCTCCTCTAGAACTGCAGGCACACGGTTTTATTTCGTCTGCGCCGCGACTCGGAGCCCGTCTGTTGATTAGTGGCGCACCGCTGCCTGTTTAGTCGAATTGGAAGCCACGGAGAGCAAGGCGCAAACCTTTATGCACACGAATTTCACGCTCCAGCTGCTGCGGAGTTTTGTGCGAGAGGAGGCATCTCTTCACGTTTCACTCTCTCGCTTCCTGTAAAAAAAGACAGAAAAAAAAAAACATCGGGGACCTGTTATGACAGTTTGCGTTCCTGATCGCTCCGCAGGATTACTTTTTGAAGAAACACATTAATAATAGTTGATTTACAGCTCAGATGTCAGTGCAAAGCAAACATTATAAATTGCGTGTGCCTTTTACCTCGTAAATTCACCTGAATTAGTTATACAACAGAGTAACAGAAGCCCATATTCTCAAACAGGAATTATTGTATGTGTGATATGAATGTTTTAAGTTAAATAAACTCGTTTTCTCACAGTGATAGGCCGCAGCGTCCAGCCAGAGCCTCAGTCAGGGAAGCACAATCATCCTGTGGTCATGTTCCTCTCTGTGTGTCTGACTGGGGAATCCATTAGCCTGACTGAAGCATGGCGTTTCTTCAGGAGGAGAAGCGGAAAATCCTCGCAATGTGTGTGCGTGTGTGTGCGTGCGAGTGCGTACGTGTACACTTGTGTATATGTGGGTGTGCATGTGTGCACGTGTGTTTGTGTCTGCATGAGTGTGCGTATTTGTGCGTGCATGCGTGTCTGTGTGCGCGTGCGTGCGTGCGTGCAGGCGTGCGCGCGTGTGTGTATTTGTGAGTCCGTGTTTACGCGAGTGTGTGCGTGTGCTCGTGAGTGCGTGTAAGTGCGTGTGAGGGCATGTTTATGTGTGTCTGAGCGTGCATGTGTGCGCGTATGTGTGAGTGCGTGCATGTGTGTGTAAGTGTGTGCGTCTATATGTGTGTCTTTGCGTATATAAGTGCGCGTGTGCGTGACTGAGAGTGCGTGTATGCGAGTTTGTGTCTGTTCAAATGTATGTGCATGTGTGTGCCTGCCTGTGCATCTATGTAAACAAACATGCATGCATATATGTGCATGTGAGTGTGCACTCGGTGTGAGTGTGTTTTAGTGCCAGTATATGCGCAGTATTGGAACAGTTGAGAGCTAAGCAGTAAGCGAGGGTGGTTCTGCAGTCAGGTGTGACCCGGAGCAGAGGTGTGGCCGCCGGGGCTTAAGGTACATTAGCGGCAGGAGCTCTGGAATTCAGGAGTGGTTCCAAATCCTTAAGGCTACAGACTGACAGCTCTGTGGTAAAGTAACAGGGAGGCAGAATGCATGGCCCTGGAGAACAGTAAAACCCATATCAGAAAGAACAGAATGCACCGAGCTCCACTGAATTGTGGCCGCGAGTGAACTGCTTTCCACTGCACTAGTATAGCTATCAGAAAATAGAATGTCAAGTGTGGACTTATTATACAAACCATTTATTTATTTCTTTGTCTAATGTACAGTATTGTGCAAATTAATTGGATAAAGGTGCTTGTCAACTGCATGAGCTGAATGGAGTGCAAATAGCCATGATAAGTGATGGACATTTTACAAATCCACCTCAAAGATCACTGCATAGTACCTTTTAGCCATGTTTCATTAATTTCCTCAAATTGTATCATGCAGCTAATGTGATTGCATCATCAACACAGTCCTGCAACTGTGTTCGACTGGCCTGGTAATTCACCTGACCTCAATCCCATTGAGAATCGCTGGTCCATCGTCAAGTCAAGGCTGCAGCGAAAGGGCTGCACCACAAAAGCCAAAGTCATCGATGCAGTCGTCCAGGTGTGGCCTCACGACGAAGAAATCAAGGCAACCTGCGAAAACCTGGTCAGCTCCGTGCCAAAACGGGTGGAACAGCTTATCAAGGACCGTGGAGGACACATCTGGTGCTGAGTGCTGAATGTAGATGCTATTAAAGTAATAAAAAAGCCTGAAAACCCTCCTTGCTTGGTTTTTCCCACTCCAGCCTGCTTCATCTAATTAATTTGCATAAGACTGTATTTATTTCTTTGCTCATTTGTGCAGACTAATTCTCCAACATAGAGTGGGGCCTGCTGGCCACCCATTTATGCAGGCCTCCACAGCACAGTTTTATCAAGGCTGAACTCTGGTCTTTACCAGGAGACACACCTGTGTAAACAGGAGTTTATGGACGCTTAACCCCAACTGTACCGCAATCTCCTCTCCCCTGCACCACGCCCCCTTCCGCCAGCACAGCAGTCTGGCACCCGTGTAATTCCTATGTTGACCAATCTGACGGACAAACGCATCATGGTCAGCGTATGCGCTGCATATGGTATACACATGATGCAAGACTGTGCTTTCTGTAAGGCTCCTCTTATATCCCTTTACTTCTGAATGCATAGCAAGTGCTCTTCTGTGGTGTATTTATCTGTTGGATAAACACAATTCGACCAGAGGTGGATGCTAGCTTCGCTGCTTGCTTGTCTTTCCTGTGTTTGTGTCAGGACGACACTTCCTCTTTCCTTTGTATTATTGGATATTCTGTACAAATGCCTCATTCATGTAGTCATTTAGCAAAGATTTTGTGCATTTCTTTGTGACAGGTGAACAGATCATCGGATATAGTGTAATATAAATACGCTTAAGTTAAGCATTTTTTGTTTTTTAATTTTTTTCTTAAATTTTGCTCATTTTCTTCTTTGACTCTGTGAGAGTTGAATTAAATCTGACCTATAATTTCACTGTAAGCAGTTTGTGAAGCTTCATAAAGGTTAGAGCATAAAATCACTTTGCTCCCCGAGTATTTTAGCCAACTTTGACCAGTTTCCTGGCATGTGCATTTGATTTACGTGGCCATTCTGCAGAAACATAACGGTTCCTAACTATGTAACACCTGGTTGGATGTGAAGTTGCCCGAATGCTGTAAAATTCTTTTTGTCTTTATTCTGTAAGCTGTAATAAATTACCACCCAGCACATGCTTACATAATTCTTCCCATTTCTGCATTCTTTTCCAAGCTCAAACACTTGGCCTGTGGGATTCTGAAGTCTAACCAGCCCCGTCCTGACGCAAGCTGGGAAATCGCTGGCCACAAGCTGTCCCCACTTAAAGAGAGGCTTTGCCTCTGAGAGAGAGAGAGAGAGAGAAAGAGGAAGATTTTTTTTTTTTGCATCATTTTTAGACAGAAAGTAGAATTTATTACTTCAACTGAAGGACTCAGTGCAATAACTTGATAAATGCCAATCTCATGTTTTATGGTAATATGTGACCCTGATCACAAAACCAGCCATAAGTCGCACGAGCCCATTTTGCGCTACAGCCATCTAATACACTTTATATTAAAATCATCAATTTTTCGATTTGTCCATTAAACGTTAGAAAAATAACTTAAGACACCATTCCAAGAGCGTATTTAGCAAAAATCCAACCATAGGTGCCTCCAAACTTGATTTAGGAGAAGTGGGTGGTGAAAATCTTTGTGTAATTAGCCAAAAAACAATGAAAAATGCGCCGACAAAAATCGCTTCCAGCGCGGCGCAAGTTGGGGATTCCCCAATATTGTTGGGATCATGGCAAAGCGGGGAATTCCCTCTATTTTATTATTTATGAGATGACTTCGTAGGTTCAAACATGACCCAATGAGACATCAGAACTAACCGCACTTGGCGTGAACAAAGACGGGCCTTCCCAAGAAACACTGTTTTTTGTTGTTTTTTTTTTGAACGAGGATTTTTTATTTTTATGCTACTACAGGATTTTTACTACTATATACTTTTACTTTGTTACTTTGACACTGGCCACTTCGTTACTCGCTACAAATTAAATTATGAATGTAATTCATCATTTAAGGATTGTCTGGATGAGCCATGTTCGAGAAGAACAGCGGTGCTCGGCAGGCTCTTTGAAGTATTTCGTGTAGATGTGTCTGTCAGCGGGCAAGCAACTGGAAATTTATGCATGCAGTTACAATATTCTACCACTAGATGACACCCCTGGATGAAGCCTGATGCGCAAACTGCTCAATATCCTTATCTATATCCAATATCTATTCAGCAGATGATAAAATTCTCTCTTGCTACAGAGGAAAATCATTGTCCCTATAGAAACCACTTCAGCTACAGAGAGGCAATGATATCCCTATTTGTAGTTCATAAAAATCAAGTCTCCTGAAGCAAAAAATCGACATGGTGTTGATAGTATGACATTCTGCTATCAATTCCTACTCAATTATAGTGTTTTTTAAAAACTGCCAGTAAACTCAAAGAAGAAGTAGTAGTATATAAAAGAGAGACTGCCTGTTTGGTTTTTGAATACTGCATCTTTCATTCACCTGAAAATTTTCAGAACAAGAGGAGAGAACAATGCCTGGTTTCTTTGCTTCTTTCTATGTGTAGACTACCATGAGAAATATTTTGCACTTGCACTTTTTAAAGGCGATAGTATGCTTAATGAATGATGCAAGTTTCATTTAGTTCTCTCGATTACAATTATTTGTTGCTAAGGAGTGAATATGACCATTTTTAAACTCCATTGCCCAGGTTTCCCATCTTCAAAATGTCATATCTCGATCAATTTTTACCCAATCTTGACAAACTATACATTGTTGGAAAGCATTTTTAGTACTCTTTCAGAATAAGCTTGAATCTACATATGTAAGAATTTACCCATATGACTGGTTTTGTGGTCCGGGGTCACATATATAGAATATACTGTCACCATGTACCAATGTTGTGTACTGGTAGGGCTGACATTGTAAAGCACATGTATTGTTGTTGCATACATAAAGTAAAGCAATATTCAAAACCATCCAAATCTTGATTTCGGTGAAATTGGCATAAATAATGTTATTGCACTGAACCTTTCAGTTTAATACCCCATCAGTGGCTGTAAATCACTTGCAAACGGATGGTAATTAATCTGCTCCATCCTCTAGCAGACATAATGGCAATACAGTGTAGCGGTAAGAAGGTTAGCGGGGGGGAGAGGGTTTTGTCAAAAGCCTGTTGTTGAGTGTGCTTGATCACACAGCGGAAGAAGAATGGGAGAGGAATGCTATGACTCACCAGTCCTGATAGATGGTAAATACAGCCTTCGAGTTCTTCGAAATCACGTCGGCTTGGCGCTAGGATAATGAACCTCGCGGCGCATTGTTTTGGAAGATAAACTATCAATTCAGTAACACGACTAGGTCGAAACCTACTATAGGGATAGACCATTTGCAGTCTTTTTGGGAAATTGTGGGCAATTGATTACAGCAATAGGTGGTGTGGTGATCTAGGGGCCATTGTAAAGGCCTCTGCAAACGTAATCAGAAACTGAGCGGATCCATAAGAACGCGCTGTCAAACTCCCCCTGATGAAGTCATTGAAATTGCTCGCGCCAAATCAGTTTGGACGATTAACAGCTACTTGGCTGGCTAAACAATGGTGAAATTTTCTCCATAGGTCAGCCAGTCAGTCAGTCAGTCACTCACTCACTCTTTCACGGACATCCTCTAATGTATGCTGCACTGTGCTGGACCAAAAAAAATGCTCCAGAGATAAACAGGAAGTAAACATGAAGAGAACTGAAGAACAAGAGAATTCTGAGAGAATAGACCTTCACTTCACAGGATCTAGAATCACACACTTCAATCATGTCCAGTGATGTTAGAATGTTCACTTCAAGAAAGTCAAAGTTAGTTGTGTGATTTTATGTTCTCCTTCAGGTATCACACTGAAATGGTTTTGATTCTGAGTAAATTTTACCCAACATAGCTGCCATATATCGAGCGAAACTCAAACTTACACAAGGATGATTATCTTTCAGAAAAAATACATAAAACCAAATTTTAACGTGACCATTTTAGTAAGCAAACACTAAATTACCTGGCTACAGAAAATGTAATTAAAATGCCATGTCAGCAAAAGAACTTCAGTTTACTGCTTCAACATATTTTCATTTTGAAATTTAAACCAAAATTGTATGACGTGTCTCAATATCTGGTTGATAAATGCAATTTATTGAAAATAAAAAAAAAAATAAGGGAAAAACAGTCGCACATGAAATTATAGTCACAGGTTTTTTTTGTTTTTTTTTGCCAACCCCCAAAAATACAATGACATCCTCATGGTATTTTGACGATTTTGACAATCAGTGCTTCAAGGTTTTGGCCATGTAGAGTGACAGTATCAGGGTTTTAATAATGCAGATTGCCTGGAATTCCTGGCATAGCTAGGATAGGCCACGGCATACCAAGAAAATCAATAAAAATACTAAGGGGTGCCTATTTACTGTATGTAGTTTTACCTGGTATTTTAAAGTTGTGCGAGAAGATGTCATAGGGCAGTGGTTATAAAACAGGCATTAACCATTTGTTGTTTGCTAAAATTGGATTGTTTTTATATAATATTGTCCAATAATATGCTTCATTGCCCTTTTTCTTGAAAAGTGGCCTCCTTCACATCTGCACGAGTAAGTAGGTGGGCACCTCAAAAAGCTTTCGGGGTATAGGCAGTAGTACAGTGTACGTTAGCATTAGCATTGCCTGCCCAGATCGGCCACACACAGATGTAGGACTCTGGCTCAGGGTATGTTGAAGGTCACAGCTGTTGAAGCAGAGGCTGGCTGGGCACGCACACACACACACACACCCCGGCAGGGACATGAGCTCACTGCTCGCGGGCGCTGGAAGGACGGAGAGTGGCGCACTTGCCCAGGAGTCTCTGCTCCGAGCTCCACATATCTCTGAGGCTGGCCATGCTGCTGTAATGCCAGACAGAAAATACGCTGGCTTTTAGTCAAGAGGAGATTCTGTCTGAGTGAGCTCAGTTCTGCAGGGGTGTTTATCTATTCATTTTTTCTCACAATTTTCGCCATGTTTTACAATTACAACGTGTATTCGCGTCTTTGCATTGATTTAGAATGTAATCTGTCATGCGAAAAATTCATTTCACGTCCGGCGTGAAAGCAGGTTTAATGTGCTTACTCCTGTGTCTGTGTGTGTCGGTATTTGTTTGTGTGTGTGTGTGGGTGTGTGTGTGTCTGTGTGTGAGGAGCAGGATGTGTGTACATGAGGGGAGGTGTAGGGTGATGTTAGCATATCCTAGCACGCATTGGGCTGAAGGCATTTACAAATCTTGGGACAGGTAGCTAACTTGTCAGAAGAAATACTGCAAAATATAAATGCTGCTTTTATTTAAGTGCATTCCACACTCTGTTCATCAAAAAATATCACCGATGGCTGTGCTATTTTGAACTACAACCCCAATTCTGAAATAGTTGGGACGAAGTTTAAATTGTGAATGAAATCAAAATGCAATGACTTTCAGATCACATGAGCCAATATGCTATTGACAATAGAACATAGATAACATTTCAAATTTTGAAACTGAGATATTATACAGTTTTATCCACACAATGAGGTTATTTCAGGGCTGAAAAAGCTATTAATATAAAAGAGAATCAGCTGAAAGAACATTTAGCAAGTAATTAAGCTAACCGGCATTATGTGTGTAGCATGATTGGCTATAAAAGGGATGTCTTAGAGAGGCTGAGTCACTCAGAGGTAAAGATGGCCAAAGGCTCTCCAAATTGTGAAGGCTTACGCAAAAAATTGTATTTTAAAAGCAATGTTCTCCGACATCAAATTGCAAAGGCTTTGAAGGTCACATCATCGACAGAGCATAACATCATTAAAAGATTCAGAAAAAGTGGAAAAATTTCTGTGCTTAAGGGACAAGGCTGAAGACCTTTACTGGATGCCCGTGATCTTCGGGCCCTCAGACGCCACTGCATCACTCACCAGCATGATTCTGTCATTGAAATTACTAAATGGGCCCAGGAATACTTCAAGAAACCACTGTCAGTAAACACAGT
Source organism: Gymnothorax reevesii (assembly GCA_029721435.1). Lineage (NCBI taxonomy): Eukaryota > Metazoa > Chordata > Actinopteri > Anguilliformes > Muraenidae > Gymnothorax > Gymnothorax reevesii. The sequence continues at coordinate 38,381,166 of CM056586.1, read as the reverse complement.
CTGCTGTACCATCCACAGATGCCACCTAAAACTCTATCATGCAGAAAGGAAGCCATTGTTGAGCATAATCCAGAAGCTCATTTAAAATAGACTGTAGCAAAGTGTCAAAGTGTCTTGTGGTCAGATGAGTCAAAATTTGACGTTCTTAGTGGAAATCATGGGCGTTGTGTCCTCTGATCTAAACAGGAGAAAGACCACCCCTCCTGTTATCAGCATTCAGTTCAAAACCCCGCATCTCTGATGGTATGGGGATGCATTAGTACTTATGGTGTGGAACACTTGCATGTTTTAAAAAGCACCACGAATGTTGAAAGGTATATAAAGGTTTTAGAGCAACATATGCTCCCCTTCAGATGACATCTATTCCAGGGAAGACCTTGTGTAATGCAAAAGCACATACTGCAGCTATTGCAACAGCATGACTTCGGAGTAGAAGAGTCTGAGTGCTGAAATGGCCTATCTTTCACAGATTGAGAACATTTGGCGAATAATTAAACGAAAAGTCCCTCAAAGGAGACTCAAAACTCTCCAGCAGCTGGAAGCCTGTATTAAACAAGAGTGGGATGAAATTCCAATGGCTAAACTCAAGAAACTTGACTCTTCAATGCCCAGATGCCTCCACTCTGTGTTAAAAAGAAGAGGGGATGCGACACCATGGTAAACAGGCCCCTGTCCCAACTTTTTTGAGACCTGTTGCAGTCATCAAATTTGAAATGAGCTCATTTTGTGGATAAAATCGTAAAATTTCTCAGTTTTAACTTGAGCTGTGTTATCTCTGTTCTACTGTGAATGAAATACTGGCTGGTTTGATTTGAAAGTCAATGCATTTTGATTTTATTCACAATTCACACTTTGTCCCAACTATTTCGGAATTGGGGTGGCAAATATCACTGATGGCTGTAAGCACTCTTGAGATAAATATTGCTGATAACTGCACACTACTACATTGTACAATTAATATCACTGATAGCAGTGCACTGCTATAATAAATATTGCTGATCATCGTGTTCTCTTGAACTAAATATTGCTGATAGCTGTGCACTACTAAATATTTATGATAGCTGAGCACTCCTGAACTAAACACTGCTGATAATTGTGCACTCTTGCACTAAATATTGCAGATAGTGATGCAATACCAGACTAAATATAGGTGATAGCTGTGCTCTGCTGAACTAAGCATCGCTGATTGCTGAGCACTCCTGAACTAACTTTTGCCAATATTTCGGCACAATTAAATATTGCTGATAGCTGAGCACTAATATAATAAATATTGCTGATGGCTGTGCACTGCTGAAGTAAATATTGCTGATAGTTGCGCACTGCCAAACTAAATATTGCTGATAAATATGCACCACTATAATAAATATTGCTGATAGCTGTGCGCTGCCGTAATAAACATTGCTGATCGCCGTGCACCACTGGGCAAAGTATTGCTGATTGTGATACTCTAATCCAATTCTTCTTTTTCCCTCCCTCTGTGTGCAAGCTGAGGTAAGGACAGATTCCTCTCTGTAAAGCCTGTAGGCCTATACAGTGGCACTGCCTGATCTGTACATCTCCCTGCTCACTGTTTCAGCGAGAGATGTTTCATGGTGACACACTCTGCAAACCTCCCACTCAGGGCAGGATGTGGCTGCGTGGACGGCACTTTCAAAATAACTCCCTTAAACAGTCCTCCATGTCCTTTTATAGTCAAAGCAGTGACAACATCTTCCTCTCAGACAAGAAGTCACAGCGTATTCGGCCTTGCTCACAAATCCAAGGGACGAATGCCACTAACAGCACGAATATGTAAAGAATACTTGAGAGCTTTTCAAGTGCTGCATTCTAAATAAGAAAGCAGACAATTTATTGCTCATGGTTTATTTGGTTGAAAAATAGTTTTTAACAGTTATTAGTGAAATAAAAAATGCTAATCCAATATAATTTGCAGGAACTCTGTCTTTTTAAACTAAAATTCAATCAAATATATTTTGAGTAGACTTCCCTCAAAGCAGATTTAAAAGCAAACTCAAAACACATAAAAGCGAAAATGAAATAATTAAATTCACTAAAAACTGACAAAATAATTGAGAAATCTATTGATGGGCTTTATTTATGGACAAGCAACAAGATGCTCATCTTTATCGAAGCCTAAAAATAAATAAATAAATAAGATTGGAGAAGCTACAAGTTCTGCAAAATGGCATTTCTCGTGTTCACTCATCTAACTTTTTGTTTGAATATTTCAAGTGCGAGTCTCTTCCTCTTGTGATGAAATAGTCTGTTGAGAGCAGACTCAAAGAGGAAGTGAAATAATGGCACTTCCTCCTAACTGACTGAGTATCTCTGTGAAGAGAGGGACCTCTAGTGGCTGAGGAACAGAAGACCGCAGCAAAGCCTGCCTCCGGTAAAATTCCACTCCCTGAATTGTATGAGATCGTGTGTGCAGACGTGAATGCATGATGAGGGGCGACAGGATATGATATGCAGATATTAGGAAATGATTCTAAGCCAACTTATTATTCTAAAGCAAGGTTTATTTCATCGTCATTTCTTTCCCATGACAGATCTGAAACCTGCGCAAACGCTTTCCATTGCTTTAAATAATTATAATTACCAATATGTATAAGAAGTGGATGATCATTAAGGTTGCATCGGATCTTGATATTTGTATTTATGGAAATATTATTTTTTCATCACCTGTGTACGGGCCAGCGTGGCTACACGAGAAATTGAGTCAAAGTTAATTTACATCCTGAGGCTCTCCTCTTGCAATCCTACCAACCATGAAAGCGCTCCCATTTGTTGCGGTGATAACGAGAAAGACAGCTTAGTAGTTTTTTTTGTTTTTTTTTCTTAGTTGAAGTCTTCGCTATGCACACATGGCACTACACAGAGCAAAAATGTGCAAGGTTGCCCCGTGTGTAGTAAGACGGTATTACACATATCTGAGCGCATGAGCATTTACATTTTATCGGGTGTGGCGTTACCTTGCATGTAGCCACTGAATAATATAAAGTACGGCATCTATGAGAAACAAGCTCAGCCGCAATGGCACGAATTCTCTGAGCTTCTCATATGATATTTTTAGGCACATTCCTTTCAGATCTAAGTCTGTTCTAAATTAAGTATTGTGCCCAATTAGTCATACTATGTATACAGTGGTATCATATTGAAAAAATTGAAACAATGCCTGCTGTCCGATTTGGCTGCTGAGAGGTAAATTACAGTGCTCTTGCTTAAATGACAGTTAAAACAATTTGTCATTTCCTGTGAAAGGAAGTTGGTGTCATCCTCTGCCTGCATCTGGTTTCAGATGAGATGGATTCAAACATTTCCACATTCACCTCCAGCTGAACCCCACCAGCATTACAAAGTGAAGTGACATGGAAACATTTGAGATACCAACCAACTGCCTCCGTATGACTGCAATATACACAACCGCTCAAAAACTTTGGAATCTTATCATTTGAATTATTCTTGCTATTATTATTAGTTTTTTTTTTCATAAAAGTTTTTGTATCATTGCAAATCATGTGAAACAGATGGAAATGTATAATTAAAATACTTTATCAAGCATTTTAGCTTGGAGGCGAAAAATGTAAATGATAAGTAAAATTGTATCAATTCTATTGATTTCTCATTTTAAGTCCACGCCTCCAGCCTTCCAGCTCACTGGTCTACTACGACCCGGACTGCCCTTCGCCTATTATTCAATTATTACCTGCACCTGTTGTAAATTTCCATTTTGCGGTAGCAGTGTGCTATTTAAGATCAAGCTTTGCACTTAGCCCTTGTGAAGTCTTGTAACTACATGCCTGTGCTGTATTCCTAGTATTGTATAGACGTATTCTCCGCGTTTCGTGCATATTATTCTCTAAATCTAACTTAGTGCTGTTTAATCTTTTAAACCAGCACCTTGTTTAAAAGAACCTCATTTCCTCTTTTGTATTCCGATTTGTAATACGTTGTTACTGCAGCTAAAGCCCAGAGTCTGTATTACTAATCGTGTTTATGAAGGAATATTGTTTCCATTTTGTTTTGTCTTGCAATGTTTGTGCCTTCTGTTGTGCAGCAGGCATGAGAAAATACAGTCCAGTCCTTAACTTCCTGTCCTCCGTGCATCTGCACTGCGCACGAAGCACAACCATCACACTCATCGTCATCAACATATTTACTATAAGAATCAATCACTGCTTTGCTCATTTTTGGCATTCAGGATATAAATTTTGCTGAAGTATTATTCTTATTAGATTTCCTCACGGACTGCAAGAGGTGTGTTTTGGTAGAGAGACAGGCGACTCAAACATAGTGATTCAGGTGATGCTGTTACAGCTCTATGGGGTTTACTTTAGAGCTGACCTGTTTGGATTTATGTTTGGCGGCATTGTCTTGAAATAAAACAATTTTTCTTCTATTTAATCCATGCAACAATCATTACTGACTTCAAACTTTTCAGCAGTGGTGATTTAAATATACTCGAATTGGACAGTATATGTTCCCAAGATCTGTGAACTGTTAAAAAATAATTAAATCAATGTTTGGTGTACACTTTGCCTAGGAACACTGTCCTGCAGTTGTGCAGTTTCATAAGATGGCTGTTTACTTCAAGCTTGTCTCAGCTCTTCTGCAAATTCTCAATCGTTCTTCCAGAGTAAACCCAGACAGCCTTGAAATGTTGAGATCAGGGCTCTGTAAAGGCTGTGTTATCTGTATCAACTGTTTTAATGAAATACAAACATTTTTTGATTTTTTAAAATTAACATTTGGTGTTGCTAACTTGTTTTTATCTACAGAAACATTAATCAGGAAAGCAAAACCTAAAAATCTGAGGCCAGATTTAAAAAAAAAAAATCTAGGGTGTCTAAAACACGTATACGCGATACTGTAGTTCATATGAACTAAATCTTACAGGGATTACTGAAAACAGATGACTGGCAATGGATCGTTTATAACCGGGGTCATCTGGGGGGTAGAGGCTGCTGACTTATTGCCAACTTAAGTTTCAAAAAAGTTTTAAATTCCTCATATTGCCCACTTATCTCGAACAAACCTACACCCGCCCCCTTTCCAAAACACTCTGCCAGGCAAACCTGGATTATTAGTATCAAATGCATTTGGATTTGGCAACAGCTAAGGCTCGTAAAAAATGTGCCTCATTTGCACTGACAATTGCTGATAATAACTTGCGACCTATGAAATCAAACCTGGCCTGATGTGGTTGCCAGATCTTCCTTTCTTTAAGTGGATGCACCTACAGTCTCTTACATTACCTGTCAATCTGGATCAAAGCACAATGAAATGTACTTATAACATCGTGTAATTTATTGTAAAGGTTTTTTTTGGATAATGCATTATCATATCCCACTATTAACCAGTTTGAGTGCCATGTCAGTGAGTGATCATCGGCCACATGTCAAAGTGATTATTCTTAAGTATAAAGTGGAAATTTTTGGCACAGTCCCCATTTCCTTTTCAGAAACTATGTGACAATCAATGTTTCACTTGAAATTGACGTACCACTGAAAATCTATTAAAGCTATTCAAAGCAAACACTTAAGCTTATTTTGTTACCATAAACTGTAACATCAGAGATTAAAGCCAGAGACATTTTTGTTAAAGCCATCCTCTTATACATTTTAATTTATGTTTAAATTGCTGCTTGTAAAATATGCACACAAATATACAGCATGCTTACAATGGCTCCGTTTCTACGCAGCTCAAAACTGAGCAAATGAGTCTTTTTGGGATAAAATGCCCCACATGGAGTGAAATTGCACCTGATCTGCTTGTGGATTTGTTAAAAACATGCGCAAGTGTATTAGATGCTGATGATCTTCAGGCCCTCCGGCAGTACTGCATTAAAAACAAGCCTGATTTTGCACTGGAATTCATTGCATGGGCTAAGGAACACATCCAGAAATCACTGTCTGTGAGCACAGTTTGCTGTGCAATTCACAAATGCAAGTTAAAGCATTATGCAAAGAAGAAGCCATATGTGTACACGGTACAGAAACGCCGCCATCTTCTCTGGGCCAAAGCTAAATTTAAAATGGACTAAGCCAAAATGGAAAACTGTTCTATGTTCAGATCAATCAAAATTTGAAATTATTTTTGGAAACTGCCGACACCATGTCATGCAGACCAAAGGGACCATCCAACTTGTTGTCAGTGCACAGTTGAAAATCCTGCATCTCTGATGGTATGGAGTTACATTAGTGCCTATAGCTTGGGCAGCTTACACATCTGGTAAGGCACTATCAATGCTGAAAAGGATATCGCACCATGAATAACAAAAGGAGACAAGTGACATTCCTAATGAAACCTGTTTTTCTGCTCTACAAAGTACTACGGTGCAGAAAAACAGGTTACATCAGGAATGTCACTTGCAACCTTTTTTTATTCATGGGACGATATAGAGCTTTTACAACAACATATGCTCCCATCCAGATAACGTCTCTTCCAGGGAAGGCCGTGCATATTTCAGCAAGACAATGCTAAACCACATACTCCATCCATCAGAACAGCATGGCTTTGATGTAGAAGAGTCCAGGTGCTGAACTGGCCTGACCGCAGTCCAGACCTTTCACCAGTTGAAAGCGTTTGGCGAATCATAAAATGAAAAATCTTGCAAAGAAGACCCAGGGCTTTTGAGCAGCTAGAATCCCACATTAGACAAGAATGGGACAACATCCCTCTTCCAAAACTCCAGCAATGGGTCTCCTCACTTCCCAGACATTTACAGACTGTTGTTGGGGATGCTACACAATGGTAAACATGGCCCTGACCCAACATTTTTGAGATGTGTTGCTGCCATAAAATTCAAACTGAGACAATATATTTTGTGAAATGGTAAAATGTCTCACTTCTAACATCTGATATTCTGTCTATGTTCTATTGTGAATTAAAACTGGGTTTATGAGATTGGCAAATCATTGCATTCTGTTTTTATTCACATTTTACACAGCATCCCAACTTTTTAGGAATTGGGGTTATATATTAACCCCTTTAACTCTAACTTTTCTCTTAAGTGTTTCCGTAAGTAGGTTCGAAGTCAGAAAAAAAGCTTTTTGTAAGGGTTGTGCTTTGCACACTGGTGTTGTGCACAGAGGACAAGAAGTTGAGAACTGGACTCAGTGGCAAGGATGGACTTGGTTGGATTAATTATGCCTCCTATGCAGCAAGGAGGTGCATACAGAGGAAATACAAAACAAACATGAAATGATGTTCCTTAATAATAGTTTTAGTAATACAAGTAGTGGGCTTTAGTTACAGCAACAGTGTATCACTAAAATAGAAAAAGGAAATAGGAAACAAGGTTCCTTAATTATAAAGTTAAAGTACTAATACCAACAATACACAGCACTACTTTAGAGAATTAGAATATACACGTAACACAGAGGATAAGTCTATACAAGTCTAGGAATACAACACAGGCATGTGGCTCATGAGATTTCTTAAAGGCTAAGTGCATAGCTCGGGCTTAAATGCCACAACACTGCCGCACAGTGGAAATGAGTAACAGGTGCATGCGATGAGTGCGGAGCTGAAAAATGCAGTCCGGGTCTTAATACACCAATGAGACTGAAGGCTGGAGGCGTGACCTTACACATTTCTTCATACGGCAGGACAATGTCACATTTATTGTACATTCAGGCTGGTTGCAGCATTTCACTGAATCTACTACATCACCCTTTTATCGAGAGAAACATTTAAACCCATGATACCATGTTTTTATGGCTACAGCATTACATCACATGGAAAATATCTTGATCTTGTACATCATTTTATACACATTTCCCCGTAATTCAGTAGGACATCAGTGGGGCTTTTGATGTCTAACTCAAATGTAAAAAGGCCTGAATTTCCACAGACTTGAATGCAGCTGCTGTATTTTACGAACTCTCATATGGGTCCATAGATTTTATGTGCTTGTGTCACGCAGCTGGTTAATTTGGGTATAAATTACTGAGAATGCGATGAAACATAAAGGCCCCTACTCATAAAACCTCTCAGGGTAATCTGAGCTGATCTGGGATCATTTCTGCCTTTACTGCTAAGTAATGATGATATTATGAGGAGATGGGGAGGGGAAAATGATTTGGCACTGTTTGATGGGGACTAACTTATAAATAAATAAACGTATACTGTGGTGAAAAATCCCAGTATGAAAACTCCTGTGATGTCCTCTTTGATTTCTTACAGTCCTGTCTGGCTCTTGTGCGCACGCCTGTTTCTCCCCTCGTTGGCTCTGTTGTGTGTGCGTGTTTCATCTCGGTTGGAATGTCATGGCAAACACTTTGCGCTTCGGTATTTGAGGACCATCAGTTTTTGAAATTGATGTCCTCCTCCTCCCACTTATGATTTCACGAAGCCTCCAACAGGCAGTAAACCGTAAAGCAGCATTGGCATCCACTACTTCTCAGTTGGCTTTACTGTACTCGAACAGATGGTTTGTTCATTTTTAAAGCCACGTAAGCTCATTAGGCCATTAAACAGTGGAAATAATTTCCTCTTGAACTTGAGAGTAAGCGAGAGCTCTGCTTTATGGGTACTACTTCTGCAAAGCTCATTGCTGTCGAGAAAAAAAAAAAAATACAGGCCTGTGCATGACTGAGCTCGTCAATTAGGTCAGGGCACTCCGCTAATCACCCAAAAGAACGATGCTAAATACCGAGTGTGCTGCTCAGTACCTCTTAACAAAGGTATTGCAAACACACACCACATCTCACGGTCCAGCACTTATGTCAGCGTTAAAGACCTTCTGCACCTCAAAGAGTTTACAGTCCTTTAGCTCTGTCAACAATGGCAAACATTCACAGCAGGGCAAAATTACAGTCAACAGGCAACATCAAAGACAGGTGGTTGAAATGGAGCAAGACGGTGTGCGCTTGATGATACGATTATGGAGGAAATACTTGTGTTTTTTAAGCCTAATCTGTGTTCTCAAAAGAGCTCAACTTGAGAGCCAGAAACAGATTTAATAAAAGATTAACGCAATCTGCATGAGGCTAATAATGCTAGGGCTGCACTTCTATCCTCCCGTACTGCTGGCACACACAAATGCACAAACACACATACGCACATATCTGCACTCACATACAAATGCACACACGTATACACACAGTCACACACACGCACGCACGCACACACACACACACACATTCAGGATCTGAGGTCACTGTAATCACAATCCAGTCCTGGAATTCCACGAGAGAGAGGAGACACTCCATCTGGGATCCAGCTTAGAGAGAGAGAGAGAGAGAGAGAGAGAATTTGAATTTAAAATCCCCTTTATTGGACATTAATGTATCACAAATAAATCAAAAAATATTTACCATGAAAAGGATACAAAGAAAGACAACACATAAAAACAAAAGGTCAGCAAGATCACGATATTAACTTAAAGGGAGAATGAAATATTCTGGATGTTAGAAATTAATCTCCAAACTGCTTTCATTGTTATTCACAGAACACAAAGCGTTTTGTAGCCCCCAAACAGCCAGAAATTGCTCGAAATTCTGTACCATTTTATAATAGGAAAATTCAACTTTCAGCCTTGCAGTGACCAATCCTTTAAACATTTCTTCTGCATCATATGAACCAACTGCTTTGATACAGTTTTTCCTGGTTTTCCAGATTGCCAACTTAGCTGTGCCAGACAGATAATTTAACAGGACAGATTTTGGTTTGGTCTTTGGTGAATATTGAGGCCCCAAAATAAAAAGTTGCTCTGAAAAAATAACCCCAAGTGTGGAAAACAAACTCTTAAGGAGTTCAAACAAATTTCCTAGCCTTGCGCATTGGACAAACAAATGATAAATACTTTCGGGAACTTGACAAAAGGGACACCCCACCCCAGTGCCTGGATCTAGGTGGGCCACATGTCTGTTTGTAGCTATTGCCCCATGTATTATCCTCCACTGGAGGTCAGCCGTCCGCTTTTCAAGAGGAGGCTTATACAGGGACCGCCAGTTGCCCCTAGGTGGAGGGTCGGAACCAAAAACCTCAGCCCACTTAGTCGCTCTCACCTCCGCCAGCCGTTCTGCATACTGTACCTTTACACAGGTGACATACAGTGCCTTCTTCCCCACGCCCTCAAGGTTCCCGAGTTCAGGAGTCCTGAAGGACAGAAGACGGTCCCCATCCTCCTGCCACTCCTCCACAGCAGCAGTGACATGCAGGGAAGGGAAGCCGTACCCCTCATTCTGCCGCCACTGTCCCATCCTGTCAGCCGCAAAGGCCCGCTGAGCTTCCGTGAGAGATCCCCAGGCTTCTGCCACCACCTGATTCATTAACCGGAGGGACCTAATGCCAGTCTTCACACTCAGTGCCGCCGCATTGGTCTTCAGCAAGTGACCAAGCTTCACACACCCTGCACCCACCATGGACGATCGTAAGCTCGATGAAGCCAATGTTGTCATTTGGAGGAACTGATTATGAATCAGCGGTTCTTCAAACAGCCACAGTCCCGGTGCATCCTCCGCTCTCCTGGAGACGATGAGAACACGCCAGGCCTCCAGCATGGACTCATAAAATGGAGTCGAACCTGAGAGGTCCACCCCTTCCAGCCGCATCAGGAATAGGTGCTTGTCCAGGCCCAGACGCCCAGCTCTCCGCAGTAAGACGCCGGCTGTGCCAGCCCATCTGTGGTCACTGCTGTACAGAAACCGCTGTGCCGACTGGAGACGAAAAGCAGCAACTCTGGCAGTGATATTGATCAGTCCTTGTCCACCCTCTTGCACCGGTAAGTACAGAGCAGCGGCTCGTATCCAGTGTTGACCCGACCAGAAAAAGTCTACCAGCTGACGCTGAACAACCTGCAGAATATCCTGTGGTGGCTGCAACACTACAAGCTTATGCCACAGGGCTGAGGCAACCAAGTTATTGGCAACCAGGACCCTCCCCCTATAAGACAGTTGGGGTAGCAGCCAATGCCATTTAGACAATCGGGCACACACCTTCTCCACTATCCCCTCCCAGTTTTTAACCTGAAACTCAGCGGAGCCTAAATAAACACCCAAGACCTTCATACCAGTCCTCCCCCACTTCAGACCACTCGGAAGAGGTGGCAATCTCCCCGGCTGCCACTGCCCTGCCCATAAGGCCTCCGATTTGCCCCAGTTTACCTTAGCTGAGGCAGCTTTCTGATACTGATTAAGTGCATGAGCTAAAACCTTAACATCTCTGTCATCATTAATAAAAACAGTAATGTCATCAGCATACGCTGACAGAGCAACACCTGAACCTGGCACCTCACCTGGAAGATTAAAACCAGACAATTTAGCTCTTAAAAAAGAAAGCAGTGGCTCTATGGCCAGGGCATAGAGCTGCCCAGAAAGTGGACACCCCTGCCGAATGCCCCTCTGCGCAGGAAAAGGAATGCTCAGACCTCCCCCAATCTTCACCATGCAAGATGCATCTGCATACAGTAAGCCAAGCCAGGATAAGAACCTCTCCCCAAACCCAAAAGCTCTGAGTGTTTTGAAAAGATACCTGTGATCAACACGATCGAAGGCCTTTTCTTGATCTAAGGAAACAAGTCCTATATTAGAGTTACATATTTTACAGATGTCAATTGTGTCTCTAATGAGGAACAAATTATCCATAATAGACCGGCCTGGAATGCAGTAAGACTGATCAAGGTGTACCAATGAGGCCAGACATGTTTTCAGCTTATTTGAAAGGCACTTAGCCAAGATTTTGTAGTCAGAGCACAGAAGGGCAACAGGCCGCCAATTAGTTAAAAGACACAGATCTCCCTTTTTGGGCAATAAGGTTAAAACTGCGCGCCTACATGACATAGGCAAAACCCCTTCCTGAACCGACTCACACAGGACCTCATAGAAGTCCCGACCAATATGAGACCAGAAATGTTTATAAAATTCAGATGGTAGTCCGTCCAGTCCTGGGGAGCGGCCTGAGGAGAGCTGCTGCACAGCAGTAGTGAGCTCCTGCAGGGTGATTTTACAGTCCAACAACTCCTTCTCCTCCGCGCTGAGCTGCGGAAGCCCTTGGAGAAGCTGCTTAGCACTTTCTGCGTCACAATCCTCTGCGCTGTATAAAGATGAATAAAAGTCCACTGCCATTCGGCGCAATTCAGTGCTGTTAGAAGTTAGACTGCCATCTTGCTGACGCAGCGAGATTATTTGCTTGCTTTTCGCCTGTGTTTTCTCTAAGTTAAAGAAAAAAGCAGTGGGGGCATCCATGTCCTTGATGCTGGTAAACCGGGATCGAATTAAAGCACCTTTAACCCGCTCATTCAGGAATGAGGCCAACTCCCGTTTCTTTTCCTGGAGCCTCATGGCTAAATCAGGGTTTCCCTTCTGAAAAATGTTCTGCTCAATACATGTAATGTCCTCCTCCAATGCTTTAATCACACCCCTCAACGTTGCAGTAGAGAATTTTGTGTATTGTTGACAAAAAAGCTTTATTTGGGTTTTACCAACCTCCCACCATTGTCTTAAATTATTGCAGTTGGTCTTTTCCACCCTCCAATGTTCCCAAAACTTTACGAATTGCTCACAGAAAGAAACATCTTTCAATAATTGTGTATTAAAATGCCAATAGGTCCTAGCTCTTGGAGGAGACATAACACTCATACTTAAAACTACAAGGTGATGATCAGTAAAACCAACAGGTGCAATAAAACATTCCAGGATCCGATTATTAAAAATATTAGATACATAAAATCTGTCCAGTCTAGCAGCACTAATTATGTTATTTACAACTTTAAGCCAGGTGTACTGTCTAGCTTTATTGTGCTTTGTTCTCCAAGCATCTAAAAGATCAAACTCTGTCATCAACTTGGATAGACAGACTGCTGACGGAGGGTGAGGTTCCTCCCCAGTACGGTCAATGGTGCAGTCAACAGTGCAGTTCCAGTCCCCACCCAGAACAACACATCCCTCCCCTCTGCACTGCTGCAACACACTCTTCAAAGTATTAAAAAACTGAATCCTTTCTGGACCGCTATTTGGAGCATAAATATTAAGTAGACAAAAAAGTTCTCCTTTAATATCTACCTTTAACAAAATGGCCCGCCCCTTAATGATCTCTTGGGTACTCAGGACAGTGGGGTTTAGATCAGGAGAGAGAAAAACTGCAACTCCTGCACTAAAGTTTGTCCCGTGACTGTAAAAAGACTTCCCTTCCCACCACATTCTCCATTCAACTTCGTTGTCAATATCAGAGTGCGTTTCTTGCAAGAAAACAACATTCAGCTTCTTTTGTTTTATTACCTCAGCCACACTCGCTCTTTTAACCCTGTCTCTACCGCCATTGATATTTAGAGTTCCCACCCGTAAACTATCCATGGTGTAGAAGAAAAGAGGGAAGAAGAGAACAGTAAGAAAAATAGTAGTCTGGAAAAAACCCCTGTGCTGCACCATTATTTCTGTTTAGTGGTTCGCTTCCCAGGCGGTTTACAGCTGGACCGTCCTTGCCTGATCATCGTTACATATTTACTCAGACGAAAACGTTTTCTTTTACTTAGCTCATCATAGCCAACCGCTCTCTGAAGTGTAGTTACAGACCTGATAAATTTATCTCTATCAGGAAAAAAGTCTGTTAGATTCACCCCAGGTCTTCTATAAGTTTCGTCTAAAAACATATTCAGATCCTCCAGAGTATAGAGAGCAGACTTTGCGCCCGGGTCACCCTGTGTGAGAGGAAAGTCGGCGAGTGACTCACATTCGCTCATTTCTTCCTCATTAAAATCTATAACTACCGGCGAGTTTGTATCGATCACACAGTTACCAACAGGCTGCTGTTGTGCACTCGTGCTGGGGGTTGGGTCATTATCAGCAGTAACCTGTTCTGTAGAAACCATTTCATCATTAGTAGCATCATTCCCACATCCAGCCGGAGCCTCTGAACCCTCCTCGGCTTTACTTGCCGCTTGAACAATATTGACCGGCGCGGTTTTTCTTTTCCTCGAAGTTTTCTCGGGCAGCTGCTCCCCTGAACACCCAGCCTGTTGCCCAGAGTTCAGCGGCACCTGCTCGGATTCCCCCGTCACAGTATTATCAGTACTGCTCGGTTCAGAAATACTACTGGGCAAAGTCGCGGACCGACTCTGTTCGTTCAGATCCCGACCACCCCCACCCTCGCTGGCGTCCTCTGACCCAGCATTGGTATTTCCAGTTGAAGAATTATCAGCTGTTTGTTTGGGACACTGAACTCTTATATGACCCAGGTCCCCACAAAGGAAACACCGCGGACTACCCGTGGTTGCATAGATCATGTAGGATTTATTATCATGAGTAATACGCAGTGAAATATCAAGCGTTTGGGCAGGTGAATCTAAAAACATAAATACTTGACGTCTAAATGACAAGACATGCTTTAGATCTGGATTTTTACACCCCAACGAAACCATTCTCATTAAGCTGGCAGACTTCCCAAAACGAGATAACTCTCGTTGAATCACTTCATTCGGAATGAAGGGCGGTACATTTGAAACCGTAACTTTGACAGAAGGTGAAAAGAGAGGCGTCACCTGTACAAACACCCCCTTAATTTCTAAGCCCGTCTCAACCAAGACATTAACTAATTTGTCATCCCTCAAAAAGACGACAACAGCTTTATTCATACGAGAGGCGGACATTATATCGTTAGGCTTCAGACGCTTGCACACCGCAAGCAAAACTTCCTCCACCGTAACACTCGGATCAGGTATACACCTGAACCCATGACGGAGAGAGAGGGACGGCGTCTCCTCATGAGACGCCATCCCCAACTCGTAAAACTCTCCTACACCACCAATACACCACAAAAAACTCGAAGCACCGTAAAAGAAAGCTTTACAAGACCATACACCGCAAGAAACCACAAAAGAAAGGGGAAAAAGTGAAAAAAGACTGGAAACACTCACCAAACTCTAGCTACCTCCCACACACCACCCTCCTTCCTCAAACCCCAGCATGCAATGCGAGAGAGAGAGAGAGAGAGAGAGAGAGAGAGAGAGAGAGAGAGAGAGAGAGAGAGAGAAGCAGACAAACAAAGAAAGGATCATAGTTTGATCTGAGTGCTGGTGAAAGCAGCTCAGCTGTGTTAGAAGATAAGCGGGCAGCACATAAACACAAACCTGCAGCCCTTCATTTAAACCAGTGGACTGGCGGAGGACCCCAGTACAGTGCAGCGAGTAAGAGACATGCCACCTGTCAGCTGGATCACTGCCCTGTCCGCCCTGCTGTGCATCTGCTTCGGTACTGCAGACCTTTACAGGTGAGCTGACATATTTACACCTCTCCCTCCTCGGATCACTGCATATCTGATGTACCCCAGTGCTCTTTGTGACCACTGGTCCTTCAAGCAGTGCTAGCTCCCCCCCCCCCCCAATAAAATTGTCTGTGTAACTGAAAATAATTTGACAGAAACACCATAATGTGTTTTAAGATATTTTGTGGAGTATTTCAAGTATTTTGGACAGAAAAGTCTTATTTTGTTAACACATTTATTTTAATGATTTCTTATCAAAATATGCACTGGGAGATTTGATCAGTACTTTTGAGCATTCGGGACATTAATTTTATAGATAAGATATCATTCTCACAGGATTTCCACCAGGACTATAATATTACTGATGTGTCTTTGAAGATGGGTACATTTCACCAACTTAAGCTCTTGGTGATACCAGGTTTGAATCAGGTGACTGAGCTGGCAAATCCTTATTTCGTCATTTTCGCTCCAAAAATTTTTGTACTGATCTTGTGCAGTTTTGTACGTCACTCTGGATAAGAGCGTCTGCTAAGAACCTGTAATGTAATGTAATGAAAGTCCCAGCAGAGTTTACAATCTTTTTTTGTTTGATTGTTTTTATTTTTTGTACCTCGACTTGCTGTAACTTAAAGTTTCTTTAATTTAATATGAACATCACTATCAAAACTTTTGAACAGTAACACATGCATTGTTGCCGTTTCTTTATGTGAGTGCTCAGACTCGCATGCGGTCAGGTGGCTAAGTGCTTGTACTGACCATGACTTTGGTGTACTGACCATGACTTGTGTGCACTAACGAAGAAAGCGCAGAGGAAGAAGGGGCAATGAGCACAATCTCCGCTCGCCAGCTGAGCATGTCTTTTCATCACAAGAGAAGTACAACTGTTTTTACAGAGTTCAAACAACAGTTTCTGCAAGGTAGATCATACGTTTACATGAGCTATTAAACTTGGTAAAGTTGAAGTAGAGTTGTACCGCATTGTTAGCCCGCCAGCTTTAAAAAATTTGCCAACGATGAATGTTAAAAGCGCGAGCACGTTCATGTGAACACATACACGCACCATAGCGGTAGGCGTTTGGGCTAAATGTGCGCTTTTTTTCCTATTGGAGAACTGTTGATTTCGTTGCAAGCCAACGCTTTCTCACAGTCTGCGCCTGTTGCATCATTACGCGAGGAGGCATGAGATTTCGCTGTGTAAATGCGGCATACAGCGGCTGCTGATTGCCGAGATGTCACCTGCCGCTGCAGGCAGATCCCGCTGTCTTCCCGTTGGTTTCCATCGGTAGCCTACTTCCCTTGTCACAGACCCGGTGGAGCCAGAGGTCATGTTAGGCAGCTGCCCTGTCGCTGCAGAATCTCAGAAATCTGAGGCGCTCGATTTCCCCGGCAATCTCGGGCAAAGGTTAAAAAAGTTCATGGATCACACGCTTTCAATGGCCGCTGTGGGAATTTAATGGGATCAGGTGGCAGACACGTATAAGCGAATGCTTTGTGCTTTCGTTCTGTTTTACCCCCTAATAGCAAGCTCTGACTGCGAGCTCCTCTGGCTGGTTGATTGAAATAGATTCTATTTTTTTGTCCTGTTTGCTCATAAGTCTCAGGATTGCGCTGAGCATGTCATGTCTTGCTTCTTACATGGTCTCAATGACATTCCTTGAAGCCACATGGTAAAACAGCATGCATTTTTAGTGTCTAACGTTTGAGTTTCCTCAGAAACAAATCGTTTGCAGTAGTTTTCTTGTCAGTCACCCAGCTGATAGAGTGGTATTTCATCCTATAAGGTAAATTATGATGGAAAAGCAATTTGAATAATTATTTCAGGCCAAACAGTAGTCTTTAAGGACCTATTTATGATTATTAGTGCTGATAGCCCCTTTACCACCCCCCAACAGATTTTTTCCTGTCGCACAAAAACTTTAACAGATAAGATCTAATGCTTCAAGGTAATTGTTTATTTTTCCTTTGCGCTCATTTTCATGAAAAAACGACGAGGGTACCTCACCCCCTGAGTGGAAAGTGTGTGTTGGGGGTAGGGCTGCTGCCACCAGCGTCAATTTTTACCTGTTTTTGACACAAAATATGCTTACAAATTAGTTCCAAATAGCATGCTATTATTATGTTTCATGCTCAATGAACTTTGTAGACCACACTGATTGTCATCCTTATAAATGTTTCTTGTCCTTGTATTAGTAAATCTTTGAATTACAATGACCAGCAGTGACCAGTAACCTTGAAGTGATCTTCACCTAATAATATTAGAAGTGCCGATATATATGACCGACATACTTTTACTTCTGTGTTTATCTGGTTACTGTTCTGTATACTATTTTTATACTGTGCTGTAGACCCACTACTATACAAGTTCATAGAATTGTTCAGAAAGTTGTTCTCATAATTCTATCATAGGGGAAAACAAAGTAAAGAAAATGTGAAAAATGTTCAGAAAACTATTCGTTTTCCTTTTGTGTGCGTTTTTCCCAAAATGAGTTATTTATGACATCATAGTAATGTAAAATGTATGTTACTCACGAGTTTATAACATAATAATACTAAAATATTAATCGTAGTATCAGTAGTTCTAGAGGTTACAGAAAGTCACTTATTTTCAGCTAAAACTAGAAAAAATTAAAAAAAAAAATGGATATTTGTCATTTTGATGTTTTTACTAATATGGTGTTAGTTATGACGTCATAATGTTGACATGTGTCGTATTTGTACTTGATTTGAAGAGAGGACATCTGTAGCTGTACACTGATACCAAACAAGATGATGTTTATCGCTTCATTTCAAAATAATCGGGGGGTTAACCCTCCCCCAGTCGGAGTTGTAGTAGAAAAACCCTTGGTTGGACGAGGGTTAAAGCAATATTTTCATGAATTTGAACATAGGGCTAAAGATGTATCTACCAATGTGTTGAATACATTTTGCAATTGATGTCCTCTGTGACAATGCAGAGGTGGTTTAAATTTATCTTCCCATTCATGTGCATAGTACCTAGGGATATCGCAGTATATAAGATTTGCATACTTTGAAGAACCTATCCAAAGCTAGGAGTTTGTCGTTTGATTTTTTTCCTCTCGATGGTCTGTTAAATTTTTACCAAAAAACGTGTTTTATTAGTTTGGTCCTATCTTTGTTTTACTGTGCTGCTTAAAGTTTGTGCTAACAAACTATAGCTGCATCATTTCACCCCAGAACTGCTGAGCTTATTTACCCTGGAACAGACCAACCCCCACTAGGCAGTCAGACCAGTGGGAAAACGTCCAGTGGCGCATTTAGGTCATGACTGAGGTGAAATGTCTTCCTGTCTGATATATTGGATCTACCTGGGTTGGTTTTTTACTCCGCCGGAATTGCTGATGGGGTATTGTCGTCTCTTTCGCTGTCTGTCTCTATCCGTCTGTCTTACCATCGATTGTTGCTGCTCTAGCTGGCGATCGTTGTTGAGAGAGTCCTCAAATTTCATCAGATTATGCATATTGGATGTCTTCAGAAGCCTTTTTGATTCCAATGTCATAGCTTTGATTTTGACCTATTTGTTTCTAGGTCAAAGGTCAAGTACCTACCACTGTAAAGCACACCGAGGGGGTATATAGCAGCGAGTGCAATCTGGTAACCACATTAAACTCGAAAGAAAGATCTGCTTGTGTTTGAACTGCTTCAAAAATGACAATTACTCCAAAACCAGACACAGAAATGGTTAACAGAAAACAACCCTTTTATTATTGAATTTTCAGCATAAATATCATGGTATGTTGGAAAGTTCAGATATTAAAAATCTTGTATGTATGTGTGCCAGTAGCTTTTTCAATGTTAGTGCGGTAAATTTTCCACACCATCAGAGAGGCATGCAATCTAGGTGAGTTAATTGCAAAATGTATTGTACACACTGATAACTATATATGAAGCCCCATATTAAAATTCATGCAAATATTGCCTCAATATCTCGTCACAAATCACAACCTGTTGGGATATCTGAGCTCATGCTGTAAATGGCCTAGATGGAGTGTCTGGACTCATTTTCTCTTCCAATTTATTTTTGTAATTGGTCAGACTGTTTGCAGATTCAGGCTCATTTAAGTGACATGAAAGTGTTTTCTGTTGAATGCCCACCCTATTAAATTAATCGACTGAATTCATATTTCATGTTATCTATATATTTATATTGTGTTCATTAGAACAACTAAACTCCTATTCTGGTATTTATTTATGGTAAAAAAAAAAAAAAAAGTGTAGGGTTGAATGTGGGCCACCATCATCCCTCATCAGTTGTCTTGCTGGTGTTACTTAATGCAAAGCAAGGCCATGTTTTCTGCTGTTACCCTGAGCGGTCTACATCACACACTCCTCCTTCATAGTCATAGGTGCTCAAGGTCCCAACAGCTGTGATTCAACATCACTGTATGTTGGAACGAAAACAGAATCATTCATTTCCATGACATACATGTAGATTCAAATAGGTCAAATCAATATGCAAATATGTGGTCATATCCAAAACAAGTGATTAAGCTTCAAAAAATTACCAGAATAACAGTTTTTCAGCCGAACAATATCTTGTTCATTAAAAACTGTGCACATGGCCTTGTTTTCTCATTTGATGGCTGACCCCGGTAATGCCCTCTTCAATTTTTTTATTTGTTTGCCATTTTTGATGAAAATACTGGCCCAATGACACTTCACAAAAAGAGAAAATGGGAATTTTGGAAAATCTGGCCTGATCTTCAAAAATGCAGGCAAATTAATGAGTTACACGTATGACCACCGAGGAAGAAATCATTCAAAGAATTTGACTATGGAGAGGCAGCCTATCTGACAATTATTAGATGAAGAATAAAGATTGGGAAAGCAAATCATAATTCTTTACATTAGAGATAGTAATCCGTATCTCACTTGTGTCCATCGAGGCACCTGGTGGGCAACAGATGCTATAAATTCTCTAATCTCTGTTCCCTCTTCACAGACACTACAGGCAGGTGTCCGCAGGAAACCTGCCAGGTTTATGTCGCTACGGCAAGAGAGTGGAATGTTGTTACGGGTGGAAGAAAAACAGCAGAGGGCATTGTGAAGGTAAACTGGTGCAGTGATCCAGGGAGGGGGCACCTGGGAGATTTTTCCTGCTGATATTTACAGGCTAACACTTGCGCGAATGCTAACCTGGTTTAAGATGGCCTTGGCACTGTTTTTGATTCTTTTGGCCGGTCACAGCTGGTCAAAGCTGGCTTAACTAGTAGAGTTAAGTTGGGAAACTGCTGGACTAGCTGACTAATAGGTTAGTCATCTCAGTAGGCTGATTGACTGGCTAAAATAGCCAGCGTAAATCAGTTAGACCAGCTTAAGCTAGTCTGCAATGGATTTTCAATGCAGTGTTTATTCTTTAATATATTATATGATTATTTGAGAAATTGAAATATGGTCTGATATGTGCAATTTAAGGTCTATGCTTCGTCTCCTCGCCCATGTTTTTATAGAGCTTAGTTCCACAAGCTTGTCAGCAGATAATTTGTAAATCTGTTTTATGGACTTTTTTACGGTGCTAGAATTGAAGTGCATCAGTTCTGAGACCTTGGATTCAGCACTTACTTTGTTAATTAAGTTGTAATTCAGAGGGAGGCTGTCATGAGGCAAGATTAATTCTAGTACCCTTCTTTCTGCAGACAAAATGTCTTATTCAAACCACAGGCTCTGCTGGGTTTCCGTCTGAAGTCTATGTCTCTCTCAACCTGGAACATACGCAAATGTTTTCAGTTATTTCAACAGGGCTTAGTGCTAGATCCCCACTTCTAGTTGTGTTCGTTTCGGACTGATTTGTGCTCAGGAGGGGAAATTTCCCTAATCTAACTGGGCGTGTAGCTTGCCCGTGTACTCTTGAGTGGGTCAGGAGCAAGGTCCTGCAAAACTGAGGGGCGCTACACATGAAGCTGCCAGAAGTGACGTCTTTCTGCTGGAATCTTGATGAGTTCTAACGTTTGTAGCATAACATGCTGTTACTGTTATTATAATCCGTTGGCATGGATTACAGTGATGAATTTAATCATATCACTTTCGGCACATTTCACGTCTTAATATATAGAGAAATGGCAGTAAAACTACAGTTTCATCGTCATCGGTCAAGAGATCAATCATTCGCTGTTCATTTTCATTAATTATTTTGGGAATAGTGGTCATCAATGTTATTTCCATATTTGTGGGCACTTGGGCGCAAACAAGAATGTTCGCCCTAAAGTTTGTTGTGCGCATGTGTAAAGTGGCAACACTCCTAAATGAAAGCACCCTCTGATTTTTATTAGAATTACTGCGTCCTGGTATGCAAACTTTTAGTCCCCTCTCAAAAAGTTTGGCATGAAATACGCTCTGTTGAACGTGTGTGGTCTCATGTGAACTCTAGTGAGGTAAAGCAATCTTGGTTAGCAGTGTCTGTCATGAAAACATCTCTGAAATGACTGTTCCCCCGGAGCGGACCTGCAGGTGAAGCACAGACTGCTGGAGGCCCCTCTGTCTGGAACTGAATCCTGACTGTGTCTTTGCCAGCTGGCTAACAGACCCACGCAGTGCTACAGACAATTAACCACAGCACTGCCCACGGTAGCTGGGCTTCAGCTAGCAGGTTAATTTCTCACCTTTCCGGCCTGTTTCTCCGGGTGCGTGCAGTTTGTGTCAGCGGAAATAATATTTACTGTACAGCGGCGCTATAAACTGCACAGCTGAACGGGAGGACTATGTGGAGGAAAGTAGCGGTAGCCGGAGATTGTCGGGGCCTTTCAAAATTGAAGGCGAAAATAAAAAATTGCGGATAAACGGTCTGGAAAAGCTGATGAATTTCCTTACCTGCTTCAGGCGGTGAGTCATCCTGTCATGAATCATGGTTTGTGATTTTTAGAGCCAAAAATAAAAAACGGAACAGAATGACACGCGGACATAAAAAATCTTGGCTTTAAATTGGAAAAAATATGGGGTTCCACTTCATGCGCGGTAAACCCATTGACATCAGTATTTACTGTTATTTTTTCTCTTTTTGTCTTGCTGTGAGTCACTCTTCTTCTTCTTCTTCTTCTTCTTCTTCTCCAGCTCAGTGTGTGCAAGGCTGCAAGCACGGGGAGTGTGTAGGGCCCAACAAATGCAAGTGTTTCCCTGGATACACTGGCAAGGCCTGCAATCAAGGTCAGTAGCCCTGAGGGAAGGTTGGCCTCTGGTCAACTTGGCCTCCATTTTGTTTTTATTGGACCGTCTCTCTGTTTTTCTGGTGTAAACCAGTGATGTCTGTCTGGCCTGCTGGCTACAAGATCTAAGCTCTTCTTACTCCAGAACAGGTGTCCGAGGATCTCCGCCTTTTCGAGAAAGCCATCATTACTGTTTGCTGTCCTGTTTCATGGAGGCCACTATCACAATCAAACACCAGCATCGGGTGTTAGGCAAGGATGGTCATATCAAAGCCTGGGAGAGAAATACATATTTCCTCCACTGATTCAGCTCTTAGGCCAAATTAATTGCCTCTTCAACCCCTTGTGTTTGGTTTTGTATTTGACTGAATGCTGAAGTGACCGGCGTGTATGCAATACATACGAGCCAGTCAGGTGGGACCCGCATGTGTGCGAGCAGGCGATCTGTTCCCGTGGCTGGGAACCACGTATTCGCAGATGGGTACGATGGAGGATGTGTGGTATCAATATGCAACTGCTGCGAGGCGACTGCCTTCTATGATTTTGTAGCAATATTGGGTCTGATGAATGAAGTACCTGATCGCTCATTGGGTGTGTATCCTGAGCTCCAGATGTGAGTGCGCGAAGAGAATGGGCGGAGTTGACAGCTCCGAACAGACTCCTTGGACGACTCTTCTTGGTGAGCCATCCACCCACGGCAAAGACCCAAAAACTGCCAAACAGTTGTTCTGTTCCAAGAACAAAGTTCGCCGTGAATCCCGATGCAGATGACACTTTCGAAGTTTGTGCGTTGAACTACATAACAAACTGTACCAGACAAAATGGGTGAACTGGAATGTGGCTGAGTGACTTTGTGTATATATATATATATATATATATATCTTTTTTTATTTTTTGTATTCATGTATACAGAGTGAAAAATGAAGCAAAAAATTCAGTTTCTATTGTCCTGTTGTGCCGTCATCCAAAAATGGTGGATAAAATACTTTTTCTGGTAATAATCACAGCAAACAGGCCAAAAAACAGCCAAGGAAAGTCCCTGAAATACTTACGTTGAGATCGTAAAAAGAGCCAGGCAATAATCCCGGCCACGACAGTGCTCCGACATGCTCAGATCAGGCCACGGTGGTCAACAGAGCGCACTCAGAGCGCATTTTGCGCATTTGCGGTTCCCGGTATGGGGGTCAGTGAGCCTGCCCGCGTATGTGTGTTCACCGTACACAAGGGGCTGATAAAGCATAATAGTTATCCTGCAGGAAAGTTTAATCAACAAAGACCAAGCTTAAATTGAAATTTTTTTGCAGAACACTGAATTTTTAATATAAATGATTTGACCTCACTTAATAGACTCTGAAAACCACTTGGTGCAAACCTGGTGTAATATGGGGCTGGGGCATGTCAAATGGGGGGGGTGGAACAAAAATGTAATCTGTTCCTTCTCTCTTTTTCAAGGCAAAATATTTATTAAATATTCTGGAAATGTATGAGGTCCTTGCACTGAACAGCCCCCTTACTTTACTACACCAGACATGAGGGTACTGTTATCAGAAATAATGGTACTGATGTATGGATGGATGGATTAACCTGCTGTCAAATAAGGATGTTAAAAGCCTCCTTTTGCGTCGTATTTCGACACTTGGTCAAGTAGCGTCACTGTCTGAAGAGTCAGGATGAGGCCGAGCTCCACACGCATTTGGATCAGCCAGTCTGGTGTGAGAGGGCTAGGGAACGCGTCTCTTGGATTGCTAACGGCCACATCTCTCCCCATAGATCTTAACGAGTGCGGCCTGAAGCCCCGCCCATGTGAGCACCGCTGTATGAACACACACGGCAGCTACAAGTGCTACTGCCTCAACGGGTACTTCCCCTCGCCGGACAGGTCCTGCATCAGTGAGTACCGCAGCGATTTTTGATCCTTTAACCCGGGTATCGTCATCTTGTGGTCTTCCAGGGTCCGAAACTGCTGGTTTTACACACTCACTTCACCTGGGGTTTCGGTGTGAAGACAGTCTGGCCAATCTGCAGCAATAATTGCCGAGTGGATTAGTTGATCATCTAGGAGAAAAAAGAACCGGGGGAATTGATGATATCAGCTTCAACTGTTTGAAAAGTAGTTTTTAAGGGGATTTTTTTTTTCCTCTCTATTCGAATGATAAGAGTAGACTTTTTTTTTTTTTTGAAGTGTTTCATTTATATTCTAAGTCAATACTCTAGAGCTCAACCTTTGAGTTACAAGTTGTGATGGTAACATCACAGCATTTCAACATTCTGATAGAGAAAATAGAAAATAGTATAATCGCAAAATTGAGATTGTACCCCTGAAGTGGTTAAATTTTATGAATGCGCTTGAGTCTGTATAAAAATAAATCCAGTTTTTGAGAAGATGCTTAGTTGTTAATAACCTTTCTGACATGCCAGCTCTGCTTTTTGGTTTTTGGTCTTGTGTATTTATTTTTCTCTGAAACAAAAGATACCACTTACATCTGTTATCAAAGTTGACATATCATGCATCTTGTTTTGAAAACAACATTTCAATGTCTTGATGCCAAGGACAAATGATTAGCTGGTATTAATCTATTGCCCTACTCAATGGCTAGCTTTCACAATACCTCACCCATTTCCTAAAAGCTTAATTGCTTGGCCACTTACTTTATTTGTCTATTCTCTGGAAGTGGCCCCAGCTATGTAAGTTAGCATCTTTACTCTCTGGAAACGCACCCCTGGTTGGTTTCACCAGCTCAGATTTGGCCTACTCCTTGGCTGAATTTACTGTAAATATAATTGGAGATTATCCATACAATGAGTAATTTAGTCAAGGAATAACCTCAATCCCTGTCTGTGAATTCAACCCTATATCTCTGAACAGCTCTTTTTCTCATTCGTCAACATGCCAAAGTCCAGGGTGGATGGTCAGTTCAGGCATAGGCCAGGTATGTGTGAAATTCAGTGAAGTACATTGTTTTATACAACAGGTTTCTACAACACCCCACACAAATAAACACTTTATATTTATTTGCTTATGTGTAAGTTAGGTGCAAATATATACGGTAGAATTCAGGTGGAAGCTAGGTGAAGTTGGTAATGTTTGATCTCTATGGGACTATCAGTGACTTGTTCTGCTGTTTGTCCAACACCGTGGGCTGCAGATTACAGGACTTGTGCCCAAGCACACTGCCAGTACGGGTGTGAGGAGGTGGATGGGGAGATCCGGTGTATCTGCCCGTCTGCGGGACTTCGGCTGGGGCCAGATGAGCGCACGTGCATCGGTGAGCAAATCCGACCCATTATGTAAGGGTGATGAGTCATTCTCCTCATATTGGGGGCACTTGCAATTATCAGTCAAAGAGTTTGAATTGAACCTATCAGAGGATTTTTTTAAAGTAGAAATAGGAAGTTTTTATTGGCAGACTATATCTGGGTGAATAATGGTGTGTGCTGTTCCTCCTCTGCTCAAGACAGGTGTTATGGCCCCAATTTGTTTTTACATTTACAACATAACAGCAACAGCAAGGGATGACAGACACAGTTATAAAAACTTAAACACATTTAATTTTTAACAAAGACAATAACTAACAACTAACTAACCTAAAGACCAAGATTGATTGGAAAACAAAAAAAACAGAAATATTTACAGTCCCCTTGGGTTTTCTGGTGAAGTGCTGGGAGAGGAAAAGGCTATTTTACAGGCAAAAATCCACAAAAGAAACCTCACAGGTCTTGAACAGAAATGACAGGTCTGGTCACGTGTATCCTTCTTCTTGCAATTTCTCCTTCTACTTTACTGTCTCAATTCTTCTCCTTATATACTCTTTTGCAGACCCCACCCACATTTAGACCTCTTTTTTTTACTTTTCGGGGACTTGCCCCAGACATGTCCAGGACATGTCTAAACATAGCTCCAGTCTGAGCTGAATAAAAAAAAAGGTAAATACTGCCATCCAGTGGCCTATATTCACATTACACAGGCCAACTCATCTTACCTCTCACTGACTGAGAGCTTTTTCACTGGTGATAAAAAATGAAATGTAAATGAACTCTTCCCTCAGTTTCGCAATTCTGAGCAACCGTATAATTGTAAACAGCGCCCTCAATAATTATTGGCACCCCTGGTTAAGATGTGTTCTTTATCTTCTAATAAATTCAGTTTTATTCTAATTAATATCGGACCACAATTAAAAAAAATGGAAAATCCAACCTTTAATTAAAGTGCATTTATTCAATGGGAAAAAAATCCCACATTAAGAAATAATTATTTTACATCAAATCATGTGTGCCATAATTATTAGCACCCCTGATGTTAATACTTTGTACAATCCCCTTTTGCCAACAAAACAGCACCTAATCTTCTCCTATAATGTTTAACAAGATGGGAGAATACAGAAAGAGGGATCTTTGACCAATCCTCTTTGCACAATCTCTCTAAATCATCCAGCAACCTGGGTCCTCTCCTCTGCACTCTCCTCTTCAGCTCACTCCACAGGTTTTCAATGGGGTTGAGGTCTGGGGACTGAGATGGCCATGGGAGGAGCTTGATTCTGTGTCTGGTGAACCATTTCTGTGTAGATTTGACCACATGTTTAGGGTCATTATCTCGCTGAAAGACTCAGTGATGACCCATCTTCAGCTTTCGGGCAGAGGCCACCAGATTTTGATTTAAAATGCCCTGGTATTTCAAAGCATTCATGATGCCATGCACCTTAACAAGGTTCCCAGGACTTCTGGAAGAGAAACAGGCCCACAGCATCACCGATCCTCACCCATACTTCACAGTAGGCACAAGGTGCTTTTCTGCATACTCATCTTTTGTGTTCCGCCAGACCCACTTAGAGTGTTTGTTGCCAGAAAGCTCTATCTTGGTCTCATCTGACCAAAGCACACGGTCCCAGTTGAAGTCCCAGTACCGCTTGGCGAACTCCAGATGTTTGTGTTTATGATTGTGAGTGAGAAAAGGTTTTTTCTGTGCATGCTTCCCAAACAGCTCGTTGGCATGTAGATAGCGCCTGATCGTTGTTTTGGAGACTTTGTGACCCCAAGATGTTACCATTTGTTGCAATTCTTTAACAGCTTTGGACAACTTTATATTTCTCTTACCATTCCCTCACTGTGCGTGGTGGCGAAATAACCTTCCGTCCTTGTCCAAGCTTGTTTACCACGGTTCCAGTTGTTTTAAACTTCTTAATGATTCCTTTGACAGTAGATATAGGCAGGTGCAGGCGAGTGGCTATTTTCTTATAGCCATTGCCTGACTTGTGAAGGTCGACACACATCTGCCTTACTTGAATGGTGTGTTCCTTTGTCTTTACCATGTTGAAGAGTGGATAAGAGAAATGGCCTCTGTGTCACGTCATATCTATACCCCAGGGAAACAGGAAGTGATAAATTACTAATTAAATGTTCCTAGATACGCTGATCAACTTTGTAAACTACTGTAGAAATGACAGAAATACTTCAATTACATTTATTTCCTAGGAATTGTTTGGGATGCCAATAATTGTGGAACAGGTGATTTTATGAAAAATAGTTATTACTTAGTCAGGGATTTTTTATCACCTTAAAATTCACTTGAGTTGAAGGTTATATTTTTCTACAATTTTCAGTGTGAGAGTATGCTTCTGCAATAAAAATTGAATTTATTTTCAGGCTTTAAACACATCAGGGGTGCCAATAATTATTGAGGGCGCTATCTCTCTCTCTCTCTCTCTCTCTCTCTCTCTGTATAAATATACACACACACACACAAACACATGCATATAGGATGTGGTTCTGTTCCTGCTTCCTTTTCACATTGTCTTTAAAGGTCCCATTTCATGCTGTTTTTTCCCAAGTTATTACATTCTTGCATGTAAGGCAAGTTTGTGAGGGTTTTAGCACACGGGGTATAATTTCTTGGTCACTCCCAGCCTATCATTGTCTCCTCTTTGAATTGGTGTTGAATTACCCATAATTAGTATGGGTCCCCTCTGTCACAATGAGCTGCCCTCTGATTCGCAAGTGAACAGAGCTAAATGTGAAAAAAAGTCATTCTAATGCTACAAGGGATAAAGAGGTAGGGAGATTTGTTAGCCTGTGGTAGGGAATAGGGCTCACAGACAGTGTGAACTTTGCAGATAATGTCTGCCCATGACCTAGGAAAGAAGAGGAATTCCAAACCAAGTGTTTCAAATGCTGATATGCAAACGAGGGTCTAATGACAAAACTGAAAGGCCTTCTTATTGAACCTTCTCTGGGCTGCTAGATGTAGATGAGACCACTATACATAAAATGGCGCCTTTCAGTCAGGTAGCTATCGTTATATCATCAAACCGGATGACCTTTTCACAGGACTCAGTAAAGAATCCACTTAAGTACAGCAGTTTCGCACTTGGGTGCCTCTCATGAATTGTAAAATCCAGCCGCCCAGCAGGGTACTGAGGTGATAACTCTTAGCACAGCACTGCAGGAGCCGAATTAGGTCTGGTTGGCCACTCATAAGTGAAGCAGGACTCTGCTGCGATCGATGTCCTTGGGAATACTTTTGGCTCAACCTCGCAGATCCATGGTCATTCATAACTGAAATAACTGGACTGACCGTGCATTGCTGTACAATAACTCAGAAAACGCAGATATCATGGTAGCTGGAAGAGCACAACAAAAATTGTTCAAAGAGCAGCTGTCAGTTTTAGTGGCTGTTTGTCCGTCATGACAAAATGGACTTTAATTGAACTGCAGCATGGGTGGATATATGAAGAGTTTGTTTCCAAAATGCAAATGAGTGCCAAAATGACAAAAATGTAGACAATTCCATAAAACGATAGCCCTGTGCTTCTTCCACATGATGCAAAAATGCGTTTTAGGAAATTCATATTATAACGTGATTTTTTTTCATGGTCAAAATTTGTGTTCTTCTATAAAATGCCAACTTAGAAAAAGCTTATTTATTCAAGATGAGTAAAATGGATGTATTGCCTTTTGGAAACAAGCATTCATATTTTGTACACACATTTTTTGGGAACCAGTGGCTCAATTACAGTTCAGCTGAGCCGCAGATATAATCCTCTCTCCCTAAATCAACCTTCTGAGAGTGTAGGTGTGAACTGCAATAACAACGGGAAAGTTTTCCTCCCACCTTTTGCTTTGTGCTGTTTTCTAATCCTCATGAAATTTCCCTTCAACTCAGATATTGATGAATGTGCGACTGGAAGGAGTCTTTGCCCGTACAACAGAAGATGTGTCAACACTTTTGGGAGCTACTTCTGCAAATGCCAGGCTGGATACGATCTAAAGTATGTTCATGGAAGATATGACTGTGAAGGTATGCCATGTATTTCTGGTGCACAAAGCATATTGATTATAGGTAATAATCATAAGCATTAAATGTAGCTCATAAATGCAGTAGCAAGCAGCATATAATGTTGTGTTTATGTTCTGATCATACAAACATCTCTGTGAAACCAAAATTTTTTGGCAATTAGTGCTTTTCTGTATGCATGTTTTTGGGTATGTGTGTGTGTGTGTGTGTGTGTGCGTGCGTGCGTGCGTGCGTGTGTGTGTGTGTGCGCGTCAGGTGCGCTGGGGCATGTGTTGCTCTTCACCAAACCCATTCATTTAGAGTGTCACATTGGACTCCTTGAACAAGCCCCCATGTGTTCTGGCAGTAAGGACTCGGACTAGTTGTTGTACTTCCAGACATTAACGAATGCGTGACTGGACTCCACAAGTGCAGTAACCATGCCAACTGTCTCAACACGCTGGGGTCCTACAAGTGCAAATGCAGAGCTGGATTCCGAGGGAGTGGATTTGAGTGCTCTGGTAAGACGAAAAAAATATTTAAAAATGCAAATGTTACCTTAGAGACCGTAAAAGTCAGATTTCTACCTTGTGGTTTTAAGTTTATTGATGTGCAGGGCATACTGTATAGTGTATCAATGGGCTTTACTATTCCTTACTGAAATGTCCAGCTCAGCCCAACGGGGATTCTAAGATGGTTGAAGATTACTTAAACGGTGCTTTTGACACTTTTATGTGGTTGTTGCTGGCTAAGGTAACAGTAGTATCTAGAGATCAGACTGGACTGCATTACTGCTCGGCTTGCTAAGAGCTGGTCAGCCATCTTAAATGATCAAAAACTCATCTTAAACCAGCTAGTCAAACATATGGTAAAATTAAGATGAAGATTTGCTGCACTCAGTCACTTACACTCAGTCATTTCAAAATTCATTTTGCAAGATGACAAAATAAATGAATAAATATTGTAGGCCTGATCCCGACAGTCTCTGTCGCGCTGACCTGGTTACATATTTCATCTGTGGTCTGCAAATGTTAGTGAAGAAGAGCTGCGCCAAGCCCAGTTTCCCATCTCCACGTCTACGGGCTCCGCAGATGCTAAAGACGGAGAGCCAATGATGGGAATTACACCTGTGCAAATATCTGCAATTGTGTGGAACTGTTTCCACGACCTGGAGAGGGAATGAGAGAGAGATGGAAAGAGGGAGATGGAAACGAGGGGAGGGGAAGAGGGGAGTTAACGGTGTGTCTTGGCTCCTTTCGCGCCATGTTACCTGGCTCGATCAACCAAGTGATGATTTTTTTTTTAATCCCCGGATCGAATTGAAGGCCACGGTAATGTTGTCTTTGTTGTCCCTTGTTTTTTTTGTAGTCAAGCCGTTTTATCAAAGCGCTCGGGACGAGTTCGACGGCGATGTTGATGAGATACGCAATGGTGAGGTCATGTGGACTGACGGGGGAAGGCTTATTTTGGCTGTGCCTGTGTTTCGTGTCCTTTTAACCTCCCGTGTCCATGTACCTCACGCATGTGCTCTTAATGCCCTCATTATGCCGCACGTACAGTACCAGTCAAAAGTTTGGACACACTTTGCACATGTCACGGCACTCTGTTTTTGGAGAAATTTTAATGGCTTAACTTCTCTGTATAATCTCTAATGGAATCTGGAAAGAGGTAAACAGTCAGAAGCTAATGGAGAATAATTAACTTGTTTGAATAGTGACCAAAATTTAAGAATTCTCAATGGAGCCGTATGTTGCACAGTAAGCAGACAAACAAGCTCCTTACATTTTCAACAGCCGAATTAACCCCTCAGCACAGATATAGACACCGGTGTCTGTAAATTCTGAAATTTAACCCCTAAGCAATTCTGATATTGAATTTCCAAATGTCTTGCTTCACTGGATTAATTTTCCAAAGTCTCTGTGACACAAATGCTGAGCCTTAAATAGGCTCATGCACAACAGGAAAAAACGGGCAATATTTGCATTCTGCGCAAAGGGGTTAAAGCCAAGCTGTTTTGGAACTTATTGAGCAAAAAAGGTTGATGAAAAGCAAACCACAAGTGCAGCATATCTATGGCAGTTTGGACGGCCGCTCAGCAGCAAACACATTATAGCCATATAACTGCTCTAGTGAAAAAACAAAATGTGAGTATGCTCTGCAAATATGAGAACAAATGCTGGTTAGTTTGATAGATTTAAGAATTGGATTTTTTTTTTTTGCAAAGTAAAGAGTGCCTATTTCGTTATTTAACATTGTGAGAAATATGTGGGTATGTCCAAACTTTTGACTGACACTGTACTTCAATGCCCATTTCACCTACAGCTAAGGTGTCTAAAGTACTCCAGATTCATTTAGGATCTAATCAGGGCATTTTCAGCAAGGCCTTTGGTCTTGTTGTCCAGAATGATATCCTTAATCCATACAGCCCAAGTCAGATATGATTGGACAACCATAATCTAGAACCTACCAGGCAATATATGAAGAGTTTATTTCCAAAGCGCAATATATCCATTTTACTCATTTTGAGTAAATCATCTTTTTCTATGTTGGCACCTAGTACATTTTACAGAGAATCACAAACTTTGACCATAAAAAAATACAATCTACTGTATGGTATTATCTCAATTTTTGTAATTTTGGGACATATTGTATTTTGGAACCAAACTCTTCATATGCCTTAACAGTACCTGTAAACTGCATCAACCATCCTGTTAATCCAGTTATTGCTTGTTTTGATTTAATAGCAGCTCTACAAGTTCCAGTCATAAAAGCTTTACTTGTTCACTCGCTAATTTTGCTTGTTTAAATTATTTGATATTCAATTTGAAGTGAATCTTAAAACTTACTGAGAACCTAGTTGGATAATAGGTCAGTCATAACGAAAAGGCCTTTGGCAGCAGTAGTAAACTGTACACATTTAATTAATTGAAAGAGGAGAGGTTTTTCATCTAAATTTCTTAAGTTTTTGACCATCCAAAGCAATCAAAAGCTAGCTCAGGACATTTACAAGTTTACCACTTTAATGTCCCGTATTGAAGTTTACAAGCCTCCTCTGCTCAATCCAGACCACAGCGTATGCAAGAGTCTTTCCTCACTAAAGGACCTAAAGCTTGTTTTCTTAAGTTTAGTTTATTTGGCCTTGAGAAGAAATTACTGTTACAACTGCACTCATGGGGACTAATGGACAGCCTTTCCCTGACGATGTCTTCAGAATCACTCAACTTTGACATCACTGAACACGTGACCACGTTAACCTTCCATCCATCCATCCATTAGCTGACCCTCTTTTACTTCGTGGGGAGGGGAGGGGAGTGTTTGGAGTGTGCAGTCCATCCCAGCATGCAATGGGCAAGCCGCACGAACACACAATCAAATCAAATGAGTTTCAGGAGAATGTCTTTTTTTTTTAGCCTGGTCATTTCCAATTAGTCATAACACAATGTGATTAGCATGGCTCTGAAGTTGTTTTTAACTTCTCTATCATGATGGCATGTGCTTAATGGCTGATGCGCTTCAAGAAGACTGTGCTAAGGAATGCGCAGCATGAAAGTGTATGAAGCTGATGACCGGTAATGTGCAGGGGCTGCTATTGCCTGAGGCACCACATACTTACACAAGTCACCTCAGAGAAACCTATGCATTAACTTGAATATGAAACATTGAAAGTTACTGGATTAAGGACCTTTACCAGACCAGTAATTGAAGAGCCTAGAAGTACTTTAAGTCACATTTAAGTCACCTTACACCTTGAGGTAAGAATGGGAAAAACGATCTTTATAGTTACCTACCTTAGTCGATTTTCTGTTTTCAAATACGGGAAATTTTGTGACTAAAGTATTT
Organism: Gymnothorax reevesii; assembly: GCA_029721435.1. Taxonomy (NCBI): domain Eukaryota; kingdom Metazoa; phylum Chordata; class Actinopteri; order Anguilliformes; family Muraenidae; genus Gymnothorax; species Gymnothorax reevesii. The sequence continues at coordinate 38,347,698 of CM056586.1, read as the reverse complement.
TTAGCCCTGGGGTCGTCAGTTATCAGATTTTATGGATCAATCAGAAATTCAGATCACTTTTTTCTCAAAAATAGGCATTTGGTTTCCTTAGTACTTTTAGCACCAGAATCTCCCATTTTGAATCTTTGTCCCGTAGCCATACCGAACCCCTCTCTGAAGTCTCCTCGAATTTTGGGGGGAAGTAAGCAGGACCGAGAGCGGATCAAGAATTTGATCCTCGAGCCCGAGCGTGCGGTCACTCCATCGACCAGGGCGCAGCCGTTTGACCACGGAGGGGAGGAGAGTGCCGGGAACCGTGAGGAGAAGCAGAAGGGTTTGCCTACAGAAAAAGAGCGGGAAACAGAAGACGCGGGTCAGGACAACCAGATTGACAAGAAGGAGTCGAGTCGGAGAGGAGATGTTTTTGGTGAGTAGAGGAGACGTTTTGCTGAGTCTTAGCATAGTTCTTATAGTTCTGCCCGCAACAGTTAGGCGCATAAGGTTTGGGCCAAAGACATATTTCTTCATTGATTCGGCACTGTACTCCATAAATTTGTAATCAAACAATGCCCATGCGCTTAACGATGACATGCTGTTTGTTATCTGTGTCTATGTGCAGTTTTAAACGGCTTTCACACATTCACGGATCGAAATGTGGCTCATGCCAGATCATCGCTGCGGGATCATCCGTGTTATCTTCGGCATCACCGTGTATACACCGGGCAGGGATCCGGCGCGATCCTTGGTGCACTGGCATATGCGTGGAAAAAATTTAACACGCACCATTTTTCGTTGATGAAAAATGATCCTTATCACTCCCGGTAGGCGCCATGTACTTCTACGTAACCACTGAATACATCCGGGAGTCTCTAAGTAGCCACTGGGAGCTCCTCCGGCGTCCTCCGGGTGCAAAAATTTTGTATTTTTTTCCTACATGAATAACCAACAATGTACAAATTGCCATGTGACGGCCATCGCTGTGTCATTGTTGAAACCAGGGGACAAGATGGCTGAAAAGGAGTGGAAGGAGATGACTGGTTCTGGCTCAAAGGCATCCACCTCCTCATCCACTTCAAACTGAAGCGTCTGAATACACTAGCATACAAGCTAGCTTGCTGTAAGCCACTCCTACGCAAGGTGTGCCTTTAGTTTGACCGCTGCCTCTGCCATAGCTATGTGTGCATATAGGCTAGAAGAGGACTCGCATAAATATCAGGCATTTTATTGTACACACTGACCCGATATTAGTTTCGGCCACCTTTTGTCGAGTGACCGCAGCCAGCGCTCCGGGGGTATCCCAGTAGAGAATGTTTACCTCCGAAAAAAGACCATGTAAAAGCCCAGGTGCTTCCGAGCTCATTAGTGCACTCCGGGTTCACCCGGGGTCTTCTCCAGTAATGTCCCCGTTGCCGCCGTGTCTATTTGTGTAGACATCGTACTTCTCTGTATCAGTACCCAGTTCGGAACATATTCCCACCGGCACTGCGGCAGAATCGCGGTGTTGCACACCGGAACACCACAGATTAAGATCCGCGTTGATCCATATTGTGATCCGTGAATGTGTGAAAGCCGCTTTACTCTTTTGCTGTTTTCAGTTTTGCCCATGACACATCAGTGACCTGCAGGAGCCTGTCACCGTGGGAGCTCAGGCAAGTGTATCAATATGGTGGGAATGCAGGCTGTTCATGGGACAGTGTCAAGATTCCCCCTCAACTCTATCTCCACTGTCCCAGTGAAATATATGCAAACATAGCAGTTTACAGCTACACTGTTTCAAGATTCCCCTTAACCATCCTTTTCCTTTCTGAATCTGGCAAACCTGCAGTTCATTTCAATGAATTTGGGTGGAATTTGACCTGCGATAGCTGTGTGCATAAAATGCGCTGCAGCTGCATAAACATGTAGGACTGAGTAATAATTCAGTTTTTATATATTTTCGATCTCTTTTCGAAAAGCAATCAAATTCCAGGTTGAAACAATGTCAGTAAGTCTGTTTTTACTCCACTGAAACATCAAAATGGGTCAGATTTTACCCAAACAGTCTGTTCCTGCAGATTCTTTCAGGCTATAATCTATATTTTGATTCACTTTGTAAAATAACGGCACGTTTACTCCCAACTGTTGCAGGGACCATTATGTTTGAGACAAATGGCCTTGCAGATATCTATCAAGTGTTTTCAAATGCTTCTCTATTGCTGGTATATGCTAATTTTCAGTCATTAATTTTTATTCCAGACATATACCTTAACAGTCTGCTATTGCTGCGTGAAAACAAAAGGACCTTGGAATTTATCGTAATCCATAGTATCACCCACTTTAAGCCAGTGTTACGCAATGTGATTATGCCAGTCTGATGATATGATTATTGCAAATGAATGCATGTTTTCAAACTGGTTTTAAAAATACAATATAGTCCCTTTAATTGATGGTGTGAATATAATATTACAACATAATATCCTGAAGATTATCTCTATGGTGCGCAATTCTTTTGTCTTTGACTAGCAACATGATTCCTCTCTAATGGTCTAAGACTAGGAGTAAAACATATAATTGTTTATTATGAGTACATCTAAAGGAGTTAACACTCTATAATCAAGAGTGCTAAATTTCCCCTGAGTATAAATCCACAATGGTTTCCTTATGATGAAGGTCCAGCTCATTCACGGCAGGGGATTAGAAGCTGTGCAGTAAACTCAGAGTTGGTTTTTAATTCAATGTAAACTTCAACTGACCCTTTCTGTGCGAGGTAAACTAGCAGGTTCTGGGCTTCCAGATTCCAGCGGTTTGCGGTTCATCCAGAAAAGTCAGCAGAGATTTCCTCTGCTCGTGCTTCAGCAGCTGTGAAAGCGATTTCCTATGTCATCGCGGACGGAGGGAAGCGTAAACAGTACTTACGAGGAGCAGATTTGAGATGCAGATCTACTGTACGGAAACTGGGGTTTGCATAGGCAATGCGTGCATGGGATTATATTTCATCCACGGGGAAATCGCCATTTCCAGTTTGGATAACGAAGATCCTAAAGGAGACTTTGAAAGCACAGCACCGTCATACATTCTGATTCTGTAGGAAGCTGCTTGTGGGGTGTCGTAGGGGCACAGCCTAAGGAGCGCCACCCACATGCTATCTACACGCCGCAACATCAGGGCTTCGAATGTAGCTGCCAGCCGTTGTCACACGACTTTCCACCTCTGGTCCCATTTTCCACGACTATCAATACTGTCCAGTGAAACAGAGCTGGAAAAGGAATAAAATTTGTTTTGAAATAATAATAAAACAACTTTCTTGTGAGGATAGCGCTCTCAGGTGTGAGAGAGGTTGATTCTGCCCCTGTCTCTCTCAGACAGTGCAGTTCAGGCTGGGCCGTCTGTCTCTCGCGGTGGGTTCTGATCTTTATCGGATCGAATCTGACAGTGGGGGGGGTTGGGTTTCCATCGGGCCCAAGAATCCAGGCGAGGGAATGTCCTGCGGCTCAGAGGAGGGATTTTGCTCAGCCCAAGCGTGAGTCCCCAGAGCAGGGCCGCAATGCATTCCCAGCATCCTTTGCTGCGAGAAGGAGGGGGGGAAGCTGGGAGTTGGAGAGTTTCGAGGATGTAAGCATCCTCTTATTATCGTCTCCAGTGAACAGCTGTCGGGCAAACGCGCCGACTTCGTGCTAAATCTCTCATCAGCCGTAAAATCCCCCCTCAAACGCCCATCTGCGTCTCTGGAAGGTTCAATTAGGGAAGCCCAGGTACAGCTGGCTGTCTGCGGCCGCTTAAGAGGCTAGGAGCTCGCGCTAAATTCTGCGGTTAAGAGCTGTGATGAATGATTGAAATACTGTCGGGCAAGTCCATGCCCGCTGGTGAAAACCTCTCTTCTTCAGTTTGTTTTTGTGTGAGGAAAGTCTCTTCTCTCAGGGTATAAACTTTGATGATCCATTTCTCCGCCATTTCTCTTCATTTTCACATTCTTCAGAACCTCCTATATCTTGGGCGACTGCCAATTTTTCATGTTGTCAATTTACGAGGCTCAACGTACCACTTCAAGCAATTTTGAGTTGCTGCTCTTGTCATGCAAACGTTTGCAGATAAAATACTTTCTTTCTCAGATTTATTTTTATTTTTTTTGGTGACAGTGTTTGTTGTGAAATCTATTTGATCAAAGATTTTTGAGCGATTTGAACATGGCACTGGCTTTACTGCTTAATGGAGATCTGTTGTTTGAAGAAACATAGTGAAATTGACCTGACACTTTACCGTTGATACCACAAATAGCACAAGATTACAGATATGCCAACTGGGTCTTATTTAATAGAATTACTGAAGCTGCTGAACCTGAGCCCTTAATCTTTTTGTTTGTCAGCACTAGGTAAAAGTTATGTATTCTTAAGTTCTGCGTGATTGAAGCTAGTCCAGCATTTAGCATAACTGGATTTAACAAACTGAGTAATCTCTGAGTTAAGGATCGCTGTGAATTTTCATTTACGGGAACCCAAGCACTGTAAAAAAATATAAAAAAAAACTGACCCTTTTTCTGTGCCTCAGAAAAACACCAGCATTAAATAGCAGTGTTTAAACGTGTATGTTTTGCAGTGTGTCACTCCTTTAAAAGCCGTGATTAAGTTCACTCTCCTGTTTCTTCTGCAGTTCCACAAGAATTCCAGTCCGTGTTTGGTACACAAACGGAGCTAAAAGAGGTTTCTCTTGCACAAGACGGTAATGTATCTTTGATGTTGTCATATTTCTTTACGCCTCTTCATTTCTCTCTGATGGTATCAAGTATTCTGCTCTTTCAGGCAAAAAAAAAAAATGGCCCAAATGGGCAACTCTACGACAGTTAGCCATGTAGATATAAGTTTCAGAGCTCAGATTTTAACCCAATAGAGAATATTTGGTGGCTCATTAGACAGAAAATTAACTCAGAGATTTTGTTCAGACGGATGACTCATCTGTTTGGAGCCATCAACATGAGTAGAACAACACTGACAGTTGTTTCTGTAAAGAGCAGTGTGCAGGTTTTCCTGCATGGCCTAAATATTTTTAGAAAGGGAATCGCTATCCCATACTGAGACACTACCGATTTGTTTATTTTTGCTGGTTTCCTGACCAGTGATTTGTTTTTAAGACTTTTAAAGCTTCATGTTTTGCCATTTTGGGCCAGGCCCATTTTGTCTACATGAACGTGTCAATGGTTTTGCTATAATTCAAGCTCTAGCTCTTGTGGAAGCTGTCAGCGTGGAAAAGTATAATCAGATACGTGCTCTCAAGTTACCGCTTTTCCCTATGCGGTCTACTGTTGACCTTGGACAGAAGCTGGAAGATGGTGCATGAAATCCAGCCAGAGCAGACAAGCTGTAGGTGTCTGACAGACCAGCAGGGGTCATCAGTAAGCAATTACACAAGGCCATTCAACCTGCTGACCCTGTCTCTCAGTGTGACACCACAGCCAACTGTGCTTTGCTCAACAGAATCTGTGCTTTTCAGAACATTTATTTGGGTTTAATACTCCAGGATCCAAGCTACTTTATGTGCATTTGCAAGCTCACTGCTTGGTAAAGTAATTTGGCTACTTTGAAGAGCGTCACGAAAACACTCTTTCCTTAATGGGTGTAGTTAGAATTTTTAGAGAAGTCGTAATGTCAGAAAAAGAACTAGAATTTACTTTCATGAGATGTGAAATCATTTTTCTTCAATTCAAAGTATGAATGAATTACTAAATAATATCATTACTTGAAGAAAATGATTGAACAACTTATATAATTGCAAATCCCTGTGCTCCATGACCTTCAGTCTATGCATTTCAGAATACTATTTTATAATGTAAACAGTATAATAGATATCAGTGAGCCAATTTACAATTTTGTTTTATCTGTTTTTTCCATTCCTTTCAGTGTAGACTTCACAATTTTACTATTTCTGATCGATGATGTGGGGTAGATATACTGATGTGGACAAAAGGATTTGACTGCTTTTTTTCAGAGTTTATTGTGGACTGCAACTTTGACCATGGCGTTTGCGAATGGTTGCAGGACAGAGAGGACGACTTCGACTGGAGCGAGGCCTACCACGATAACGGTATCCGTAGCATTCAATACAAGTTTCCGTTTATGGGTTTGGTATCATGTTCAAATTTACTGTCTGGGTGTAGGTTGATCTGTCTTGCTGATATATAGTAATATTTATGGCTATAAAATATAGCTGCACAGTCCTGCTTCATGTCCGAGGTCCAGCAGTGAAAGTCCATCTGGTACTTCGATTGCAGTCTTCCGAGAAAAAGACAAGTACAGTTGTAGCAGGAGCAAGCCAACTTTTGACGTGTGATTTCTTGCATTTGAAGGGCTGGCCAGGCGCTTAATAAACACGTCCAAATGCAAAAAAAAAAAAATCATCCTTCACCAGCGGGCAAATTGTGCCACATTTTCCCTTCCATGCTTTTGTAGGTGGCACTCTCTCTCTTTGGCCCTCATTTATTAAACTTGTAGGATCTGGTGTAGATTCTGTTGGACATATCAGCGTTTGCCAGGTGTCACGCAGTGGCGGTTCTAGAACCGGGAATTCGGGGGGCGCAGACACGTCCCTTTATGACAATTAGTCCTGACTAGTTCTCAATCATTTTCCTTTACTGACATGTTTTCCAATTATCGTATTGGCAACTGAAGACACGGTTTCTCTCCATATGCAATCGAACAGCAATCAAATCATGAGCGAAATTCAGTATGGAAAAATAATTTACTTATTAATAGGCCAGTGCTTCGCGTTGATTGATCAAGTCTGCGTTCCAATGAAATACTGCCTTTCACTCTCAGTATTGTGTGAGTTGATTAGGAAAAAAAGTGGCACTTGGTGGCTAAATAGGCAGTGTGCTGCTCAAGCTATTTACGTGAGTCGACAGGTATTCAAATTTGAATAACCTTGGTTAAAATACAGCAAATAGGCGTCCAGATGAATGATTGTCTTCTTACGTTTAGGAGAACAAGCTGCACCTGTTAACTGTGGAGTGCTCTCGGAGTGAACCTTCTGTTAATTATGAAAATGACTTAGAACAGGTCAGGACTAATAATTGTTTTAAACTAATGTTTTGTCACAATTCTCAGTTCTGGTTCCACCACTGTACTGAATTTAGCCCATGATTTCATTGCTGTTCCATCGCATATGGAGAGAAACCGTGTCCTCACTTGCCAATTATGATAACTGGAAAATGCGTCAGTAAAGGAAAATGATTCAGAACTAGCCAGGACTAATTGTCATAAAGGGACGTGTCTGCGCCCCCCCCCCCACCCCCCACAATTCCCGGTGCTAGAACCGCCACTGGTGTCACGTCTGATTTACTAAAAGTCTGTACGTCTGTACGACAGGGACTCTCGAAAGACGGCAAAGAAGAAAGAACTTCACTGAGGAGGAAATATAAATTATGACATCCAAGGTGGAGAAAAACCAAATCATTTTATTTGGAAGCCTTAAGAGTGGCATAAAGAGAGCCCAGAAGGCTGCAGTTTGGAAAACTATTGCTACTGTGGTAAACACCACTGGGGTGGAAAACCGGAGTGCAGCAGACATTTGATTTAATTCATTAATAAATCGAAGAGACTATTCGCACTTACTTAAGTGTGTCCAAGCACAAAAATTTATTGAAATTAGTGTTAGATGCACTTCGGCTTACCGGATCCATGAAGTACAGTAGTGTACAAATACTTATTGGAGCCACTGTATATTTCATACAGAATTGTTCATAAGTTAAGAAATTGTCCATCAAGTGTCCATCAAGTTAACTATGGACCATATATTCCTCTCATACCAATCTTCAAAAAATAAGGATTTACAGTGGCTCCAATAAGTATTTGTACACTACTGTACTTCATGGAGCCGGTTACGGATGGCCTGGGCACAAACATGGCTTCCAGTTGCTTCCTCCACTTTGGTGGCAAGACTGGAGGCCGAGGACTGTCTCTCCCTCTGTACCAGCAGGGAGATGTACCGGTCAGTGCGCTGGCTGGTCCTCCTGGGACGTCCTTTCCTGGCTGCATTAGCTATGCGTTCAGACTGTTTGTACTTCTTGATAATGTACTGAACGGTCGTGTGGCGTAACGATAGCCGAGTTCCAATTTTTCTGGTGCTTTGGCCTTCTTTATGTAGCTGAATGATTTGCTCCCGCATTCGACGGGGTATCTCGCCTGTCTTAGCCATATATCACAGGAATACATTATGGGCATGGTCAGGACATTTGCATAGGCCAGTCTGTGTACAGAGGGAGTGTCCAGTATGGTCACGCTTGACCAAATCAGACCAAGTGAGTCAACCATGTCCTGTAAACATCTTGAGTCAATTTTAGGTGAGTATTTTAAGTAAGTTTTGTGACTCACTAATGGAACTGTACAGATACTTATTGGTTCAGATAATCACCTTTCTGACCAAATATGACATTGAATATTTGTTTAAAACATATTGATTATCAAATATTTTAATCACTTTTACACACAATAGCAAGCATTTAGCCGAATATACAAAAGCTGTTATGTAGTCGAATTTTCAAGTAGTGTAAAAATACTTATTGGAGCCACTGTATATAGCCTACATAATTGATAATCCAAATGCTTTACATGTAGGTTAAAAAAAGAAGTGGTCCGATTTTAAGATCGCCACCAAAAAGCGGGATGCGGCGCTCAGGCTCAGCAGCGCACAGAACGGTGGAGGCCAACCAGACTCCAACCTCCAGCTGTCACCGTTCGAGGAGTGGATGAGCCCCCACCGCCTCGATTGGAGCTGCATGAGGATAATTGTTAAAATACAGTCTGCAGAGATCACTCTTCATTGTACTTTTATTACCCCTCAGCCCTAAAGGCTGACGGGGTATTGCTATCCTTCGTGCGGTTGGGCGGGCGGGCGTCTCCAAAAACTTCGACATCGGGCTGAGGGGTATTCCGTGCATTGCACGCCTATTTTTAGCATTACTCCATGACATTTTATTTGGTACCACACAAAACGAGTAGCCACTCATCACTTTCTCGGAGGAGATCTTCTGTGCCGACAGTTCCTCTCACATCGGACAGAAGCTTATTCCTCTGACAATAGAAGATCTGCCATTGTCAAAATGTGATCACGGTCAAAGTGTCCGTAGGGCTATATATACTGAGCAACAAAAGAAATGCAGGTTAGCTAGTTAGTTAATGTACTCTTATGGTTACTCAGTTAAAGTGACCGCAAAATAAAGAAAAATCTGATGAAACGAGTGTAAATGTGCACGCGCATGTAATAAATTTGATTTTCTAAAATAATTACGCGCAAACGTATTTTCCAGTCTGCCGTTAATTAACTTGCGTTTCTATTGTTGTTCAGTATATCTGACTGGATGAGCATCAGACATACCACACTGCATGTCTGCTAAGCCACGCATTGCGCTTAATCAAATTGATTGTAATTGTCAACCGTCTGGCCTGACAAGCAGGTTGTCTCAAAATATAAGTTAAATTAATTTCTCAACACAGGTGTCTAACTTATTTATTTATTTATTCATTCATTCATTTATTAAATGAGCAACCGTTCGCTCGCGTTCAGATTGATGAATGCCGATCCTTGCAGGATATTTGGCGGACACCCATTTTTTTTAAGAGAGGGCCATTGTGAGGAAGCAAGTGAAGATCACAATGGAATAATGATCAGAGTCACATTTCATGTTGTGGAGTAATGATGAACTAAAAATTCAAAACGATCTTAGAAACAAAGCAATGAAAAAAATGTGTGAAATATATAAATTATATAAATTGTTATAAAAAATAATATTATACGTTATGAATATTATAATAATATATAATATATAACATACACAAAAATGCTTTGTTTTTCTTTTGTGGACTTCAAATAATGCTGCATCACTGAAGCTGCATCTGAATTCTCTAATAAGCAAAGAACTTTCCTCGCAAACGAACATGAACTGGAAATAGACTGACCAAAACTTGCAACGCATCACATACAATTTTGAAATATTTGGTTTACATAAAATGGGATATTGGTTTTGAGCCATGATACATCAACTACAACTTAAAAGCTCAGAAAATTGTTTTGATTTTGTCGTGTGGGCAGCTCGTTCCGCTTGATTGCACATTGTTTAGAATTTTGCCTATCATGTCAGGTTGAGTAGAACTCATAGAACTCAACGTGTGACCATGCCATGCCTAGGTCAAAATCAGCGAGAGCGAGCTGTTGGTATGCTCACTGGCGGAATGTCGCAAAGACGGGTTGCAAGGAACCTGGGCGTCCATTTGTCGACCATATCACGTCTCTGGAGCCGGTATTGGTGATCGACCACGTGCCCCCAGATCACGTGTCACCACCCCTCAGCAGGATCACCATATTCGCCTCCAGCACCTGCGCAATCGCTTCCTGCCAGCTACAGTCACTGCTGCTCAGACCAGAGATCGTCACCAGAACTGGATTAGCGACCAAACCGTACGCAACTGCCTGCGTGAAGCCGACTTGCAGAACCTATGTCCCTGCCGTGGTTTGGTGTTGACTCCTGCACGTCGCCACGTCCATCTGCGATGGTCAAGGGCACATTTGGGCTGGAATCGATGGAAACCTCAGTGCGGCCCATTACCGTGAAGACATCCTTACCCCTGTCGCAGTTCCACTCGTCCATTGCTATCGCCTAACGCTGCAACAGGGCCACATGTCCCCAGAGTCTGTCAGGACTACCTGAGGCAGAATAATGTTCAGTGTCTTGATTGGCCTGTATATTCCCCAGATTTAAACCCTATAGAACATCTATGGGATATTCTGGATCGCTGGGTGAGAAGGCGTGATCCAGAACCAGCCACAATCGAACAGTTACGTCAAGCACTCCAGGAGGAATGGGACCGCATCACACAGGCTGAAATTCGGCATCTGATTGACTCCATGCATCGCAGAATCCAGGCTGTGTGTGACGCCAGAGGAGGCCAAACAAGATACTGACTTCGGTGATCCAGAATTACGCCTTCAACTGATGCAATGAATTGGAAACCCGGAAAAATCTGTTCTTCATTCCTGACTGTAAAACTGTGTTTTTGATTTGAATCTTAATGTTTGTTATGTATTGTTAAATTTATCGTAAGAAAATGACGTGTTGCAATAAACCTGAGTGTTGCGTTGGAAGTTTTAGTCAGTGTAGTTTGGCTGGTATAGTCATGATTTGGAGCATCCAACTTGTCTATTTCCTGAAGGAAAGGAGGCAATGAGCTCATGGTTGCTTTCCTCCAGTAAGGAAACACAAGCCCAACCTTGGAGAAAAGGAAAGATTGAATATGGACCACAATCCTTTGCTGCTGTGATGATTACAAACTTCATTTGGTCCCATATTTTCCAATCAATCTGTCTTCATCATCAAGCTCATGACATACTGAAGGAAAAGATCCAATTTTTCTCAAAAGCGCACGAACACACCTTTGAAGTCTCCCAGCAACTTTCCCTCAACACAAATCGATGGCCTCATGCAAGAAGGGCGTAAGTGACATTTTACCAATTTTGCAGGAGAGCCAAAAAACTGCCACAGCACCACCTATTGTATGCTGAACTATCCATGATAGAAATATAGTACTTGGTAACCTATTGGGATGCCTACACAACATTTTCATTGTATTTCTTCTTAATTTGGCAGATAATTAGCTAAATGCACTTGAGCACATTTAGCATTGGCGAAGATGACCATTTCGATCACAGCTGCACCCCTGTTAAAAAGGCATTTTAACCCCTTTAGGATAGAAATTGAGACTCCAGACTCGGTCAGGAGATTGGCTAGTCTCAGTTATTCCAAAACAACCAAAAAAGTTGTTTTTGAACAAAGTGTCACTTAAGGCCTTCTTGCATGAGGCCATGGAAATGGCATTTTTGTTGCAAAGTCAAGGACAAGTGGACAGGAAGGTAAAACGCCTATTTAAGAGAACTCGGATGCAGGCTGAGTCTTTATAACCATATATTTAGCTTGGCAGGGCCCTATGGAACAAGTTCTCAGTTGCAAGGACAGCTTGGGAGGTATTCTCAAGAAAACAGTTGTCAATCAGGAGCGTGAGAGAGAGAAAAACAGGGATAAAGCCCCTACAGTGGTTTTGGGGTTAAGGGCTTTGCTCAAACAATGAGTCATGCTATTGATATTAGCGAAGACCTGTGGAGGCACTTTAACTGGGGTCCGCTCCACTAATGCATCTACCAGGCCTGTCTCAATGCAGTCAAGCCCTAGAGTCTGTGTGATCTGCTGCATTTTCCATCTCCTTCCCTATTCGCTACAAGGTCGCCATACGCCGAAAGCCGGTTCATGGAAAACGCTGTAGCATTAGCCTCAACGTGTTTTTGTGTGATTTGGTTATGTTTACCGCACCCTCTGTATGCTACACCTGCAATTGCATTTGAGCAGAAATAATGTCGTCGTTCACAGTACTGATCTATTGCAAAACTGAAGGGCCGCATAAGCATTTACATGCGCACTGTATTCTGTGTAATGATTCTCTCTTCATATATGTAGTAGTGTTTTTATAATTCTTCTCTGTGAGGCCAGACACCTGCTTCAATTCCTGAAGCAGTTTTCACAGCATTTAGGGTGAGAAAAATGCAAATAAGCAAGTAAAATACGACAGATTTTTTCGCAACAGAGTGCGAAAATGTAAATTTATCATCTGTTAGGTTGTGCAGTTTGTTCCAAATATGGTGTTTATATACCTCAATTTTCAGACTAAATAAGATACATCCCAAACATATACTTGCTTATTATTGCTGTTATCAAAATAAATTTCTTTTCTAACTTTATTGTCAGAATAATTGGATTTTTGGTGACACACTCACTGTCGCTATTCAAATTGACCTATTTCATCAAGGGGGCGAAAAACACTATAACGTTACATTGGTTTATAGAGAACGATACTATAAGTTAAATAGTTTGTTAGAGGGCCAATACAGTACTATATGGGGTCAGTAAATGCCATGACACCGAGCCCAATATGCCATTTACTGATCCTCATATATTTCCGTATATATATACATATTTCCGCCCTCTAACAAACTGTGTAACAAATTTATCCCACCGAAGACCTTTTTTTTTTTTCCACATGCATGCCATTTCGGCTGCTCCAGAGACGCTTAGGGAGATAATCTACTCGCACGCCGTCTATGGGGCTCGGAGATGTAATATAGGAATATACGGTGTTTCCACGTGACTGCTTTCGACCAATGCCATCCAAGTATTCTTATCTGAGGTGGGATAAAAATATTTCCGGGAATTTGTATGAGAGTTTCATCTGCTTTCAGAGCTAATGGCTGTCGTGCGACATTTGTCTGTCTGTTCATTATTGAAGCTGATTATTCCTGGTTAGGGCCACAAAGGGCTGTATCTTATCCCTGCAGGAAGATAAACACGTTTCTCTTGATTGAAAGAGAGAGATTTTGGGTTGGTCGTCTCCCTTGACTCGCTTTCGCCTCTCTCCCGAAGGAGAGGATCGCTACATGGCTGTGAGCGGCTCTCAGGGGAGGCGGAAAGACCTGGCTCGGCTCAACCTGCTCCTCAGCGACCGTGTCCAGAGAGGAGGCTTCTGCCTCGCCTTCAACTACCGTCTGGTGGGGGGGCAGGTGGGCGCGCTCAGGGTCATGCTGGACAATCCCGGGTACCCCGTGTGGGAGCAAAGCCAAAGCCAAAATCAGGACTGGCAGACAGAGCTCCTCACCGTGTCCTGGGAGCACGAGCCGCCCAGACAGGTAAGGAGTGCTCAAACATACATCATCCACACATCATCCAGGCGTCATCCATTCGCAATCCAGGCATCATCCATGCATCATTCAGGCACAATCTACACATCATCCGCACATCATCCAGACATCATCCATTCCCAATCCAGACATCATCCACGTATCATCCATGCATCATTCAGATACAATCTACACATCATCCGCACATCATTCAGACATCATCCAATCGCAATCCAGGCATCATCCACACATCATCCATGCATCATTCAGACACAATCTACACATCATCCGCGTATCGTCCATGCATCATCCACACATTGTCTATGCATCACCTACACATCATTCAGGCATCATTTATACATCATCCAGATGTAATCTACGCATCATCTGGGTATCATGCGCTCACAATCCAGACATCATCCACACATTATCGAGATATGATCAATAATACCATCAGGGCATCATCCAGTTAGGTATATTACTCAAAGATAATCTATACAAATGTCTCGTTAAGAGTGCAGTTGTAAGAAGGAGGGTGGGTGTGGTCTCAGATTGGAATCAGGTTTCGACAGATTCTTCAGGTTTTGATATCAGCATTGGCTGTAGTGCGAAAATTAAAGCTCTGACTTCTGTACTCTTTTGCTTGGTCTCGAGCTGTATGGTTGCTCATGCTCCTGCCGAGCCCATAACATTTACATAAAAATTCTATATTGTGATGTTGGATGGGCTGAAAAAGATGAAGACTGGATTCTGCCTGTCAACCATAGTGTTTAATCTTTTTTGTTTCCTGTTTCTTCCGTAGATCATTTTTGAGGCTGAACGAGGTAAGGGAGCTGGGGGAGAGATCGGGCTGGACAGTGTTGTGCTCACCCCCGGGCCCTGTCAAGATGACAAATCGGGCATCTTTTAAGCAGCTGCTAACTTCATTGGCATCCAGAGTGCAGGTCTAACTTCTGATGCACAAAATCAGCTGCCTGCCAGCTCTCGCTTCAAAGGAAGGTTTGAGGGTCGAGGGGAAGCAAAATGTTTACAGACCAGACATCATTAAGAAAGGAACAAAGTCCGTACTGTATCTGAAATAGTAATTTTGTTGAACGTTAGTCAAAATGGAAAATATGCACCATTTTCTAAGCTCGATTTGTACTTTTCTCACAGTGCTGTTCAGTCATTTTTGTAGATTTTGCTTCACAATCTGCGTTTTTGGAGATCGGCAAGTGTGCCTTGGCTTGTGTCTTATTTCTGGTTTCTGCGCAGTGCATCACCGAGTAAATGCGCTTAATGATCCCTGGTGTGGGCTTTTAAATGCGACACTGAGCCGTGCATTCTGAGTGCCCAAAACAAACAAAATAAGACATAACAAAATAAAACATCCAAGGTCTTCACTAATGGCTGAAACAGCACTTTTTTCTTTTTCTTTTTTTTTGACGTGTCGCCAATGTGTTACATTGTGGTGCCTATACAGTAAAGTGTAAAATGTACAGAAAACATTTGGTCCTACTTAAACTTCTATGTATTCTGTTCTTTTAGAGCTGGGTAAAGCCACTTTCACACTGGATGCGAAACGCGTGTATTAGCGTCTTTGCATTGACTTTGAATGTAATCTGTCGTGCGAAAAATTTGTTTCGCGCCCGGTGTGAAAGCAGCCTAATAATGTGCATTTCAATGTGTAAACGCATTAAAAAAATAAAAAACTAGAAAAGCACTCAGAGAGCGCAGACCTCCGCCAGGGGGCTGCAAAACCCAAAAGCACGGCGATTGGAACTCCGGCCCATTGGAAAGACTTGAAATCTTGAACTTTGGCGTATGTCTCAGCTGTACTTTGGACTAGATATGCCAAAATTTAATCACCTGTTCCTTGACTTAATACCCACCTTCTCTGAATATTTCTTCAAAATTGGTGCATCAGCTTTTGAGTTATCTTGCTATATAACAAACAAACAGACAAACACTGCCTAAAACAACCTCCTTGGCGGAGGTAAATATTTTACTTGCCTATCACAGTGATTGGCTACATGGAACACTTGTACATATATTGGATTCATACTGAAATCTTCCTCTGACAGTATTACTTAACAACATCATTCTTAATTGCTATGTAAAATTGTTACTCCATACTTGTAGTAATTTATGTTTTCATACAATATTAAAATAAAAAAGTTTGTTGACCTGGTTGCTTTGGTTACATTGTTTTAATCATACCTGAAAATACATTTGGTCAAAATGCAAAGGGAACCCCCCATAAAATTAACCTGAAATGCTGTGGCAGCTACAGGTAATGGAATCCGGTATTTTAAACGTACATAAAAACTCTGTCTGCTTGCGAAGTTTTTGTTTATCATGTCGAAGGTACAACCCCAAATCATGGAAAATGCTAATATTGATCAGCACTTATTTTAAAAAGTCTGTTCATCCTCTACTACATTTAAAACAGTACAGCATTACATTATTTGATGGTGTAAAATAAAGTTAATTTCTTAATGACAATATACAATGTGATGACCGTCAAGGAGTCAAATATGTTGGCACAGCTGACTTTTGTATCATCCCCATGCCTTTTATTTACTTATTAGGTGTTTGGGCACTGAAGACTGTGCAATTGCACAGGCCCTTGGTTTCCATATATTTTGTTTCATAATGCACTGTAGATTCTCACTGGGAGACATAATCAGGACTGCAGGCAGGCCATTCTAACACCCGCTCTCTCTGGTTACACAGCCATGTAATCCATGCAGAATCTGGTTTGCTGTTATCTTTCTGGAAAATGCAGGGATTTCTCTGGAAGTGACAACATCTGGGTCGTAGCATTTGTTGCTCAAAGAATTTGTGCATTTCAAGAAGAAGAAAATTGGAGTTTGGATCATATTGGGACAGATGTTGATTAGACTTGTGATGCAAAATTGGTGTCACAATGTGTATTATACCTGTTAACAACATTGTAATATATATATATATATATATATATATATATATATAAATATATATATATATAAATATATATATATATATTTTTTTTTTTTAATTTGAAAAACTTTGACTTCTATCATCTCAAAAACAATGATCTGTGGGTTATACTGCTCTAGTTCTAAGCCATTCAAATAATGTGCTGTAGTATTTTCAGCATAGTAGATGGTGACTGGATTTCTCAGATTACTACTCTTTGACTTTTTCTAATGTGCCAAATTTCTTGGAATATGGGGTTGTAATTTAAGATGTATGAAAATCTATTTATTATTTCTGAGTTGGCGATATGCGTAATTTCACACTTCTCCTCCGAAACCATCGTGAATAATGAATCTGTTTTCCGCATACCCCGGTTTTACTGTGTGACAAAGATGATGCGCCTAGTTTCGAACGGGGTTATGAAGTGAAAACTGCATTTTGAAGCCGTTTTTGCAAGTAAAACCGGCTAATTCAATGAGCTATTATCGTACCTGTGCATATAGCTCGTGTGCAGCACAGGTATTGGCTGGTATAGTAGTTTTATACGTAGGCGTGCCAAAAAGAGCACTCAATAATTTAATTTCTTTACAAAAATTATATGTACCTGCTCCCCACTGCAAACCTGACATTTATTTGCACATTTGTTGCATTTAAATTTGCATTTAAGTGCAGTCCTACGCAAAATTGAGTTGGTTATTGGGATTTACATGGAGCATTATAAGTGAAAGCCATCTTGCCTGGAGCTTGCGACTGTGTAGTGCACTGTAGGAAACACTCTTGCTCTATTTTCAAATGATGAGGAACCTGAAGTGCGACAATAGCTCATGGGCACCACAGCCAAAGTGCTGCTTCTGCTCAGTGATTTAAGTTATTTCCTTTTTCACCTATTGCCACCACAGTGTAACACAGGGCCATTTTTCTGCAGTCATTCCTCAGTTCAGGGCCATTCCGCTGTTCAGGAAGCATGAAGAAAGATAACTCCACATCACATACATAACTCAGGGCTAATAAAATGTTAGAGATTTATCATTTGAAGCACCTATTACTTAAACCCCATAAGTCACACTTGACTTGACTTGGTTTTAGTAATCAGTGCTTCATTTGTGTCATGAGCTGCAGTACACAAATGATGATCCATATAATACTTATGTTTGGTTTGCACTGGTGCTTCACAGCAAGAAGTTTGTGGATTTCTGTGTGGAGTTTGCATGTTCTCCCCGTGTTCGTGTGGGTTTCCTCCGGGTACTCCGGTTTCCTCCCACTGTCCGAAGACACGCGTGTCAGGCTAATTGGAGATGCTAAATTTCCTGTAGGTGTGAGTGTGAGAGTGAATGGTGTGTAAATGGTGTGTGTGCACCATGTGATGGATTGGCGAGCTGTTCGGGGTGGGTCCCTGCCTTTCGTCCGAGGCAGCTGGGATAGGCTCCAGCTCCCCCCGCGACCCTAGTGAGGAAGAATCGCTATAGAGAATGGATGGATAGACGGATATAATACATATACTGTACATATAATACAATATAATACAATGCATACATATATATAATACATATAACACAGTGCATATACAATAATACGCTATACACATAATAATATAATGCAGTATACATGTAGTATAATATACGCATAATAATACATATAATACGATGTATTAAGCTGGCGCATGTTTCACATTCCATACTGTTCACGGGGGAATGAAATCTAAAAAAAGGTGAACTCAAGAGTGTTAAGCTTTCGCTTTATTATAGGTCTTTATATCTTTGAATCTTCCATGTCGGTTGTCTTTGCACTAATTCCACTGTGTCTAGACCTTGTTTCACTGTGGTACGGACTGAGGCCCTGTCTTTCTCAATGTGGAGGGTGGCCAGAGCTCCCTGACCCTGTCCAGCTGAAGGAAGAGCCTTGTGGATTACACCGATTTTCGAGAACTTGACCAATTCCTCCGCCGCTATACTGAAAGACAGGCTGGGTTTGGTGGATCAGCTGTTGCCTGCTGACCACGACTGCCACAGGTACAACGAGACCGAAGATGCTAAGAGTGTGTTATGAGCTCAGACTGAGGATGCAGATCGGTGATGAAGCCTTGTGGGAGTTTATTATGAGATTTAGGAAACAGTATTGAGGAAGGCTTAAAAACTCAAAGTGAAGGAGCGGCGCAGGTCAGGTCATTTGCATGCAGCAGTAGAGGGGCGGATTCGAGTCAGGGGTCAGAAGCCGGGTGGTCAGTCCATTACGGGAGAGCCCAGAGAACTGCCAGAATTAAGATTAACTTGGCACACAGTCCCTGATCCTGAGACCACTGAGTTCAGGAGGATGTTCCTAATAAATTGCTCAGAAGAGCAGGTAAAGTTTTTCTTTTCTTAATTACCGAACACGCAGAGGAAGAAGAGCTTAGCTCAACACTAGATTTCAAGGAAGTAACTAGAGGCAAGGGGCAAGACAATTTAGCGCCGACTGAGATTGCACAAGAAAATTAGATGGACAGGACAATCATCAAAAGGGGCGAGGTTACAATGAAACAATCATATCAGGAACCAGGTGAAATGACAAGACAGTAAATCAGTTGAGGGAGACAAGCCGCTAAAGTCGCACCGACTGGTGGAACACGGGAAAAACGAATTAATGAGCACCGAGGGTTGTGACAGAACGTGGCTAAAGCTCTCAAAAAGAGGGCTAGCCAAGGATGAGAGGGCGAGTCATGTTGCTGCCTCATCTACACTTAATACACACGAGGCCTCTGTGGGCAGGGCTGATAGCACAGCGACAGTGAATCTTCCTGTGGACCACTGGCGAGTTTCCGTGCATGGGTACACTTTTGGTCAAGTCGCTATGAAATGTTTTCACAATGT
The DNA here is from genome assembly GCA_029721435.1 of Gymnothorax reevesii. Classification (NCBI taxonomy): domain Eukaryota; kingdom Metazoa; phylum Chordata; class Actinopteri; order Anguilliformes; family Muraenidae; genus Gymnothorax; species Gymnothorax reevesii. The sequence goes on along the minus strand of CM056586.1, from coordinate 38,328,250 downwards.
TCTTGGAATTTTCTGTCACTGCAGTGCCACAGCTTCATAAGAAGGTATTGCATTTGCTGCAGGTGTGCTACACAGATGCTGTTTGCCACTTTGGACAAATGTAATTTGATCAATATACACATCATCACTTCCATCAAAAAAGGGATGCTAATGATGATAAATGTATTATTTTGATTATGTTTTCCATGGCAAAGATGGACAGTCCAGGGGTCAGAAGGTATTAGTCATGCCCTGTATTTATTCCACACCTGAACTCAGCCTGTTGATTTTACTGATCATGCTGATCTCCTGCCAGAGGAATTGTGTCCATTAACAAAAGAGTTAATTAGCAAATGGTTGGTGCAAAATACTAGGGAACATTTTTTTCCCCTACTTTTTACCCCTCCGCTTAAGGGTCACTACACACTCATGCATGTGTCAGTTGTTTTTGCTGCATGTAGTATCCATTTATGTAAATGTAATGTTCAGAAGCTGGTAATATGAATGAGAAATCGTAAAAATATGTACCTCTTGTATTTAGAATTTAACCCTAAACACCTTCGTAAAGTTAGGTCCTAGTCACCGATTTGCTCGTGTCCTTAAAACTCTACTTGTGTAGATTTCCTCACTGCCATTTACGCACTACAGTTTACATCCTGAAGATGTCAGTGTTGTGCCGTGTAGTAACTTTAGAGAAACAAGAGTTCAGAGTAGCGTTTCTTAATACTTTCAGAGTGAACCTGGAAACAGCTTGGTTTGGTCACGGCCCACGCAACAGTGTTTAAAAAAGGATGATTTGCTGTTACAAATTACATACCATTCACCTTAGCAGTTTATTCCGCTGTGAATTTTTTTTTTGCCAAATGTTTCACTTTCTCATGATCTCTGTGACAAAGAAATGCACTTCAAATTTGTCTCCCTCAAGGGTTCAGAACTAATCTTGAAAAAAGAAAAGGCATTTTTGGAAGCAATGAGGAAATGATAATATTTATGAACTGGATTTCTAATTTTCTTTTGCCAATGATGTATAGCACCTTGGTGCTGAAAAGACATTTTATATATAATTTTCACTGCTTTTACTTCTGCTGATTGGAAGTAAGTAATCTTGCCATGTGTCCTTTTGTGTATACGTATTGGGCAACACTTTATGTCCATCTATAAAGTTTGCTCCGCCCCAGCCACAGAAATGGAAATGTGGAGCAACTGCCGTAAAAAGAAACACAGGATTGGAGAAAATTCAATGGTTATGTTTTGTGCAGCCTATGTGTTTGTGTGTAAGCATGCGCACGTGTATGAGTGTGTGTGTGTGTGTGTGTGTGTGTACTTGTGTGTCTGCATGTGTGAGTATGTATACCTACATGTGTGTGTCTGTATGAGGAGAGAGAGGAGTTCTTCTTTACTGTGGGCCTGTTGCCCGGGCTTCACTCTCTCTCAGTGTGTGACACAAAGCTCTTCCTGTGTGTGAATAGAGCAGAGATAGATCAGTATTCCCCTCACAGCCTCAGCCTCACAGCTTCATTAAAGGCAGAGAGCACAGTACTGACCACAGCCTCCCTAAGTGTGCTCTGTCTCTCCCTCTTCAAATCCCAGCTCAGAGCAGAATTAAAATCAGGAATCAGGCATCTATCACCCCAATCACAGATCAATACATGCACTGCTACCTGCCCTTGCTGGAATGATTCATGAGCTTCACTACATAAGAATTCCCTCCCCCCCACCTCTCCAAATAAATATATTGTGCTGCCATGCCACAACTCCATCTGTTCCATCTGCGTCGCTGAAGCTACGCTAGTGTGGGCTTGGATCATGTTAGCATTGGAGACCACCTGGGAAAACTAAGTTGATGCTGGAAGCGGTTTTGGCAGGCCAGCAGGTAGTGGTCTTCCTTCTGGTAAAAGAATCTGCAATGCCCCAGTGCAGTGATGGGGACACTGTGTTGTAGGATTGGATGAGACATTAAACTGAGGTCCTGAGTCACTGTGGTCATTAAAGATCCCAAGACACTCTTTGACAAGAGTAGGGGGGTTCCCCGGTGTCCTGGCGAAATTCCCGACCTGACTCTTTTCAACCTTCCTCCTAATTATCCACTGATTTAATTGGCAGTTCTAATTGTCCTCCCCCTCTTCAGCTCAAGCTGATGCGTGGTGAGCGTTTTGGCACAAAATGGCTGCTGTCGTTTCACCCTGATGGGTGCTGCACATTAATGGTGGTGAGATGAGATTTTCCCATATGACTGTAAAGTGCATTGAGTATCTATGTAAATGAAATATTAATTTGTAAATAAATAAATAGAGTGCTTTCATGACAACATTTTGTGATTTAAACCATTTCAATGGAGAGTAAAAATCTGTTTTATTTTTCTTTTTTTTGTCTGTGTATGTTCTCAAGAGATCTCAGTTAATCAGTAAGTTTCAGAATCTGTCGCTGGGAAATGAGTGTATAGTAAAAATGTAATGTTCTAGACTTTTGCCACCAGAGGTGGACAATCCAGCCCCAGAAAGTAAAAGTCCGTCCCAGTATTTTGCTGCAACTGCCTGGATCGAAGAATAATAGCAACTCTTCAGCCCAGAGGTTGAACTAATTAGGAAAATCGGCTGCCTGAGCTCATGGCTGGAGGTAAAATATGGCCGCACTTTCACTTTCTGACCCCTGGAATGTCCACCTCTGCTTGCCATTATAGGCAAAGTGTCTGTTGGAAGCCTGAGTAATTTATGACTTGTTTGAGAAATATTCAGATTTTTCTGTTCAGAAAAGAGGTGCAACGTAAGCGGAGGGGGTCTCCAGTACTTTTTCAGACCACAATAAAGCAAATTAACTCCATAAAACACTCAAACGCTGCTGCTGTATTCAAACCTCTGGAACTTCAAGCCTATTCGAAATTCTAGAGGAGATCCCAAGGTTTCATATGACCCAAAATATCTCCAGCTGAATTACAGGAAAATGTGTATAAAATGATGTACAAGATCTCAGTATTGTCCTTTTGATGTAATGCTCTAATGTGCAGGGAAATTTCAGTCACTCGCTGGTCATTCAGCGTCTTGGTCTCACCTGAAACATGAAACTCCACCTTAATCAGCAGCTGATTGCTTGATTGACTCCACCAGGCTGCACCCTACAAGAGCACCTGCTGAAGTTTGGAAGCGGCTGGTGGCTGGAAGAGGACTGTGGCTAACTGTGCGTGGTTTTGAGTTTGTTTGACTCTTCATTTGATTCCTCTGTTTCTTTGTTTTGATTTTGTACGTGTTTTTAGTTTAGATTTAAGCCAGAGTCGGGAGAGATTGACTTTACTAGATCTAGGGTTGTCTTCGGGGGTCCTGCTTTGGCCAGTCCGAACTGCAATTGAGTTTTGTATGTATTTTTAAAAACTATTATTTATTAAATCTTACTTTGGAGATCTTTGTTTTGTATTAGTTTGGGGCCTTAGGGACTTGAGTGCATCTCTGTAGTCTGGCCCTGCTAATGTAATGGGTGGAACCCAGGACATAACACTGTAACCATAAAAATATGGTGTCCTGGTTTGCATACTTCAATATAAGTGTGATGTAGCTTCCAGGAGATACAGAACAGTGTGTTTGTGTGTGGGAGAGAGAGAGAGAGAGAGAGATATATTGTCCTCCAATTTGAAGGAAATGCTTCATCTGACTTTGAAATAAGTTTCCCCTTAAAGTTCCACTTAAAGTTAAGTGGAAAATTAGAGTTTAAAGGATTAACATCACCCCCGCCTCCCTCCACAACCCCTCACCCAAAACATGTCCCCCAGAGCATTTCAAACCAAAATTATACCTCTGGTTTTAAATACCATTAACCCTGTACCTGCCTTAACTGTTTGGTAGAGCACATTTTGAGTCTCCGTAACTGAACCTGATAAGGCCATTGTTAACTCTCAGTTAAGGTATGTTATGCTGAAAAAATGCTGTCAGTTCAGTTCAACTCGACTTCCAGTTTGATGCAGTGACAGTATGTCCTGTATCAAAAGGTTAAGCAGGCTGTTAAAGGGTTCATAAACGCGAAGGTGGTGAAATTCGCCTCTGTAACGTTTTGTTTGAACCCCCTCTAAATTTCTGTGCATGACATTATGATTTAATGTCCCGTGTACACACATGGTAGCTCGTCCGGTAAATTTTTGTTTAATGAGCCAAATGGTTTTTTAATTGGTCTAATTAATTACTGACTGCAAGAAGCTGCCGTGAACACCTCGACACAAGCAGTAAACCATCTGAGAATAATGAAGGGCTCAAATAGAAAGCAAATGGCACTGAGCCAAACCTGTGCTCCGTTATATACTGTTATAAACTTATACCTTTTGCCAGTTATTTTATCTGTAATTTTACAATCAGTTTATAACAGGTTCCGTGTATGTTAACTATAAACCACAGCTCAATGTCCCCAGGACTCCACTACAGTGGAATAACAAGGAGACGATGCTTTAATTTAACTGCTAAATTCAGTCAATAAATATATTTTTTTATTTTTAAATACATATATAAATAAAAATTTCAATGTTTGAAAATAAAATTTATAAACAAATATATGTTTACAATTTTGCTGTGAGATGTGCTGTAGTGTTTGTGTTGTGGCGATAGTAGTGTTGCATCTTATTATATTGATAGCTTGTCGCAGGAAAAGCTCTTCATCTACCCACTTTTTCGGTCTTGATTGAATTATGAGGAATAATGATCAATCTTGATTGTGTTTTATTTCAAACATGATATAAATAGAGAGCTGCTCTTGAAAACTTCTCACTGGCTGTATTTACATGACTGAGTACAGACTTATTCAGGCAGTGCGGGTGAGGCTGCTAACAGAGGCACCTCGACAGTGTGGTGGTTCCTCTTCGTCTCGAGAAGGATGTAAAATCAAACCTAAATCCTTAGTGTTAATTAAATGATATCAATCAGTGCACACTAGCTCAAAGGCACTTGTCTGACTGAAAATTACTTACTTTCCAAGAGCACTGAATTATGCCACTGATGCACAATTATGACCGATTCGTCTCAGGATATTGTTGGAAAGTCTGTTCTGAATAATTTAACCAATTATTAAGGGGCATGAAATATCTAATGGCTTGAATTTCAGCCCTTCTACGAATCCTGCCATAGAATTTCTGAAATGTGTGTGATACTAGTCCATTCTTCAATAAGGAATGTCTCCAGTTCTTTGAGCGATGTAGAAGATGGAAACCTAGCTTGCAGTGTGTGATGCAGAACATCCTATCATGGTGCAAATATGTGTAGATCTGGTAACTGTGCAGACCATGGTAAGAATTTGACTTCATCCTTGTATACTTGGAAACATTCTTTGCTTTAAGCCCAATTTGGGGGTGTTATCATGTTGGAATGAGAGGACGCAAAAGCGAAAAGTGTTATAAGATGGCTTAGTTTCATATATGCCAGTTACACATCTATATATTGTACATATGCTTATTACAAGTCCCATGAAATGGCTGCCTGCACTATTACAGAACCATCACAGTTCAAAGCTTGTAGCCAGAGGTGTAAAGTCTGGGTTCAGAAAGTAAAAATCCTCCCCAGAACTTTATTACAACCTCCTAGATTTAACTCGGACAGGAGACAGAGCCAATAGGGGTGATCAGCTCGTTCTGTGGAAGGGAGAAAAACTTGGCAGGACTTTTACTTTCTGACCTCTGGATTTACACCTCTGCTTGTAGCAGACAATATGGATTGAATTCCTCCTTTGAGTCTGTCTCTGTCGAGGCATTTTGACCTGTGACAAGTTCTTTATTGCCCTGTTTGTTTTTTGGCATTTGGCAAATGCTGTCATACATTTTGAAGCTGTTCCCCTCACCACCATAAATAATTGTACCAGTTTTGAGGCCACCAAACCAGCAACTATTTGGACTCTTTGAAACATGATAGTGTCCTCAGCTTGCTTTGGTAACTCACCCAGCGAAGTGTTGCTGAATAGATTGGTTGTAAATTAGCATTCAAATTAATTGGAATAGCCCATGCCTGGTACTTTTTGTTTCTGCGGTTAGGATACTTCAAAGTTAAAGCCATTTCTCATTGGCGGTCCTAGCATCTTGACCTAGCAGTTGTACAAGCATATGCTACAGCTGGAGGCTGCTATTGTATCATAAAGATTTTAATCCACTCAAGTGCAGGGCGCATCCAAATTCTCTAAAGAGCAAGGAACCTTCCTTGATAATGGACATCAACAGAAAAAGTTCTGGTAGCAATGAGAAGGAGTGTCCAAATTGTCTAATTCAAAGAGGAAAGCAGGCAGGAGGCCGCTGCCGCGACCGCAGAGATTTTCTGTTCCAGGCTCTGGAAGCGACAATTCTTACAAGAATTTTTTTCTAATTTTGCAGAGGCAAAGATATTTATTTGACGATGCTCATAACCGATTTTCGGCAACTATGCATGTCCAACATGGCTGCCGGCCGCCATTTTGTCCGAAATTTGGGGATCGGGGAGATACAACCGAGTTATCTAGTTGTTATATTTCTCCCAGCAAGAAAACACCAGACATTCTTTGCAGCTGCAGCGATTGAATACATCACTCATATTTTTCCAGTTGCACCAGCCCCGTCATTATCAACCACAGTCAAGCCCATGGTATACCGAAGGGAAGGACTTCTTTTCTTACACGTCCCAAGGTACATTCAGAATCACCCAGCAACGTTCCAATGATGTTCCAATGTGATGTTTTCTGTCAAGGTCAAGGACCAGTGAAGAGGGAAGGAAAAAGGTCGCTTTTTTGGGGCTATTAGGATGCAACCCATGAATGGACCAATGCTGTTTATTTCACAGTTGGTTAGAACAAACACCTGGACTGGAGTGGTGCTCTTTGGACCATGCAGTGTCAAAGGCTGGAGGACTCCTCTCTCTGCTTCACTCCCCTCTCTCCCCAGTCCTCTTTTCCCAGGCGTGGAGCGTGGGACCGTTACTCTGTCACCCATCCCCTCCCCTCCTGTCACCCGCTCCTTTGGGGTCCCACCCCTGCCTGCGCTGGATTAGTCACGGTCACTTCCCCCTTCAAGATCCTTAAATTCCCACTCCATACCGATTCATTGTTCTGTATCCCATACACACAATGAACAGAGCCATATGAAATATAATTATGCCATAATTGCAGTACCAAATGAGGTAGTTAGCCAAATGAGGCGCTGAATTTTTATATTTGAGAGCATTTTTGTTTCACAGACACAGGTTAAGTCTGGTGGTGAAATTAATTAAATTAAGTTCTGTTCGGCAAATCTTGTGAGCTGTCTTTAGAACGAAATTAATTTTGGTGGCAGTACACATCAAGAGCTTTCCAATAATATACGTTTCATTAAAATTGAAGGACACCCACATCCTGAAAAAAGGGGCCGAAAAATGGTCACCCCCCACAGGGGCCTGAAATAAGGGTCAATATTATCAAAGAACTATAAATGCTACAGGATATTAATTGGTGGCTATAGAAAGCTGTTGGCCACTACTAATAGCTAATATTACCTCAAATCAACATATGTCATCAGATGGGTGTGACAGCGGTAACCCTTAAATGCGTGTTATGATATGATTTGTAAAAGTAGCATTTTTGAGAGCCTGTAAAACCACAATAAAAGGGTTAAAACTAAGTTTATTGGCAATAATGGGTAGTACTGAAAAATTACTTTCAGAGTTACAGCCTGTTAAAAACAGAAAAAATGCTAATTTCACCAACCGGGGTGCCAAGGCTACTTTTCTGACCCCCCAGAAAATCAAAACTAGTGGGCCGATTGAGCTAAAACTTGGTTTGTCTTCTTTTGGCACCCAAAGCAACATTCTGGCAAAGTCTGAAGAAAATCCATGACTCTGCCCTTGGGAGCCCTGGTTGATTTCATATAGAATGACCCTTCTGGTTACCGTAGGTATCGTCACTTTGGGAACGATTGAGTTAATATCAATTGCCTGACAAACCCACAGGATTTATTTTCCAATTTGTTCATACAAACACTGAGCACCATAATTCATTGGACAGTGCCATATTTTTTATATCGGTTCTGTAGTGTATCACTTTGAGTTCAAAAGGATACTGTGACAATGAGGTTGATGTGCAAACTTTTACCTTTCACTATGTTTTTTATCCATAATGATGTTTAGAAATGACAGCACCATTAGTACATAGTCCCCCCATTTTGGGGCACACCAAAAGAGACTGAATAACTGCATATAATGTAGACTTACATGATCAGTTTTAGCATTCAGACCCATATCCTTGAAGTCAGTGATGCATAGACATTACCACACACTGGGTATCTTCCCCGGTGATGCTCTACTAGTCCTGTAAGCCTTCAGTTCCTGCTTGTTTCAGGGAATTTTTGTTTTCAGTCTCCTCTTTAGGATGTGAAATGAGAAATTCAGTTGGATTCAGATCTTGTGATTCATACAGCCAACAGAACAAAAATCACAAAAACAGTGGCACTGTCCAGTGAATAGTGATGGCCACCGTGTATTTCTAGGGTTCTGTCGCAATTTGAGGCAATAGACTGAAGAACCTCTTAATAGCCTCAAAGGCCTAAAAAAGGCCCTTCTAAATCCAGTACAGCCTTTGTTTGGCACTGGCTGATGGCAGTATTGCCGAATCTACGCCCCCCTCTCCCACTATGGGCCCAGGATGAAGGGGCCATTGTGCTGCCGTCTCCCTTGACCCTCGGACAAATTCCAGAGCTGCTCCAGGACAAGGGAATCCGTCTCCGAGCTGAGGGCCAGCATGGGAATCCTGTTCCCATAGCGGCCACCATTAGAGAGTCAATAAAGTGGGATTCCCTACACAGGTGCCTGGATGACCCTTCAGCAGCTACACACTGCTGGTGTGGAAGCCTTCAGTCGACCTGTCTTGAGAGCCAGAAAAGAAAGAACAAACAGGAAAAAAAGGAGGAGAAGATACCGGAAGGTTTCCCAAATGGACACGTTCTACGACACAGCTGCGTCGAAGTTCACGTATGTAGAATTGAAATGTTCACATATGTAGAAATGAAATGTAGAACGGAGAGTGAATGTAAACAGGTCACATCTGCTGCTTGTAAACAGGCCACACAGGTCACATGCTCATGAAATCCCGAGCCAATGAAGAAACAGGAACATCGTGTACTGCCCTACGTCATGTTAATGGACTGGACTGTCGAAAAAGGAATACATTAAAGTATTCCTTTTCTGATGACAGCATTCATACAGAGAGAGGTTCATAAAGAAGAATGAAAAGAAAAAAATTGCAGAAGAAAACGTAGGATTGTTCTAACATCTCTTCGACGACCTCAAGCTATAATAAGTGCTTTTGTTCATATTCTTATGCAAGCATTAATTTCATCCTAAAAATGTTCCTATATATTTTTCTGGTAATACATGATGTATTCTTTGCTGAAACTTTCTGGTCCCGTTATTGCCAGAAATGAGCATGACCCTGCATTATTTTAAATCCATACACACATTTAATGCAACAGTTACAAAAAAAGTGAGTCAGATATTTATGTATAATTCAGAAATTTATTGAGATTTTCATAAAAACACAGTTACCAGGTTGGTTGCTCAAGTGTCCAAGGGTTTCCAAAGGTCTCAACACTTCTGAGTTTTTAAAATCAGATTTTACATGGAAGTCAGTAATGTAACACAACTGGTCTTTGTACAAACTGGCAGACAGGAACTTACTTTTTCTTTTCACATGTGATTTCCCAATTTTTCAGTCAGCAGAAACATATAAGAAATAAATACTGCCTGGTCATCAGGAAACATAACCCAAAATAACCACATACAATAACCATTTTATGACCACCATGCAATTTCTGAAAGATAGAAAAGCATGTTTTTGTTTTAAATATTCAGCGCCAAGAATACTGATGTGACACTATAATTTTAGGTTCAACAGTGGTGATGCACCTCTGTCAGCATATAAATCACGGCTGTGCTGTTTTTTTTTTTTTTTTATCTTGCAACAAATGTTAATTATTATATGTGAATAACCCACAAGGAAACCCCTGTCACTCATACAAAATATTGATTCCAATTCACTATTGGGTTACAAAATTTGTAGTATACAATATTTGTATAACTTTAGACATAAAAAATTGACTAATAAACAACAGCTAGAACTACTATGCCATCAATATAACATGGACTTTTCCTCTGTTAGAAAACAGGAAATGGGCAAACACTGCCTACCATAGTTTTTGTCAGTACAAATGACTACACATCACCTGTATTACCGCAGAAAGGTCTCGCTCATCCATGCAATAATGAATATACATCAAGATGCCATGTACTTTTCATCTACCGAACAGAAAACGGATAGTAAATCAGTAATTCTTGTCAGTATTTTAACCTTTGCACATGGAAACAATGTTGAAATATATTTTTAGATTATTGAAAATAACATTTCCTTTATTTGGACGCTTTAGTGGTTAAACCAACAACAAAAACAATAATAAAAAATCAACAACAACAAGAAAAAAGTCCAAAAATATTCCTCACTGAATAGGTTTACACACCTTGTAGTTTTTCCATTGTTACACTTCCTGTCTATGTTCAGATGACAGACTTGGGTCCATCTGTAGAAATTTCAACATTTACTCACACTGACATCTTACTCTCACTGTATCACAGACATGTACAAAACCTGCATTGTCAAACAGCCAGCGATGGCAACAAAGCACAGTATATCAATGTCCATAATCCATCAAAGTAATTTCCATAATTACTATGTGAAAATGAAGAGTAAGCAGTTTGATGTAACAGCTAGTATTGACTAGGGAGAGACATGTCGCAGCTTCCTTCAATTAAAAGTACCTAGTGAGATAGGTACTAGGTACTACTAAAAGTAATAGTGAGAGTCGAGACAACTCAAAAACAGGAGCCATTTTGTTTCCACTTCTTGAAACTGCACCATTAAGCACAATGGATGTTGTCTGATTTTTTTTTTCATTCTTTTCTTGAAAAGTAAACATAATTTCAGGGAAAAAACCATAAATAGCTATCAATAGCAGTAACAAACACAAGGGGGCAAATATTTGGACTTGAGAAAAGAGAAAACAGAAAAAAAGACCTCATTCACTTTGAGATTTTGCCCGATAATATGATGGTAACAAAAGGGACTCCATGACCAAATTATCTGACACCCTCTTGTCACAACTCTCTCTCCCCAGGAACTCTACCCAAAATACAATCCACACATAAATGCATTTCAAAGGATGGGTGTAAACTGTCCATTTTACAGCAGCTAGCATTTCTAACGTGTCCAATCATTAGGCAGAAAAAGAAGATTTATAAACAAATCCCATGTTTCTTCAGTGATGTTCACGCTTTATTTTCTAAACATTAAGCAGCTATAATATTTAAACAATAACTAAATTATTAGGATATATTCTGAAAGAAAATATTTCAATGCTAAAATGCTTTGCCAAGCTATCCAATTTAGGCTCTCAACTCTTGGAGTATACATTTTGCCACAGTAAAAATGTGGTAATTGCCGTTTAACAGGTATTGGAAATGTTTACATACTGTGATACTTACTTTTATTCAAAATAAGTGTATTTCATATACATTTATTTTAACCTCTGTCCATGCACAGTTTTTGTAATATGCATGTCATATTGAAAAATGGGATTATATTTAAATGACCTCATATTTGCTCATGTACAGTATTTCTATGTGACACCTAAATGAACAGTAGAATGATTTCACTGAAGGAATGAAAAATGTCATACCTGAGGTAGCATTTATTTTAGGTCATTTGTTTCTTTATTTAATTCATTTTCAATCGAATTGAAATAGCTTCATGTCTAATTTATCAGTCCCAAGAAAGGAGAACTACATTTAAAACAACCTTGCTGATAAAAAAAACAAGGAACGTCAAAAGTAAATAAAATAAATGAGAAAACTACAATTCCCAGACAGCAACACATCCTAAGTTTCATTTTTCATTCGCTGCCCAAATCAGCTGTCACCCAAATCAGCCGTCACCACATTCTTTGCTAATGTTCCACACCAAACATTTCAAAAAATAAAACTATGTAAATAGTAACACTGCACTAATAAAGAAACATATTTTTTTTCTCTATCTGTAGTTTGTAAGGCTCATTGTGCTGTGTATTACAGAGAACAGCTATTTTTTCATGCGCTGTGATGTTTAATTTTTACGGCCAGCATACTGGCAAAAGAACACAGCAGATCATCGTATACCAGATCTGTCAGTGGCTCCATTCTGCTTTCATATAGTGCAATATTTCAAGCATTACCAGCACTTACTGGCTAGGAAAGAGGGGCTACAGACCGAAATGATATAAAAAGATCCTGATTCAAAACTTTATTTTGAACATCTAAAAAGTTTGTGTTTAAGTGTGTTCACACACACACACACACACACACACACGCGCACACAATAGCAAGCACATGCACACACAAGTGCATGCACGCACACGCACACACACGGAAACACACACAAACACCGAAGGTTCTCGTTGACTCCCCCGTAGAGTTAGTGCTGAAAGCAACAGAGGCGATTGATTAGCCTGTTGTTAAGGGCCATGTTAGTGCTGAGCGGTTGCCGGGTTACAGTAGCCGTGAGTTCTCTCAGGGACGGCGGAAGGCCAGGGGGTTTGAAGGGGGGGTTCAGTGGGGGGGCGGGGGTTTGATCCTTATGAATACGAGGAATTGAGACATTCCTTAGAGCGGGACTGGATGTCTTGTAGCTCCTGCTCCTCCTTGCTTTTGATGTCTTGGTAGGCATGCATGTGACTGGCGTCCTTAAGGTAGGCCCAATTGGCTGACAGTATCATGAGGAAGTGGATCTGGAAGAGAAGGGTGAGTTGTGATGCTAGTGAGCAAGTCAGGATGCAAAGCAGGCTAAACAAGGACAGCTACAACACACACACGGACACACACACAAAGCTACACTGTAAAAAAAAATATAACTCAAAAAAGCAATGAAACCAGCTGCAGAGCATTTTTGAGTTCAGTCAACTTAAGTTTTTTGAGTTTGCACAAACTAATTGAATCAGTGAATTCAATAAGGGCCCAACTCCATGTGGGAAAAATGCGTGGAGTTGGGCTCTTATTGAATTCACCAACTCGAAACTTTAAGCTGAGCCAACTCAAAAGTGCTTTGCGGCCGGTTGCCTTACTTTTTTAAGTTGAGTGAACTTTTTATTTTTTACAGTGTAACTATATTATTATTATTATTATTATCATTATTATCTTTAGACAAGGGAACTAAAGGGAGGTGAACTAGAGGGAAAAAAGGGAAGGTTTCACTCTGAGGTTTTAGTGTACTCTATACTGATGACTGTTAGTACAATTGCAAGAGAATGGGGAGAACAGTGCAAACTCTCACTTTTGCAACTGAGTAAAAGTCCTGAGGGACAATTTCTCATTGATGACACATAAGCCCAGTAACATAAGTTCTTTTGCACTGAAACTTTTATTTAAACACATTTGATAAGGAGAAGTCCATGAGGGGAATCATTTTTTATACATAAAGAATGTTTATTTTGTATAGAAACAGAAAATAATAACTACAGTGTTCAAAAAAAAAAACATAACAAAACAAAACAAAACAACGAACCGATCCTAACGAAACGTGACATACAATTAATCATTTAGAAAATACAAAACATTGCAGGCAAGCAGGCTAGGTATTAAAAACAGTGGCAAGTGAAGCAATTTTTTGTGGAAATTTTTGCATGAATATAAAATGACACTCTCTATCGTCAGCTTAAACTATGAAGGCACATCTCATTTTAAAAATTACATTCTAGGACAAGGAAATAATTTTTAAAATACACTTATGAAGATGTAATCTGAAACTACAGACACCAAGCAAAAATAAAATTCCGGTTGTAGACAAATCCATCATAAATGCTTGTTGCCTCCCTGTACAATTATGTTCTAGTGCTAACGCTCAACTTTCTACTAAGTCACCATATCGATGACAAGTGGTGCCCAATGGTGTAAGGTATAGGACCTGGCACAAGACAGGCGAATACTGAGAGCTCAGGAAAGCACTGATTCTCAGTGTTAGTCCTGGGGCTGCCCAGTGTATGAGGATTTCGTTCCACCTGCAACGTTAGTCTAAACTTTATGCAGCTGGTAATTTTTCTTAGTATGGTATCTTTCCTGTTACATGGAATTGATAGCCCTGATATTTTGTTCCTTTTCAATAATGCAGGTTTGACTCATTGTGATTTGCCAAGTCTTGGTGTCATCAACCACCAAATGGCTATTTTTGTGACCGTGTGTTTAAGCTTTCTCAAACTAGAAGCTAATAGATTCTTCCGTTCCATCACTTACAATGTCCCCTCTTTTCTTTCAAGAACTTATTTTTCTCTCACAGCTATGTCTCCCATAATCTGACTTAAAGGGCATGTAATCCTTATGAAAATGAATACACGAATTTTAAAAGATTTACAATTTGTTACCATTCAGGGATTGTGATTGTGGTTGGAATAAAAATCAGCATAAACTATGGGCCCCAGGAGGGACATTGAGAACCACTGCATTAAGCATGGAGTATGCATCTGTCCATCCTGTGCGCTTTGTGTATATGAAATGAAAACCACGAGCCAGTCGTGTCAAATCCAAGGGTCAGAAATAAAAACTCCTGTTACATGTTTCATCCGCCCCTGAACTCAGCCAGCTGATTAACCAATCAGGTCTATTTCCTGGCTAAGGGATGAGCAAATCAAGGCAATTGAAACAAAATGCTGGGCAGGATTTTTACTTTCTGAACCCGGATCGCACACCTGCGCCTGCGGGAATTTTTAAAATTACGCAACATTATGGAACAGTTTTCCAGTTCCGTTTGTTCACTTTAAAGACCTGTCCACACCAAGAACGATAACTATAAAGATAACTATAATAATAATTATGATGTGATCGTCCTTACTGACAAACAATAACACCGAACGAATAGTCTCTCGGCTGCGGCGCCAGCAATTTGCATTTCGAATATGATTCTGAGAATGGTTTTTAAAGGCTGTTAGTGCTTCTATCATTTTTGCAGGTGGAAACAAAATCGCTCAGAAAGTGAGCCTGATTATCATTCGCCACTATCGCAGTCGTTACAGTAGCAAAGCGAACTTCCATTTGAACGATTTTTAACGCAACAAATAGCATGCATCGCAGTTATCGTTCTTGAAGTGGACAGGTAAATAAAATAACAAAACAAAACGCAGAAGTCACACGGCAGGATGTCCAAACACAATCCTGATCCAGATACTATACCTTCACCTGGGTCAGTCCCTGGATTCAGATCAATCTGCTATTTACACATAATAAAACCAAGGAGAGGAGAATAGAAGATTTTTCATTTTTCTATTTTACATCTTTTTTTTAGTCCATGTTGTCAGTGACTGCTCTCTCTATTCAGGTCCACAGACAGACTGCTGCGTGCGCGCACTTAGCGCGAGTTAAAACTTAGTACAGCAGTCTTCCCGACTCTTAAACTTCAAAATGGCATAGTTATAAGTGGTAGCCATCATGTAGATGAGCTGGTGAAAGAGAACAGAACACGGTGGTGAGAAGATAGTCAGCCAATCAGAAAGTCTAAACAGCCGCGACACCCTGGCGACCGCTGTCATAGCAACAGATCTCTACCATCTACGGTGTCATTGATCCGCATTTAACATTCCAACACAGCAGCGCTCCTGATCAGAGGGCACTGCTCAGCAGTTTTACACCTTTAATCCATTTGGTTTTTGCAAAATCAGGTTACATTACATCACTGCAGTCATTTAGCCGGCTCACCAATCCATTACACCAAACAGGAACCAAGGCCCCCATACAGAACTATAGGTTTTAGGGCCCAACAGCTACACTGATCTTTTTGTGTCGACACAGAGGTTTGAACAACCAATATTCCCAGTCATGGACAAACACCTAAAGCCTCATTTCAACCAAGCAGTCCGGTTCACTTCCGTTCAGTTGGTTATACATTAGATTTTTGCGTATACATTGTTGAAAGTAGTGGATGGTGCCAAAGGAATCGCTCCATTCCATCGCATTTTTTGTTATTACTCTGATAAGTAATAACAAGAGCGTGGTTGACGAGGCTACCACCATCCAGCAACAACCCTGCCAGTATTCAGAGTACTGTATGGCGCGGGAATGCAAACCAGATCTAGGGTACAGACGCTGGTCCATTCAAGTTTCACGCCAGTTCTGACGGTATTCCTACAAGTGTTTTGTGGAAATAAGGCTTTAGCTGCTAAGCTATTGGCTAACCCTGGTTCAGAAACATATCTACAAAACCCAGGTTATTTTTTGGTACCACAGGTTGTAGAGGCAAACTGGTATCGGTATGTCACCCTGTAATTATTAGACTAGTCTAGAGGCCTGTTATGAAACCATATAAAGTATCCCCCAACCAAGTGGAAAACTCAGCTAAAATATGCCCATACTGCAATAGCCTCAGTGATAAAGATTCAAACTGTCAAGAAACTGAACTGATCGGATGAGATGGTGTCCGCAGCCATAATGCCCAGGTCTCCCCATGAGGAACCAGCGCGTTAGACCATGAGAGGAGCCGAATACTAATTACACAACACTGCTTCATGCTGCCTGCTCTCTGACAGAAACACTAGTGGTGTGAGACCGAGGGATTCCCTGCATAGAAACACGGAAACTTCCGGAGGAAAACAGTGGAATCCATTGTCCTCCGCCACAATTAATAAAGGAGGCAAAATGCAATGAAAATGCAATGAAATGCGATGACAGAGGTCAGAGATTTAGAGGAACTTTGTATTTTGTCACAGGATACACATTTACGGATCATCTCTGCCTGTATTCTGTATCAGTCGGAGCCACTGAATGAGCACCAGTCAAACTGGAAGAAAGAATAATAGAAGAGAAATGTACACTCACCAGAGCGATAACAGTGGCACCCGCCCCAGCACACGCTACAATGTACAGGTGGTACGACAGGTAAAACTGGAAAGACGATGAAAGCCGTATTAGCCAGTAACACACAAGATTAATTGGTTTTGGCACAGTAACAGTGAGTTTAATGTTTGATTTGTCATTGGAGGCTTACAGCAATTAGTCAGACATGCCAAAAATACCGCATTAAATCGGCTAGACCTGAG
The DNA here is from genome assembly GCA_029721435.1 of Gymnothorax reevesii. Classification (NCBI taxonomy): domain Eukaryota; kingdom Metazoa; phylum Chordata; class Actinopteri; order Anguilliformes; family Muraenidae; genus Gymnothorax; species Gymnothorax reevesii. The sequence goes on along the minus strand of CM056586.1, from coordinate 38,311,215 downwards.
GTGACAGATTATGAGACCAACTGCATCAAAGTAAAATGCACTCTTTTGTGTGTTATTGGAGTGTATTTTATTGTGTTCGTTAATTTTTAACAAGGTTTCATTTTTTTTCAATTCAAGCAGTGCATCTACACTCTAAAAAATAAACAGCTGACATTAATCAAAAAAGAGAGGCAACCAGCTGCAAAGCATTTTTGAGTTCCCTCAACTTCAAGCCCCAGTAGTTTCAGAAACTCTTTTTTGAATGGACTTAGAACTTGAAGTTGAGCAAACTGAAAACTGCTTTTATAGCTGGTTGGCATACTTTCTTAAGTTTAGCCCACTTATTATTTTTACAGCGTTCGAGCTGCGTGTAATAGACACTGCATGGGCAAAAGTATGTGGACACTCCCTGGTTTGAAGCTCTCTTTCATGGTTTGGGGTACGCCTCATAGTTCCAGTGCAGGAAACCATTGATGCCATGACATAAAATGATTTCTGTGCTTCCAAAAGTTTGGGGAAGGGCCTTTCCTGTACTGGGATGATAACGGCATAATGCGCTGGACAGGATTCAATCATGGAATGACAAGTTTAGCGGAGAAAAGCTTGTTTGACCAGCATCGAGCCCTGACCTCAACCCAGATAAAAGCCATTCAAGTAAACGGGAAAGCTGACTTCGACACAGGCGTAATCCACAATCTCACGAATGATTTTTTAAACTTAAATGGAAGCAAATCCTCAAACACATTCTCACCCCTGATGCTACCAGACCAAGTGTTGATAAACAATGAAAAAGGAGGCTTTTGGCATCTTTAATTGACGTTTAGGGTTAGGGTTTGGGTTAAGGGTTAGTGTGCAGGGTTTGTTTTTAAACTGGCATCAAATAAGGACACCAAAAGCCTTCTTTTCGGTGAAAAATCGAGGCTTGGTGAGATAGTGTTGCTATATGACGAGTCGAGATGAGACTGAGCTCAATCCCCATGGCAATGTTCCAATGTCAGGCGGAGAGCCCAACCATCAGAGAAGGGGTTAAACTCTATCAATGTCTATAATCTGGTAAAGAGCTATTCCATAAGCAGGTATCCACATACCAATGGCCATCTGGTGTATGAGCACAAGGAATGGAAGACATGAGTTCTTACCTCGCTAGTGTTACAGATATCGCCCAACGTGGATCCACAAGCCTTCCCTGGAGTGGCATTCCAAGGAATGATACCTGTAACATACATCAGGAACGATGCATGATTGAGTTAGATCATGTAGCACACAGAAAACCTTCAACTATACCGTAACCAGTATATGACACAATTTTCTTTACTGTTTTTGGCTGTTTAAAATATGCAATAAATTAAAACTTTCTTAGAAATGATGAAAAAAATTTTTTGAGTTACTTTCTGCCGCCCATAATACACTGATTCTCCCTCTAAAGTTTCCCGGTGACTGGGTCCGAGAACGCCTGCCTCATGTGACGTCAGTGAGATTGACTGCAGTGACAAGGTGGCTCAGCTTCGAGTCATTTCAATGACATTTGCTCTCCAAAACCAACGCAGTGCCACTGCACGAATTTGACACATTCTGCCCTCAAGATGGGATCACTGCTGAATCAGTGGCTTAAGATACTCGGTAGGGGCTGCCACAAAGGATCTAATAGCCAGTAATGACTGCAGTCATTACTTGATATAGGCTGAATTACAGGTGTACACCACAATGATAATTTATTTTCCCTTCTGAAAATATCCTATACTTATTTCTTAGCAACATTATACCACCCTAATTCCGAGATATACTACTCAAATTTGATAGGGATCATAGAAATTTTTTTGTGAAATGACATGCAAATTTGGTAACTGCCACTGATGAGTAATATATTGGATAAATGACATGCAGTCAGACACAAAACAGATTTGCATGGCATTTCATGACATTAAATGAGCGTGCAGCCTCACATTTTGGCTTGACTAACACTTCACCATTTCAACTCAGATGTGTGTGTTGCTTGTTGGTGAAAATTTGGAAGTTCCCAAATTTTTTGCATTACATTTAGCAATTACAATGTCTCCTCAACGTCTTAGACGTCGATTGACTTCAGAGCAATTGGGAAGATGCATCGGAATACTTGACTCTGGCTTCTCACAACGTCACGTTACTAATGCACTTAACGTCAGCCAAAGCGTTGTGAACAGAGCGTGGAACCGGCATCAAACGTTTGGTACAGCAGCACACCGTCATGGGGATGGTCGTCAGAGATCGACTACACAACAACAAGACAACTTTCTCACACTTCAGGCAAGACGTCATCCTTTCTGGACAGCCTTCATAACGCCTCGGGGGTCAGGGTATCCACTCAGACGATACGGAATCGTCTTCATGCTGCCAGCCTCAACTCAAGAAGGCCATGTGTTCAAATCCCACTGACCGTGCGTCATAGGCGTGACCGTTTGGATTGGGCTCACGATCATGTCACATGGACACACAATGATTGGGCTCCAGTTCTCTTTACTGATGAGTCCCGATATTGCTTGGACTTTACTGACAGGAGGCAACGGGTGTGGCGAAGACAAACGTGAGCGATTTAATGACGCCTACATCAACGAACACGACCGTTATGGTGGCGGATCAATTAAGGTCTGGGGAGGAATAAGCAGGAACGGCAGAACGGACCTGCATGTCATGGGGAGAGGGACGATGACAGGGGTACGGTACAGGGATGAGATCTCAATGTGTACGTAAGACCACACGCGGGTGCTGTTGGCCCTGATTTCATCTTTATGAATAATAATGCCCGTCCCCATCGTTCTAGGGTGGTGAATCAATTCCTAGAGCAGCAGACAATTGTCCGCATGGACTGGCCTGCGCGTTCGCCGGACCTAAACCCTATCGAGCCTGTATGGAACGTGATGCAGGTCGCCATTTACGTTCATAGGGCACAACCCACAACTCTAGAAGAACTCAAAAATGCCCTTGTTGAAGAATGGAACAACATTCCAATTGCAAGCATCCGGGGTCTGATTGACAGTATGACCCAACGTTGTCAAGCTGTCATTTAAGCTAAGGGAGGCCATACCCGTTATTGACACTAACTGTGGTAGTGAAACATCTAACGAAAACTGTCTGTTTTCACTTTACATGTCAGAGGTGAAACCATGAAGTGCTCGTGAAAGCCAAAAGTGTGAGGCTGCACGCTCATTTAATGTCATTAAATGCACTTGCAAATGTGTTTTGTGTCTGACTGCATGTCATTTATCCAATATATTGTTCATCAGTGGCAGTTACCAAATTTGCATCTCATTTCACAAAAAAATTCCTATGATCCCTCTCAAATTTTGAGTAGTATATAGTTGGGGCGAAGTGTAAATTGTGAATAAAATCAAAATGCAATGACTTTCAGATCACATGAGCTAATATGTTATTTACAATAGAACATAGATAACATTTCAAATGTTGAAACTGAGACATTTTACATTTTTATCCACAAAATGATCTTATTTCAAATTTTCTGGCTGCAACAGGTCTCAGAAAAGTTGGGACACAGGCAAAAAAGGGCTGACAAAGCAATGAATATTAGAGAATCAGCTGAAAGAACATCTAGCAAGTCATTCAGTTAACTGGCATCAGGTGTGTAACATGATTGGCTCACCGGCATTATTCTGTCATTGACATTACTAAATGGGGACCAGGAATACTTCAAGAAACCACTGTCTGTAAACACAGTCTGCCGTGCCGTCCACAGATGCCACCTAGAACTCTATCAAGCAAAAAGGAACCCATTGTTGAGCATGATCCAGTAGTGTTCTGTGGGCCAAGGCTCATTTAAAATGGACTCTAGCAAAGTGGCAAAGTGTCCTGTGGTCAGGCGAGTCCAAATTTGAAATTCTTGTTGGAAATCATGGACGTTGTGACCTCCGGGCTAAAGAGGAGAAAGACCACCCCTCCTGGTATCAGTGTTCAGTTCAAAAGCTAGCATCTCCGATGGAATGGGGATGCATTAGTGCATATGGTGTGGGACACTTGCATGTTTTAAAGAGCACTATTAATGCTGAAAGGTATATAAAGACTTAAGAGCAACATATGCTCCCCTCCCGACAACATCTATTGTGTATTTCAGCAGGACAATGCAAAACCACGTACTGCAGCTATTACAACAGTATGACTTTGTAGTAGAAGAGTTCGAGTGCTGAACTGGCCTGCCTGCAGTCCTGATCTTTCACCAAATGAGAACATTTGGTGCATTATTAAAGAAAAGTCCGTCAAAGGAGACCCAAAACCCAAAAGAAGAGGGGATGCTTCACCATGGTAAACAGGCCCCTGTCCCAACTTTTTTGAGACCTGTAGCAGCCATCAAATTTGAAGCGAGCTCATTTTGTTGATTTTGTGACATTTCTCAGTTTCAGCAGTTGCTATGTAATCTCTGTTCTATTGTGAATAAAATACTGGCTGATTTGAAAGTCATTGCGGTTTGATTTTATCCACAATTCACACTTTGTCCCAACTCTTTCGGAATTGGGGCTGTATTAACGAAATTCGTGAAGGCAGGCAGTTTGTTGCTTTCAAAGTCATGGTTTTGAGCTCACATAGATTCCATAATCTGCTCGCATTCAGAGGCTGAGTGCATCTGCACGTGGCCGCCACGGTGTGTGCCGCGGTGTCAGACTGTCAGCTGATTAAAGTGAGCGATCACTCAAAATTAAAAGGCAAAGCTATGAAATACATCCACTCACTTGGTGTGAGGTTTCAGATGGATTCTTCCGGGGAGTTTTCTTTATTCAGAGAGAGCCCCATTTCACCAAAGCCAGCTGCATCTCTGTCTGAAGCGTTTTGCATAAAGTATGAATCCAGTGTTCCTGTAGTTTTGAGCTTTCACCTGGAGTTTATCAGAGATTTTAAATATTGATGCGAGCAGAAAAGATTTGTTTGCTCCGTTGCCTTTCGTTGTGCTTACGCCTCCTCCTCGCAACAATAACCGCAGCCATTTGTGCGCACAGTTAAGACCTGGGTTTCAAACGTGCTAAATATAGACGCAAAAACAGCCATCAAAATCATTTTTAGGTTTGGTAAATCACATTGCGTGTGCTAAATTAATCTATTAGCATCTACTCCTCCCAATATTTTACGTGTTCTGGCAGACATGCCTATATTGCATATTCATTGAAGGGAAATGCACTAAATGGATTGCGTGTGTTATTTTGCCCGTTTGATAGACGCAATCCTCGTTGCGCCCAGTGAGTTGATCAGCTTTAACACGTGTTTGCGCGTGCTGTCATGTTTGCGCACGTTTTTTACACACGCAAACCTTTAGTAAATCAGGCCCTTAGTGTTTCATCAATTCAGTGCAAAGAAAGAGTTCATACGCCAAGTCCAATATGGAATGAGCATGGAGTTCATCTACCCCATTCTCTGAGTCAGGGAGCTGTAGACGGTAAACCGATTTCACAGCAGGGATACCGATATTATACAACACACTCACCGTACTGACGGACATCGACACAGATAGAGTCCATAGAGGTGATATTGGCGACCGGCGACCTCATAGCATTGCAGGTGGACCACATGTTGTAGAAGAGGAAGACGGGTACGGCCGAGAACCCGAAAACGCCCAGCCAGGCCACGCCCAGGATGTAGGTCAGGAACACAAACTGTAAAGCAATACTTCACTCTCATTACGACTGTCAGGCAATGAAGATTATGGCCTGGATGAAGATCATCTTCGTCACTGTAATCCTTAATTTTCCAAATGAACTTGAAACCATGCTTCTGAATTTTGGTTTTTCTGAATTCCAATACTTTGGTCTCAAACTCCACTGACTTCAGTTAGCAGCACTAATCGTGACATCAGCAAGAATTAGCTGTCTGTAAAAGGCATTCCAATCACCTGTTTTTGATCTCCCATTCTGAAGGTGAACTATAAAGTGCTTTTGTGTGTTTTATGTTTTTGCAGTTTGAGAATGTTGATGATTCACCATGCTTCGTAAGATAATATTCTTGCAGTTTGAGCATGTAGATTATGCACCATGCTTTGTAATATAATATTCTTACAGTTTGAGCATGTAGATGATGTACTATGCTTGGTAAGAGTATGTTTTTGCAGTGTGAGTGTGTGGATGATGTACCATGTGTTTTGCAGTGTGAGTGTGTGGTTATGTACCATGTGTTTTGCAGTGTGAGTGTGTGAATGATATACCATGTGTTTTGCAGTGTGAGTATGCGGATGATGTACCATGTGTTTTGCAGTGTGAGTGTGTGAATGATATACCATGTGTTTTGCAGTGTGAGTGTGCGGATGATGTACCATGTGTTTTGCAGTGTGAGTGTGTGGATGATGTACCATGTGTTTTGCAGTGTGAGTGTGTGGGTGACGTACCATGTGTTTTGCAGTGTGAGTGTGTGGGTGACGTACCATGTGTTTTGCAGTGTGAGTATGTGGATGATGTACCATGTGTTTTGCAGTGTGAGTGTGTGGATGATGTACCATGTGTATTGCAGTGTGAGTGTGTGGGCGCCGTACCATGTGTTTTGCAGTGTGAGTGTGTGGGTGACGTACCATGTGTTTTGCAGTGTGAGTGTGTGGGTGACGTACCATGTGTTTTGCAGTGTGAGTGTGTGGATGATGTACCATGTGTTTTGCAGTGTGAGTGTGTGGATGATGTACCATGTGTTTTGCAGTGTGAGGGTGTGAATGATGTACCATGTGTTTTGTAGTGTGAGTGTGTGGATGATGGACCATGTGTTTTGCAGTGTGAGTGTGTGGATGATGTACCATGTGTTTTGCAGTGTGAGTGTGTGGATGATGTACCATGTGTTTTGCAGTGTGAGTGTGTGGATGATGTACCATGTGTTTTGCAGTGTGAGTGTGTGGATGATGTACCATGTGTTTTGCAGTGTGAGTGTGTGGATGATGTACCATGTGTTTTGCAGTGTGAGTGTGTGGATGATATACCATGTGTTTTGTAGTGTGAGTGTGTGGATGATGTACCATGCCGCTGATGCATCTCCCACAGATGGTCGTTTTAAACTCGCTGTGCAGCTCCTTGACAGCACTGGTAGTGTAGAAGCCTTCAGCCAATAAGATGATCCCATACAAGAAGAAAAAGGAAGCGATTCCATAGATAACGTACTGCATGAGCTGTATTCTGCACAGACAAAAGCACGCAAACAAGCCGAGATTAGACGGCATGCTTCTCCAGGGCGGCGCGTTTCTGATGTAGCGTTCTATGAGTTTCTAAAAAAAAATGTGAGCAATAAATAGAAATGACAGGAAAAATCCCGTAATCAGTCAAACTTGACTGAGGATGATTCATATAAGTTTCCATTTCCTCTTCTCATGTTATTTCATTGAGATGAGCTAATCCAGTGCCACATGAGGCAACCAGGTGCATAGCATTTCTGAGTTTGCTCAACTTTGAGTACCAGTGGTTGCACAAACTCATTTTTGAAAGAACTCAAAAATGCTTTGCAGCTGGTTGCCTTACTTTATTGAGTCAAATTGATGTTTTTAATATTTTTACTGTGCATAAAAGAGATTAAATATACACTCTAGAACTATCCACGTGGCTACCAGTCTGTTTGTGAACAAATTGGTACAAAAAGAGACAATACAAATGTAATGATTGCCGAGCAAATGAGAAATTAATCATAGTTTGCATCTGAACATCTGACACTGACGCACCTCTAATGTTTTCTCATTATAATTTAGAGGCAAACTGATAAGCTTCTGCTCCAATAAACATGTCACTACATGCTTTTCTAAAAGACCAATTAGCATGGACAGGGAAGTGAACTTCTGTATTACAAACTGAATAAAGAGAGACCAGGGAAGCCAGAGAAGGCGATGACTCACACGTCCGTCAGCATGGCGTGGTCAGAGGTGATCTTGGAGAAGTGGTTCTCCAGGATAGTGACCGTACCGGTGAGGGCGACATGGCCACACCCGCAGAAGAGGGCCACACCTGAGAAGCAGAGGATGGTGGCCACCAGCGAGGCGTAGGGGACCCCGCCCAAACACTTGATGCAGCATTCGAAGCACCCTGCACGGGCAACGAGAGGAGAGAGGGGGTTAGCTTAGTGAAGCGGCTAAGGACTGTCAGCACCACAAAGCCAAGGGTCCCTAGGCCCTAAGTATTAAACCTCAGCTCTCCACAAAGCACAGTGTGTGTGTGTGTGTGAGTGTGTGCGTGTGTGTGTATCCAGTTGGTAAGGGAGCGGCCGCTAGTTATTTCTCTCTCCATGTGAATGTCTACTGCGGCGTGTTGAGTGAATTTTATCTTCCCACACATTAACATGTACTGTCAACACGCATGAAGTTCGCATAGTACATTAAATAGGACAGGTCTAAAGATTGATCATTGGTAATCAATTAACTGAAGGTGGAATAGGTATACATATTCATAGCTAAAAATAGGAAATTATTCATGGAGGTCTTTTATAAAACAGTATGCAGAGGCTACGAGAACATTTCACATGATAAATCTTAGAAAACATGCCTCGCTTCCAAGTTTCCATGGCAACCCTCACCAATCATCTCTCGCACTGTATTATTACCCGCATGTAATATTTTGCAGAGGAGCTAGTTAAGATCTATTGATAACAGAAGATTTTCCAAGTCATCCTTCTAAAAATATACTCAGCAACAAAAGTTTCTGTGACACCATTTATGTGTATGTTATAAATGACACGCAAAGATCTCAATGCAATCAATATGTTTATTTAACAGGAGAAACACTGACTTTTCAGTGCCAACGTCACTCAAAACGAAAAATGTCATTTTCATGCGTCATGAAGCACTTGTCTGACGTCTAACCAATTGTGACCTTCACACTTCAATACCGGGTGTGACTTCCTCGTGCCATGATGCAAGCAACGCATCTCCGGCGCATGGACCGAATCAGATGTGCCAGAAATTGCTGTTGGATGTCATTCCAAATCTGACGTAGACGTTGTCGCAACTCCTGGAGTGTAGCTGGCAGGTTATCCAACCGCCGCAAACGTCGATCCATCTCGTCCCAAAGATGCTCGATTGGGGACATGTCTGGGGATCTGGCTGGCCATGGCAGGACATTGACATGTTGTTGCATCAGATACTGCTGTACAATCCTTGCAACGTGTGGTCTGGCGTTATCATGTTGCAGCGTTATTCCGGGACCATGTTGCATCAAAAACGGTACCACCAATGGCCGTAGCACTTCATCGCGATATCTTTGACCTGTCAGATTTCCATCAATAACAAGCAAATCTGTTCTGTTTCTAGCCGTGATCCCTCCCCAAATCATGACACTACCACCTCCAAAACGATCAAATTCCTGAACACAGTTGTTGGCATAACGTTCTCCACGTCGACGGTATACACGTAAACGACCATCACATCGGTTAAGCATGAATCTTGATTCATCAGTGAAGAGTACAAGATCCCACTGACGTTGGATCCACCGTCGATGTTGTTGTGCCCACTGTAGACGCAGTCGTCAGTGTTGTACTGTGAGTATTGGACGTCTTGCTGGCCGACGTGGGACAATGCCAAAATGACGGAGACGGCGACGGATTGTCTGTGCAGACAGTCGCCTCAAACCAGGTATCGTTCTTGCAGTTATGGTTGCAGGTTGGAATCGATTTCGGAGATGGGTTGTTCGAATCCAGTTGTCCTGTCTGGGAGTGGTTACTCGTGGACGGCCGCTGCGAGGACGGTCTCTGACATGTCTTGTCTGCTGATGACGCTGCCATAAGTTCCAAATGGTGTTTCGGTGGACATTCAGGTGATGAGCAACTTCCCTCTGCGAGGTTCCGGATTCAATCATCCCAATGGCCCTCCACCGATCATTTTCAGACAGTCTTGGCATTTAGAGGGTAGAGTTCCTGATCCGAAATGGCTGTGTTTTCGATAAGTGATGCTTCCGTCGTTCATCAGGCACAATGTGAACATTCCAAAAATTCTCCTCTTTTATTGCCATCCACAAGCATGATTTACGAACATTTTCACGTGCAAAGTCATTTTCTCGCATTTTCATGATTTCCATTTCAATGGTGTGTTTACGTGTACTGTTTCAGTCTGATATCACCATGTATGACAATTTCATAATTGCGTTATGAAAAATAATGAACAATATTGGTGTCACAGAAACTTTTGTTGCTGAGTATAATAATAAAATGCATATGTAGCCAGTGTGGTCTGTAGGTTCTGGGCTGCAACATGGTATAAAAAGGGCAGTAGGCCTAATTCCTACATGTTTTTTTTTTCTGGAATGTTCTCCATTACTGGCAAAACAATTTCTCTGCAAAGGATGATCTGAAAGTTCCTTAATTCTTATAGTGCTTAATTTTTACTCACCCTGTCCCTCCAAAATTTAATCATTCATTTTTTGGTTGACAAATGACCTTCAGAAGGACTCACAGATACCGGTGAACCCTTCTGAAGGTCACTGCCGACTAATTTGCAAACTAGGAATTGACAAAATTGTGACCTTTTAAAAGCTAAAATCTGAAATTTCGCATCATATTTTGCACCTTGTGTGACTATAGCAGTGATTAGCACGTCAAGGGTTAACAGAAGTAATCTTGGGGGAACCTCAATTTCTTTTTCAAAACTTATTTAACAAATTCAAAACCCTTTAATGATTGATAGATTTCCACATCAGGAAAGAAAGGAACAGAAAACAAGCTATTTTAATGAACTCATCGTTAACTTGGTTGAATTTACAAAGACCTATCCACTCCTGTCCCCCAGTTTTACACCGGGGCTACTTCCGAATTCTCAGAAGTGCTCGGAACCCTCCCGGCTGAGTCCTGACTGGGAATGGGTCATTTGGACCCTCTACCTGTTGGAACCCTGACCCTAACCGTTTGAACCCCATACCATTTGGACCCCAGGCTAATTGGACCCAAGTGGTCCAAAATGTAAGGTGTGCAACTGTTGTGGGTCCAAACGGTACTGGGTCCACTCAGTTAGGGTCCAACTGGTATGGGTCCAACTGGTACGAAGTCCAAACTACCTATACCTGTCCCGACCTGAATACAGTCCAGCTAGTACAAGGAGCATATGAACAGTCTATTTCATGAAGTAAAGGAGCCAATAAGTTGCTTCATTGCTTCCTTTCAGCAGGGGAATACAGGATAAACCCCGATAGGTAGGAAAGACTGAATATGAACTACAATCCATTGCTGCTGTAGCCACTGTACAGGTCATTCATATTCCAATGGTTTCTGATTTGCAATCCCTGGAATCAAGCTCAGGAAGCATTCTTGGAAAGGCCCATCCAATTTTGCTCAAATATGTCCAAAGGTACCTTTAAAACCTCCCCTCAAACTTTCCCTTCACCTGCGGAACATTTTCAAACGCGGACAGGAAAATGGACAGGAAAGGGAATTGGTACGGATAATTTGGATGGAGTCCATAGTTTGGGACTGCTTAGGCGTCCATGCCACTGCCTGCAAAATCTCCTCCCTTCGCTGGCAAGTTATTAACTGCACATAACTGCCCTAATCAGAAACACAGGCTGGGTGTTATGCTGCCAAGGAATTAAGGACACTGAATATGATTGATTATGACAGAATAAACGATACGGGGTACAATTACTCTTCAGTCCCATCAATCAGCAGTGAAATGGATTGTTGCACAAAATATGCATATGGGCCTATTTATGCTTTGTACTATGACCCTGTTAAAGGGACCTAATTCAGTGATAATAACTCAACTTCCCTGCGCAGATACAGGAATGGAAGAGAGGAATGTGTGAATCTGACAATAATTTGTTTGAATTCTCTCTCTGCTCTCTACTGTGTGTTTGGCCGTCTCAGATTTCTCCAGAAGGAGATGTTGTGCAGAAATGAAGGGAACAGTGATTCTTTCCACAGAACACTCTTTCCACTGAATGTAATGAAGCCTCAGCCCGACCCTGGAGAGAGTCTAACCGCCAAGTGATAGTGAGCCAAGTGGGAATTAGAGAGTACCCAGCTAACGCGAAACACATGCTATTGTTCTCACAACATTACTGAAATGTTTTTACAGGATTGTAACATTACCACAGCATTTCAACAGCATACAGAGAGTTTTTCGCGTAATCTGTCGATCCAGGCGTCGAGTTCCTCCTGGACTCAAAGGTTTTGCCACAGTATTGGCTTAGATGCAACACTTGGCACTTACTGAGATGCACTAATTGACTGATTGAGTTAAGTTACCAGCTCAGCAGCTGCTAAATTCCATAGGAATTTAGAATAGGACACTGGTGGTTCATACTTATAGACTGCATGTATCCATCAATGTAATCCATTGCAGGGCGCACACACCATTCACACACCATTCACTCTCACACTCACTCCTACGGGCAATTTACAGTCTCCAATTAGCCTGGCACGCATGTCTTTAGTCTGTGGGTGGAAACCGGAGTACCCAGAGGAAACCAATGCAAACACGGGGAGAACATTTAAACTCCATACAGACAGGCCCCAGGTCGGATTTAAACCCACAACCTTCTTGTTGTGAGGTAGCAGTGCTACCCACTGTGCCACAGGTAATCTGTGTTTTCGGCAGTAGTCAGATTAATCGTGGCGAGGCCAGGAGGTTGACGATGAGCCTCCCCTTATTAAAGGCTATATCAAAACACAGCTGAATGCTCTTAAACGGGGTCACGTGACATCATCTTGGTTCGCCATTAAAGTTAGACATGTTTGCTACCAGAGGTCATACTCTTTATTTGATGCTTACATAATATGGCTCAGATAGTTGTGACTGTGTTGGCATAGATTTTCATACATTTGCTACAATCAAACGTGCCCCTCACTGATCCTCAACAGAATTAGTGCAAAATCCTTTTTAGCTTCAGTCATGTTTGAATGAAGGAGAAAAATATGTTGTATTAAAACATCACAAAAGCGATGATGGTAAACTTGTCGCGAGCATCATAGGATTCAAGATCGGGTGAGGGTAAATATGAATGGTATAAAAAGCGGTTATTGTTTCTATATGAATACGTATGTCTATACTCATGACCGCAAGGTTTGAGTCATGAGTTCTGCAAAATTCAAAAAGTTTATTCAGAACTGAATTCAGAGATCGTACGACCATCTCAAGGCCGAGCAGCAGTTGCCATGGCAACCAATTATCCACAAATGAGAGACCATGCCTGAGGCAGACTGCATTATTCGCGCTATATTTCACACTCGAACACAAACACACACACACTCTCTCAGAAACTGATACGCTTTCACACTTGCACACACAAACATACACACGCTCCAAAACACACACACATGAACACATCAATACACAGCTAATACACAGTTTTACGGGAGAAAATTAGTGATGTAGGCACAAAATGTCCGCCCTAAGTGTTTGATGATACAGGTACAGCAACGAGATTCAAAATTACATCAGATTTCATTTGATAAGCAAATCAATAGCAACTGAAATATGTAAACACAACCAAATGTAAGGACCAGGCTTCAGTTGATTTGAATGAAATGTGCTGAGCCCTCTTAAGAAATGGAAATTCCGCCAGTACGGTCACCAGAAGTGGAATATATTTCACGGCTCCATATCAGGCTTTTACTTTGCATTAAAGACCAAATCAAGTTTCAGTACTTTTAGAATTGTATATTTTTTAAAAACTGTATGCCTTTCATCATGTATACATCATGTCTGTCAATTAGCAAAAAGAAAAACTGCTGACAAACGCAAAAATTAGAAGCCACACCCTTCCATCCATCCATACATTAGCTAATCTGATACCCCCAGTTAGGGTGAGGACTTCAGCCTATCCCAGCATGCAATAGGAGAGAGGCAAGAATACCCCCCATCACAGAATATACATCATTCACTCACGCACTCAGACCTATGGGCAATTCGCAGTTCGTAGTCATCCATGTCTTTGGACTGTGGGTGAGAAATCAGTGCACCTGAAGAAAGCCAGCACAAACCCATTCAATCAACACCCAGGCTGGACTAGAACCCACTACCTGCTTACTGTGAGACAGCAGTGCTACTTACAGCACAGTCACTCTGTCCAGGAGAGAAGCACAGAGATCATTTTGAATGGGAAGCATCAGTATAAAGACAGACAGGTGGGTCTTGATAAAATAGCTCACAATAGATTCTCTCTTGAAATGTTACTCCATTAATATGAGGAAAATCATCCGCAGAAAAGCTGCATTGAATATGATTAGCATTACAATAGATGACAACAGCGCTCAATCATTATGCCACTTCATACCATCCAAACAGATCCAACACACAGTGTCATCACAGTATGAAGGAGATACTCATCTACATAATGGTCAATGCTCACATCACCAAGCACAGTGAAGTATATTTCCCATCCACATATCAATCCATGATTAACCCGCTTAATCCTGGTCAGGACTGCAGGGAGAGTGTGTGTCTGACTGCGACTGCCTGCCCTACTTCCGCCAGATCCGCATGAAGGTTAAACTGCAATGTCAACATCTGTCTGGGCTGAGTGACAACCATCAATCAGGAAAAACACTCGCACACCCATTAGCACCGCAGCTTTTGAAGCCTGACACATGCACACACACACACACACATACACAGACCAATGTCTGCTGACCGCTAATTTGCCCCAAAGAATAATGGCTAGTAGTGAGCCGAGTCGAGGTTTTTAACACCCGCACAAAACCCGACCCGACGTGACAGCAAACCCTCCCCGCTACAACTCGCACTGATTTTCAACCCGAACCCAACCCGACCCGACACAAAAAGGAGGCAAGAGAAAAAGAACACAGTGGGTCTGTGTGAGATGATTTGCAATGGAAAAAAAATGATTCCTCTGTTACGCTATGGATTTGAATGGAGCACAACATACCATTGGCTTTTGGCTGTAATTCTTAATACAAAGTTTAGGCGCAGTCTATATAATTGAACCTTACCGTGATTTCTGATCTTTGCAACCAGACGAAATGCCATCTGGCAAAATATTGCAAACAGGCTTTTTTATTGGAACAAAATTAACATGACAGTGACGCACTGGCGCTATCGCCTACTCTCCCATACAGCCTTGCGATATCCTGTCTACGAGGAAATTCTTTTTTCCTCATACTGTATATTTATTTCAAGATTGTTTTGGGGGGGCTTTAGGCGATTTTTTCAACACAACTTATAATGTCGGCCTAGGCGTATTTTTCCCCAAACTAGGCAAAAACAAAATCGCGTCAACAGTGCCAGGGTTGAAGCGATTACGGCGCGCTTCCTGGACACGGCCAGCCGAACTGAAGGTTCGCTCGCTTGTTGCGCAAAGCAGTGAACTGCTTTGGCCACCATGGAGTTTTACACGATTATTCTTTGTCTCATGGTATGGTTATTAATGAGAGCAAGGCTAAGTTTATGACCATACAAGCTTCAGTAATAAGTTACCTATTCGTTTGGGTGATATGTGTAGCCTATAGAATGGTGTTATAGAAATGTACAACCAAGAAGTGTCTTTACTGCCGATGGGACCACACGCTGTGCTGTTAGAGAACACGTAACTGATAAACTGAAGCACCCCAACAAGTTGATTTTATTTTTGAATACGAATCGTCATATGCCTTTCACTGTGAAGTGGCGAAAAAATGTTTTGACTATGTGTTGTTTGGACCCCCAGGTCCAATAAATTTACCACTCCTATATAATATTTTGGTGCTGACTGCAGAACGATTTATAAGATGAGTTATAATTCAACCTTTAGATCCTCAGTCTAACCGTGGAGGATTAAGCCGCGCACCAGTGAGTTCGTGCACATCGTGAGTAGAGAGTAGGACCAGGGAGAGGTACAATTGGCATTCTATTCTGCTTAAGGTAGCGTTACATCGTTTGACAAGAGCATATTATCTAGGCTGTATGTCTAGAGCCCTCAAGTGGCCGATAGCCTATTATACTTTTTATTCGCAATTTCTTGGGAATTAGATGTCGCCACTGTTTGGCCCAACCCGCCCGCACCCGCTAAATGTTATTAAAATATTGATCCGACGGGTCAATCCACGGGTTCTGGGCCGACCCGCGCATCACTAATGGCTAGCCTTCTGCTGTTTTATCATTTTGATCGCTGGTCCCTTCAATCTGGTGAGACTGGGTTTAACGCAATAGCTCAGACAAATATGGGCTGCCCAGCCCTGCATTTTGTTACTGTCACACCTCTGCGGGAGTTGCACAGTAGCACGCTATTAAAATCTGTCCTCCGGACCCCACTGGTTCTGAACCCCCCCACCCCCACCCCTCGTGTAATGGCTTCGACTGAATAACTCTATAAATCTGCACGGTGCGTGTTTTCACAGCTGAGGACCCCAGACAGGGGCAGCTGCATCCAGGGGCTTCTCTACACCGCTCAACACCACAACATCGACCTCCGCTATTATGACTGCCTGATTCATGGGCTAAATCCTCTCAGCGCTCCGATCAGTAAGGGACTGAGCCAGTGGCTGTCCACAACCATCCTCAGTCAAACACTGAATGGGACGACCCGGCAAGGACCTTCATACTGTACTGGCAGGTGCTGATTTTCAGTTTCACCATCATACACTGCATATCTCCATAGAGACCAGTCTCATCCCGTAGCGTCAAACAGTGACACTACCTGACCAACCGTCGATATACAGTACCAGTAAAAAGTTTGGACATACCCATATTTTTCTTACAATATATGTTAAATAAAGAAATATGCAGCCTTTATTTTGTTTGAAAAAAAGATCTAATTCTTAAATCCATCAAGCTAATCATTTGTTGTCATATTTGCGGAGCATTCTCACTTTTTTATTTAACAAGGGCAGTCATATGACTGTAATGAATTTGCAGCTGGAAGGCTGTCTAATTTCCAAAAGATGTGCTGCACTTTTGGTGTGCTTTCCATCAACCTTTTCGCCCAATAAGTCCCAAAACTGCTTGACTTTAATTCGACCGTTGGAAAATAGGAGCTCATTTGTCTGTTTACTTTGCAAAATATGGCTTCTTAGAGAATTTCAAAATTTTGGACACTATTTAAACAAGTAAATTATTCTCTTTTCACCTCTGACACTTTACCTTTTTCAGGATTCCATTTGCGATTATATAGAGAAGTTAACCCTTTGATGCATGAGACCTTTTTCCCTTAGTCAATAGGTGGTGTTCATCCATCCAGGTGTGGATGCCTTGTGAAAGCTTGGAGGGGGGGACTAAAAAAACCTCACGTATGTGAGGCATATGCATCAAAGGGTTAAGCTGTTTACATTTCTCTCAGAACAGAGTGCTGTGACATTAGCAAAGTGTATCCAAACTTTGACTGGTAATGCACGATGCAAAAGGAGGCTTTTAGCGCCCTTATTTGACGCCAGTTTAAAACGCGCCCTTCCTCCAAACCCCTAACCATAAACCCGAACTGTAAGCATCATATAAGGAAGCTAAAACTCTCCTTTTGCATCATATATCGACGCTTGGTCAGGCTGCCTCCCCATATGACGAGTCGGAATGTGTGGGCCGATCCTGATGCTACTACCTTGAGTTATTACTACTGCACTGGAATTCACCAACTAATCCCAGCAGTGATAAGGGTGTGTGCGCCTGTGATTTGACGCAAGTGATTTGACACGAGAGTAGTACTTCCCCAATAAAAATGGGATTGCTACTGTCTATCCTCCAGATAACACCTCAAGGGATATGAGAGTGGGACGATTACTTTTATACAACAACAAACACATGTTAGCTGCTGTGCTCAACTCATTACAAGGTTAAAATTAGGCCATTACTTTATTTATTTATCTTCAAACTTCAAGGCCAGTCCGCTTGGTTCTCTGCTTATTTTATTCGCCAGCAGTGATCTTCACATCGGCATTAGGATGTTGTGTTGAGAACATTTAAATCGCTCATTTGAGATCATCTAGCGGAGAGGGCTAAAGCAGGGCGCGAACTGCAGTGACGTCATGGTGAATCTGGACGATGTCACGCATTTGCCATATCTTACATTAAACAGCTCAGGATGCTTCGTGGAGGATAATCCAAAATGGAGGGTGATCGCATGCGCATACTGTGCTTGTCAATGTGAGAACAGGAAGCAATATTTTAAAACAGGAATGGCATAAATTAAAGGAGAGGACAGTTTTCTGAGATTCTGTCACTAGGAACAAGCTCTTCGTGAGGAGAATGACGGGCACAGATTGGCCATCAGCAGGACTGTGGATCAGATCCAGATTCTGCCCTTGAGCCAGCAGGACGTCCTGCTGGGCCAACCTGTCGCTCGCTGAAACTGTCGGGTGACTTAATGTCGAACTGACGTCGGGTACATAAGACTGTGACAGGGTATTTAAAGGAGAATACTGCTGTGAAAATGACTTGGGGTTCATTGAAACATGATAACGAGAAGTAACTTTTGTCGAATACCCACCTCCGTTTGCATGCAAAATTTCGAAATACATGGCTTTAACAAGGCTCAAAGTAGCTCCACTCTTCATCGGTAGAATTCCGAAGGCCCTGAGATTTAAAACGAGGCACTGAGAACTTTGAAAATGCACCGGTAGTTTATTAAAAAGACTGTTTATGCAAACAGTACCTTGAGATAGTTTTCTGTCACGATAAGTCGATAGACGAGCACGAACGAATAGATTGCAATCTGTTCCCCTATCCTTCCTATTCGTTCATGCTCGTCAATCGACTTATCGTGACTTTCAAGATGGAGGCAACTGGTTTAATAGGAACAGGCTCCCAAGCCTAATGAGGGTCCAGGATTGGGACCATGTTCTTGTTGACCCTTTCCAGTCTGTTCTTCAGTCCAGTTTATAAGGAACATGTCCACAATCCTAACGTCATCAGGATTGGAACTAAATTTCCCAAAAGCTAGTTGAGAAATGGCAAAGTGGACATTCCACCCAGCTGCTATCCCGGAAGCCACCGGCCGGCAAATGACAGTTCAGCTTGGCCCACAACATCTGTACTGAACAGTGCTATCCTCATCCAGGGCTCCATCCTCACCTCTTCCTCTGGGGTTCCATCCCCAATTTACCGCATAAGCTGTCACTAAACTACCTATTGGACTGTACTCAGCCTCCGCGCTCAATTCGTGGTGATGTTCACATGCTCTCTATACACGTCAGATATAACACAAACAAGATAGCCTTTCCCAGACAGGTAGGGACAGAGAGAAAACAAATGAGTGAGAGAACAAGAGAGCAAGAGAGAGAAAGTGTGAGAGAATAACAGAGACGAGACAGAAGGCAAGATAAAGAGCAGAAAGACAAACCAAGAGATGGAAGGAGAGAGAGAGTGAGAGAGAGAGAGAGAGAGAGTGAGAGAAGCTGGGAGACAGAATCACTCTTTGTTGCCAAATCCTGACTCCCTCAACGATAAAAAAGGCGGTAATAAAAACCAAAAATATGGACGTACAGAAGTGCACAGTAAATATGAAAAGGAAGAATAGGAAGCTGAGTCAACAGAACACACAAAGAAGTACTGTACAGGCTGTTTATCAGGGCTGGAGCGTCTCCACGACAACGGCCAGTCACAGCAACGCGGGGGCCAAGGCCTGTGCTTCCGTCGCCTTGTTTGGGGCCTGACCCCCATCCGCAGTCCTGCATCCTGTTTCCCAGCATGCTCTGCGGCCTCACAATGCGCCGCGGCGCAGATGGACAGAAGCTGTCACACCTCGGGAGCGCTGCGTCGGTTTATTTATTAATCCCGTCTTTCGTCCCAGCGCCAGGACCGCAGCGCGTCTCACAGAAATAATAATCCGCTGCAGTAAACATCCGGCACCACGCACTGTTACCACTAATGACCTGAGACAACCGCACACACTACGCCAGAGTTTCGGAAACAAATTCTACTGTCTTCTTTTCAAAAATTTTACTGCACGTAAAATTCAGTTTCTAGAGATTCCAAATGTATTCATCTTATGAGCTGATTAGTGTTGAGCATCGGAGTTTAGAGTGATTCTTGCTTTTCATCCACGATTCCTTTACAGTTATCAAAACTGTTGTCTGTGATTTGAGTGATATAAGTTTTTAACAGTGAAGAAACCAACAAAATACATATTTTAGAAGGAGAACAATCACAGATAAGTGTGACTAAGTTAATACACTAAGTGCATGCATTAGCTAAGAATAGCATACATTTTTCGCTGCGGTTATATATTGTGGCAGTGCTGAAATGTACAGTACAGCATCTGTCAGGAAGTTAGCAGATTATCTTCCTGCTCCAGACAACACTGAAGGCTGTGAACTCCAGTAGAGGTGATGCACTGATCTCTGACAAACTGCACCTGACTGGTGTAATGATCTTACACCCTCCCCACTAACCCCTCCCCCCACCGCACTCCCTCTCCAAACCGCACACCCTGTCTGCTCTACCTCCGACAGTCACCTGAGTTACACCCGCTTCGCTCGTACGGCGACGCTTTCGACAGGTTGAAGCCGATAACAGCCTTTAACAATTTCGCACCGCGTGGCACATCCGCTTCTCGTCGGCTGAGTTATAATTATCAAAAACTATGCTGCAGAATCTAAGATATTAAGAGAGTGAGTTCAACAACACATTTCCTCTCTTCAGTCCATTGAATGTGTCCTTCTATATTGGCTCACTCTCTTCTTCTTCTGTGGTGGAATCATTTAACACAGCAGTGAGGGCAATCCTGTCTCTCAGTGTTGGAAGATAGCGAGAGAGGCCTGAGATTAAGGTTACCGAGACCACATCACTCTTAGATAAGCCAGCTTGCTGTGCTTTTGCTTGACATCATTTTGCCAAGGAGAAAATGTCCCAATGTAGCACAGAGGAGGACTTTTTACACTGCAATACGCCGCACAGCCAAAACAAAACAATGACAGCAAGGAGAACAAAAAGGCAGCTGTTGGTCCAAACATGTGACCTGGATGTATCAGAGAGAGTTGAGATGGCGATCATGTTTTTTCCACATGTTAATTAGTCATGCATTTCCAAGAAGATAGAGGGGAAGGTTCGCTGCTCTGCGGACCCATAATGTGAGTTTCATTTCCCCCCTGCATCTCGCTGCAACCCCGGGGGAATAAACCCAGCGAGGACAAATAACCTCACCATCACTGAAGAGCCTAAAATACAGTTTCATTTTTGAGAAAAAAGCATGAATCACAGCATATAAATGCTCTAGCTAGATAAAACGATAATGCAAATATCATAACAACATCAACATAATCTTCTTTGTAATAAGTATCATAATAATTTGGACAATATCAACATTCCCCATTACAAAAATAAATGGAGAACATTTTCAGAGAAATTGCAGTGCATTGAGGCTTGTGAGAATACATTAGTCGAACCAGCGATATCAATGATAGATATCTCGTAAAGGTCCCGAATTATGCTGCTGTTTGGCTCTATATTTATTTATTGGATGAAAAGGTTTCCAACTTTCTAGAAA
Source organism: Gymnothorax reevesii (assembly GCA_029721435.1). NCBI lineage: Eukaryota > Metazoa > Chordata > Actinopteri > Anguilliformes > Muraenidae > Gymnothorax > Gymnothorax reevesii. The sequence continues at coordinate 38,289,913 of CM056586.1, read as the reverse complement.
AAAAAAAGCACTCCCTCACCCCTCTGAGGAACAGGTTGTTTTGAGTGGGCAACCCCTCTGTAATAATAAGCTCTCTTCTGATTGGTCAGCAAACATGACAACTGACCAATTACACCACGTCAAAAAATAGTGACTATTACATAAAATTCCCAGGGCTAAACTATAGCACCAGTATCTAAATACAAATAACCTGATTTAGATGTGATCGACACAATGTGTTACAAAAGGTACATTACCTTTTGGTCAAGCAAGGTCAAGCAAGTTTGAGGCATTTAACATACAAAACCAAGCATGACATATACACTTAACAAAAATATAAACGCCCCATTTGACGCTTATAAACTTTAATTAGCATTAAGGGTTTTACAATATATTAAGTCATACACAATTCATTTTATTGTTCAATATGCAACAGATTACTGTTCATTAAAGCAAGATAGTGGCGCATGGCAATCAGAGATACTTCCAGACACAGTTTGGATCACGATGTGTGCGACGAGCGAGTAGGTTCGCTTCTCTCAGGCGGTTCCGGACAGTTTGAGGTGTGATACGTCTGTTGTACAGACCAACTGTTTTATCTGCTGTGCGTGTTGCTGGTCTGAAGCGATCACGCAAATGGAGAAGCCGGATGTGACAATCTTGTGCTCATGCGGTCACACGTGGACGACGAGGGTGAGGTTGATTTGCTGTACTGCTAGTCTGTCTAAAACGAACTCTTAAATGCCCAATTGTCCGATAGTGAACATTCAGCTGTGCAGCAACCGCTCTGGAGGACAATCCTGCATCCAGCATTCCTATGGCACGTTCCTGCGTGATTTGCGACATTTGTGGCATGGTGACTTTTGATGAAATTTGACATTTTGGGGTGGCCTTTTATTGTCCACAGTTTTAGGGAGTGTCTGAGTTCTGTTCACGCTGTTTGAGCAGCGTCTGCACATGCCACACCTGTGTTGTGGTTGGAATCAGTGCAGCACTGAGCAGGCACTCACTGGCAGAGATGAACACAAATGTTATATACAAATCAAGACGAATAACCATTTTGCACAATTAAGACATAATCAGCTCATTTAGGGTAACACATTTCTTGTTACATAAATCATTTACATGGGGCGTTTATATTTTTGTTAAGTGTAGTTTAATTGAACTTGGTATTCAGTTTAAATATTAAGAGAAATCAGAAATGCTACTTGGCAGAGATTACGTGAATACTTACAGAATCAACAGTTGTATTGAATTTGCCTACGATTCATATGCTGATTCCAGGTTTGTAGTTTTCTCAGGGATTCTTGCCATGCAACCACCCTTCAGCATGATCCTTTTAGCGAATTTGGCACCACAATTCAAAGACCAGAATGTAAACTGACGAGTACACACAAGGAGTCACGGTTTTTACCTTCATTCCCGTATTTTTATGTTGAAAAAGGCAAAAAGGTAGCGCTATGCAAGAGAGAGCGAGGAGGAGAGGTTGACAAAAGTTGTGGGTGGCAGCAGGGCACACAGACTAATCTGGTGGGATTGAACTATGCAGAGTAGGTCTGTTTGTGATGTAGATAACAGCAGGAATTTGAGACCATGTGTTTCAAACTCACAAAGCGGGGGTCTTACAGATTTACTGGGTTTTCAAAGGCCACCATTTCTGGATTGTCAGATACAGAAGAGACCTCTGTTCTGGTGGACTAAACAGGGAAAAAATATTTTCCATAATAAAGGTCCTTTACGACCACCATGTGTAAGCAGCACATATGATTGGAAAATATGAATTTCCTCTCTAAGACAACAGCACTCTGTGGAGTGATTCAGTTACACATCCTGTCACATGCAAGACAGTATCTCTGCTCCTTACGTAATCTTCCACCTCCTCAAACACCCCGCTGTTTCTGCAGAGGGGTCACATGACCACTAACTCCCACTCATCTCCTCCATGAAGAACTTCCTGGACCCTCAAAACATCCTCCCGAACCACATCCCCCCACGATCCCCTTCCGAGAACACAGCATTCCTGCAGCTTCAATCTCAGAATAGCGCCCACAATCTATCACAAAACAACGATCGGCCTTCATTAAGAAACGGTTTCCGGTTGTAAAAAGCTATTTTCTCCCCATAAAGCTGGGGCTCGAAGCCAAATGACTATTTTCTCATTTCTCCCTTCCTCCCTAATTGGGGGGAGAGGATTAATATTCGGGTGTCGATAGGATGTTTTGCGCCGTGATGGTTTCCTGTGTAGTGGGGGATGATGGGATATATAAGCAGGGGCATTTTTCTGTTGGAGGGGAGGGGTTGGGTGGGGGCTGCAGTCGAACTGGATGACACGTATGACGGAGAAGAAACACACAGCTGCCCCCCTCCCAGCGCTGAAATTGCATCACTCCCAAACTCCACCCCTCACCACGGCTGCACACCTTCAGTAATCATGTGCAGCTTGGAGCTGAATGATAATCAGCAATGAGATTCACACCAGAAACAGGAGGAATTAGGCTAATGATAACACATAATCCATTCAGCGTGAGGAGGATTGCATATGGACTACCAGAGCTTGGCTTCACCTTTTAAAGCAGTTATACAGAAGGAATTCCAGTCTAGACTTTTTGGTCATTGCTGAACGCAGTTTAACTATTTACAAAACCTAAACTTTAACGCTCAGTCATGAGCGCAGCTGAAATTGCTATCAATTTTTAGTTCCATCAAATAGATGAATACACAATCTTTTTATTAATGAAAAATAAAAATAATCCCGATCAAAGTAGCATTTTCGCTTTCCTGCAAATTTTCGAGGCATTTCGGCTGAGGGTAAATAGGAAACAACATTGAGAAAAATGAAACAAGAAAATGCATTCATTTCAAGGGCGGCTTCATTTTTTACCCTTAAGGAAATGCAAACAGGCCCATGTTCTGTGCTCATGTGTTTGTACGTGTGTGAGAGAGTGTTTTTGTGAGTGTGCGCGCGCGCGTGCGTGTGTGTACTGTGTAGACATGTGTGTGTATATGTGTGAATGCATGTGTGATTTTATGTGCGCGTGTGTCTGTGTTTAGGCATATGTGTGAGAGTGTGTTTGCGTCCGTGTGCGTAAAAATGTGTGTACACACGTGTGAGTATGTGTGTACATACGTGTAGGCACTTGTGTGAGTATGTCTGTGTGTGTACATATGTGTAAAAATGTGTGTCAGGCTGCGATCGGCTGATCAGCGGCGGCAGGGCGAGTAAACACAGCTGTGGTGTATCAGTACGGTGACGCGCTGGCCTTTGTGTGGCGTGTCCCTCCCTGCCCCCGCTCCAATCAGGCGTCTTTCTGAACATCATAACAACAGACCGAAGGGTCGGCCGCGACTTCAGCCCGGGTCTGTGCTCGCCTGACACAGGAGAAATAAATACACTCTCGCTAAAGACGCCACATAAATACCCCGCGCAATTACCGCGCTGACATCAATGGCCACGACGAGCCGTTAATCTTCCCCACGTACACACACAACCAGACACACTGTACCGCCAACGTCCCGAACAATCAGCGCATGGAACGAACGGAATGTCATCAATCGTAGCACGAAAGCGCAGGCATTTAAAGGCAATATTTCAGTCAAATCCACCAGCTGTGCCCTATCCGTCAAATACTTGCACAATTGTATATTTTGGCAAACGTAAACAATGATTCAATCACTGTATCACATACAATAAACCTTAAGGCTGAATAAATGACAGTTATTGCCCTCATAAAACAAAACAAAGGGTTTCTCTGACAGACACACTACTGAAAATGTTTTAAATTACATCATCGTATCTTCTGAGCATCATCATTTTTGAAAGCTTGCCTGCATGAACTCAGCACACACACGCACATACACACATGCACAAATACACACGTACACAGACACACACAAAACCACTCACACACGCACACATGCACGTACAATCACACACAAACACACTTACAGATGCACACATGCAATCCCACACAAAAACACACGCATTCACACACACACACGCGCACCAACAGACACACACAGAAAACAAACGAGGCTGCCCTGCTTTGTACAGCAGGAATGTAAGCAGACACAAGTAGGTTAAACCTCTTTGTAAAGAGCTCAGTTGAAGCCCCTGACTTGACTCTTCGCCCAGATTTACTGATACCTTTAGTGTCCCGGTTCTGCTGCTGGTTCTGCTCCTCGGCCGTAGTTTCCATGGCTACTCGACCCAATCCACCAAAAATGCTTCCCTTAATTCAGATACTTTTCTATATGCT